>OX333077.1:17827568-17860100 GCA_946863875.1 Alloplasta piceator | reverse complement strand
GAAACGACGAAATCGACTGTGTTGGAACTGTAAAATTTACAATGGTCTCTGTAGAATGTTCAAAGCACATAATTAGAAATTGCAGTGTATCCCAGTGAAAAATCAAATGCGCGCCGCAAAATATGCAATGTCAATTTCAATTTTTACAGTGTGACACTTTAAGATGTATGAGCACTAGGCTTAGTATAAGCTTAAACGCTGATTTTTTTATATGATATTGTCGAGGTTCAATATTCAGTACTCCAAAAATTTCAAGGCCTCTTAACGACTATTTAAGCAAGATATTATTAATTGAAAATGTAGCATTATTCATGGTTATACACAGAGCTTACGGCAAGGTTGACTTTGCAACTCTTTGTTTTCTACAGTTCCACCGTTTGCATATATGATACCGTAGATGAAAAACATCAAGTATATCCATTGAATGTCAGGGATTATGATGATACATTGAAAAACAGGGGTCAACGAACATTCGAATTAGGTATATCAAGCTAAACACGGCTTTCTTCACTTTTATTTGGAGGTTAAAGCTGGGGAGCATATGATACACCACCGGAGTCAGTCAGTTACTCCGAACGAAATAATTCTTAAAACGAAAATAATTTAATATTTTATGCTCTCTGAAAATTATCTATGTACTTTTTACTAATATTTTGCTAAATATTACTACCTAATGTTCTCTTTCTGCAAAATTTCAATGAGATCATGTGTATTGATTACCACGTAGCGCTCATACATCCTTAACGGGACGACCTGCGGCGTGCCACGATCTCTGCATTTCGGCCGAGATCCGCTAGATGGCGTTGGACGGCGCATCCTCTCGCGCCAACGAGAGAGCCACCGAGCACCTATAAGGTCCGATGTATTACCAACATCGGCGTCCTCAATTGACATACAATTGATGGAACATCACCCGCGTTCTGTGGTCAAGCAGTCCTATGGATAAATAACGGTTTATTGCAATAATTGAATAAATTGGAATTTATTCAAATATCGAAACGTTTCGCTATACTATAATTTATTTTAGAAATTGCAGTATTTTCAGTGCAAAATAAAAAACATACTGCAAAATCTACTACGTTCTTTTCAATTTTTACAATGTGAAATGTGTAAAAAGTTCACCGGGTACATCAGAAATATAACGTTTCACATAATGTACATTTTACTGTTCCACACTGTAAAAATTGGTCTGATGGGCATGTACTATGTTATATGTGACTTCTGTATATTGTATTAAAGAAATATGCAAATTTCACTGTTTGCCCTTCCAGGGGGCGCTGTTGATGGGGAAAAGTGTAAAAATTAATGGAAATCTCAGCAGTTCTCACTGATCATTTTTTTCCGTGTACCAAATGATCGTTTTCTAAAATTTGAAGACTATAAAAAACTTAAGAATCAAGAGTTCCAATACTTGTTACAATTGTAAAAGTAATAGTCAAACAATTGCCATTTTTGCATATTGATAAAAAACGATTGTATTTTGGTCCTTTACATTTAAAAATTATTTTTCTCTTCAGGAAATTGATACAAATCGGGTGGTTCACAAAGGTATTAAAAATAAAACGAAAACAGTAAGATAATCGATTTTCATGCAATTCTCTTCAACGCTTAATCGCATTAAATTCAACGATATTATTTTTCGGCATGCAGGAAGCATAATTTAATGAGACGTAAAATGAATCGCAACAGTTCATGATATTTAACTCACTTAAGAACGAGCGTTAATTATCCATTACAATTCCAGAAGATCGAGGTAGAGAGTGAGATTGTGAGTGAATTAAAATATAAAAAGGTAAAAAATAAAGGTTTGTAACTTCCAACCACCTTAATGGGTCGTGTTGTGCGTGCGATAGAAGCTCCAAGAACATATTACACAAATGTTAATATACGATTACCTCACCCCCTTATGTAGAATTAATTATTGGTACGCGAACACGAGAAAAAGAGAGGGAAAGGGAGATCTCGAGATTTCAACGAGCGATATGCTCGAGCACAAGAAACCCACTCACGTACACTTGGTTTTTGCGTGCTGCTCACTTTGCCACGGCCCAAAAAGAAAAAAACCGTATGAGTAATAATTTAATTAATATCGACGAACATTTTTGTATCATATGATTTTTCCGTTCTCGCTTCGTCATTAGTACGCTCACAAGCTGTAACGTTATTACGTGCATGATAATTCTGTGAAATCGTGTTCACCGTTTTCGTACTTGTACATTTAATAGAGCCGAACACTTCCAATTAAAATTCTATAAAAAGCTTGAGAAACCCCGGTGATAATAAAGTATAGTCAAAAGTACATTTTTCGATACACTAAGAATACAAGGTGTTAAGTAACTAGATAACCTGACTAGGTTCACCGTGTAGAGCGCGTAAAGACGAAAAATTAGCTTTTTTTAAAATTGTTAAACGACAAAAATTGGATTAGTTATTAATTTATTAAGCTAACCAATGATGGCTAGAATCTAGGAGCAATGCTACTGGTGAGCCGCGTGGTGGGGGTAACGGTGGGCGTGGCGTAAAAACCCCCACCAGCGGCATTTTTCCTAGATTCTAGCCGTCATTGGTCAACTTTAAAAATATTGATAACTCAGTCAATTTTTATCGTATAAAATTAAAAAAAAAGCAAATTTCTTTGTCTTGATACGCTCTACACGGCGAACCTAGTCAGGTTATCTAATTGTTTAACATCCTGTATATAATTCCTATATATGATGTATGAATTATGTATCAAAAATATATGCGTGATATGTACAGATACCGAACTTTTACAAATACTTATAGAAATATATATTGATATATGATATACATTGACGGCAAAAAGTTTCCGGACAAAACTTCAAAAAAGGCCTGGAACGTTTTTTTATGCCATTTCGCCGGCGTAAACTAATTTAGCAAACGGTATTTCAAAGGGGAAGAATTCGGCTTCATTTCTAGTTTTTTAAAAATATTTTTACAATTTGTTTTTAGATTTGGACTCTATTTTGAAAACAACAGTTTTTCGTCTTTTTTCCCTCTTCAGTTGCACCCATCTTCTAGAAGAAATTTTTTTAATACATTTCCACGATTGGATTCATAAAGGGGAAAGCTTGTGCTTCAATTTACTTTTTTTTTTACTTTGAGCGATTTTTTTTTCCAAAGTTATTCTGTTTTTTGTGAAAAAAGAGGAAATTTGAAAATCCGGTACAACACGAAAACAAAGAGGATTCATAAAAAACTTCAAATAAGCAAAAAGTTGCGTCTGTTTTTGTTGAGTTCAGAGGAATTTTTTCAAAATTTTTTTTCTCCTATTTCGTAAGCATTTATACATGTAACGCGGTTACATGTAAAATGTAAGATATTTTTCAACATATGAAAAATATTAAAAAAATATATGTAACATGTATATCAGAGCTGGGCAAAGTACCGGAAAGTACTTCAAGTACAAAGTACAAAGTACCGTAAGTACTTGAAATACTGACAGTACTTGAAGTACTTAAGATTTAAAATACTTGAAGTACAAGTACTTGAAAAATCATGTACCAAGTATCAAGTACTTTTCAAGTTTTCAGGTATATCTCGTAAGTTCTAGTTCTTACGTTTGATTTCTTATTCTCATTTGCTTTTTATTCGAGTACTTTTTGTATCAAAATATATTTTTACCTTGTGCAACACACTGAGATTAGTCTCTGAGGCAGATTGGAACAGAAGTATTCAAACAAAGAATTAAAAATAATTCAAAAATAGCATTGATACAGGTTTCAAAAAAAATAAATAAAGAATATAATACATGGATTGTTAAAACTACTCCAACTTTGTGTTAGTCTACAAAAAACTGTTGCGTTACGAAATATTGTTTTCAATTACATATTCAAAGACTTTAAGGTACATGCAGCTATCAGCAAGACACACTCGAAAGTACTCATTGATACTTGTACTTGAAAAAGTACTTGAAGTACAGAAAAGTATTCGAAATTGTAAGTAGCATACTTGAAGTACGGGCAAAGTACTTGAGAATTGAAGTACAATACTTGAAGTACTTTGTAAGTACTTCAGTACTTGAAGTACTTTGTAAGTACTTCAAGTACGTCGCAAGTACCGAGTACTTCAAGTACTGCCCAGTTCTGATATATAGTATAAGTATATGAAAGATTCATTTCACTTACATAGATCCAAAATATAGTTTTCCTAACGATAAGGTAAATGTCCCAATTATTGAACAGCTAAGGATCTTGGGATTGAATTCGGTGAGAAAAAAATATAAAATCAAGAAAAAAACCATCGCTTTCATGTTCAAATGATACTTTGATATTTTTACTTTCGAAAAATCACCCTTCAAATTATTTTTAGATCACTGAAAAAAATGATCAGTGAGAACTGCTGAGATTTCCATTAATTTTTACACTTTTCCCCATCAACAGCGCCTCCTGGAAGGGCAAACAGTGAAATTTGCATATTTCTTTAATACAATATACAGATGTCACATATGACATAGTACATGGCTATCGGACGAATTTTTACAGTGTGGAACAGTAAAATGTACACTATGTGAAACGTTATATTTCTGTTGTATCCAGTGAACTTTTTACACATTTCACATTCTGAAAATTATCCAGGACCCGTAAAAAAATTACAGTGTTCATTGTGAAAATTGAAAAGAACGTAGTATATTTTGCGGTACGTTTTTTATTTTTCATTGAAAATACTGCAATTCATAAAATAAATTATAGTGCAGTGAAACGTTTCGATATTTGAATAAATTTCAATTTATTCAAATATTGCAATAAACCGTTATTTATCCTCGCTCAGACTCATAACTACGAGGGCTTGTACTTGACTAATTAATCGTGAGATCAATTAATGAAGCGAATCTAGTTTAACCCCGCACCCATAAAGAGCACGAGCGTCACCGAAAGTCAATGGTGATCTGTTAAGAAAATGTAGTCTTCACTCCATAGGACTGCTTAACCACAGAACGCGGGTGATGTTTCAACAATTGTATGTCAATTGAGGACGCCAATGTTGGTGATACATCGGACCTTATAGGTGCTCGGTGGCTCTCTCGCTAGCGCGAGAGAGCGCGCCGTCCGATGCCATCTAGCGGATCTCGGGCGAAATGCAGAGATCGTGGTCCGCCGCAGGTCGTCCCGTTACAGTGCCACACTGTAAAAATTGAAATTGACGTTGCATATTTTGCGGCGCGTATTTGATTTTTCACTGGGAACACTGCAATTTCTAATTATGTGCTTTGAACATTCTACAGAGACCATTGTAAATTTTACAGTTCAAACACAGTGAATTTCGTTGTTTCTGCTTGTTATTTCCACTTTGTCATTTTTTTGCGGTGAACATGGCATTTTTTACAGTGTAAATCAGCATTTATAATGGTTTGAAAAGTAGAAACTACATTAAATCCATTAATTTATCATGGATTCCCAGTAAAACGCCTGAATTACAGTTCTGAACCGTATATTCTGCATTGAATTCAGTAATTTTTTTAATATTACACATGAATTGTCACTGATCATTTTTTTCCGTGTATGATTTCGAATGAAAAAAAAGAATAACAATATGAAGCATGCAAATGTACCAATTATTGAACACTGGAAGTGCCTGTGTCCCTAATATTGAACAGGCATATCCCAGTTATCGAACACTCTCGAGAATTCTTTTTCCGTTCTGAAAATATTATTTTGGGTACGATATTAAGAAATAAAAGCAGAATCAAACACTTAAATAATATTTTATTAATCATGTAAAAATACAAAAATATATATTTAGTCTCTTTTGACAGTTTTTTGGTTCATTCGCATTTGGTTTACTTTGCTTTTCAACGCGAACTTTATTTTATTTTTATTTTCAGCTTCCTCGTTTTTATGTTTCGTTTTTGTTTGATTTTGTCGCAGCTTTCTTGTTTTTCGACTGAAATATCGAAGAGCAAAAAATATTGAACATTACATTCGTATTTTTAGGTTACATTTGGGTTATATTCTCTTTTTACTTTTCTTTTTATGTTTATTGCACAAAAATACAAATAAAAAATATATTCGACGATCTTAGAGTTATTATCAAAAGAATAAAGATAAGTTTATTCAGGAACTTACAGTTTTTGTTTGAATAAATCCGATTCACACGATCCGTCACATGTTAACTGTCTCGATGTTTTGATGGGTTGAATGACGCCATCTTGGAGAATTCGAGTGTTCAATAACTGGGACACACTGCATTTTCTATGTCCCAATGATCGAACACCGTATTCTTTAACAAATAATTAATTAAAAAAAAAAAATTAAAATTGTTATTTGTAAGAAATATTGATTAAATAGTGATTAAATAATTTTTTTCTCTATCAATTAAAGCTTTTTTTGCACAAGTAAGATAACATTTCGATAGCTAAAAGTTTCATATATGTAATGAAATTTTTATAAATAAGTCAATGCATGCAGGTGAATGAGGAATAATAAAAATACAAGATAGTGTTCAATAATTGGGACCTGTTCAATAATTGGGACATTTACCTTATATACATATGTCGGATATGAATTTTCAAGGTTTGGCACCGACATGAAAGACTCTTGAAATCACTTTGCTGTCCTTCTGCCTGTTACAAACATTTTTATGTGAGAGGTTATGAAGCTGAAGTTTGGATCGTTTTGATGCAACGGTGGCAGCTTATTTATTAATAAAATTCATTCTCTCTGAGAAATTTTTGGAATGAAAAATCGTTACAATATATTTTGGGGCCTTAACGAGGACTTGGGATTTTTTATGCACAAGCAAAACGTAGATTTCACTACAAATTAATTGACAAAAATTATTTTCGTTGCATTGCAATGATGCAAAATTTGACCTCATTGAGAAGGTTTCTGTTCAAGAATCTTGAAAACATTTTACAAAATCGTGTTCGAGCCTCAAGTTCCTCGTGTTTGTGTTTGAGTTTTATTTTTCTTTAATAATAGGAGATATTTTTTTTTTTTCGTTGTGTAGACAAAATGCCACATTTTTTTTGTTTATTCACCGAGGCTCGTTACTTTAAGGGGTATATTTAACTTTCGACAGTCGGCGCTGTGTGAACGGTAAAAGAGAGTCTGTTATGGACGTTTTTACGTGAGGGTATGGTAATGATATATTAATTACTAGAAAGTTTACCGACCGTACGGAACTGTCAACCATAATTAATGGGGGTCCGATATGTCATGCGGTCCAAGAGTAATTTATACTTACATGGGACATTCTCCAACATGGCGACGTTTTTCGAGAAGGTAATGGAAAAATAAATGCACTCGAAATTTTGAGAGTTCGGCTTAACGATAAATTGAGACGAATTTTTAATTTTTTCTGCAGATTATAAGTATCATTCGTTGATTATAGATTATATAAATGCTGTTTATTTTCAAGCCGAGCATAACCTTCAGAAATTAAGGTAACAGAAAAAAATGTATTTGAGTAAAATTTGTAGTTTTTCGCGATTTTTTCGTCTCGATTTATCGATGAGTCTCCACTGAGAAAACAATTTATTTGTAGTAAAAAAATATATTTAATTGGCACTTTTACTTAAATGTTCATTAACTGTTACAAAATTTGTTAGTCGTTAAGAAATATTTTATTCGTGTAAAAATAATTTATTGACTGTTAAACAAAAATTGATTTCGCCATATTCAACTTTACATTTTTTAACAGTTAACAAATCCAGGTACATTGAAAAATAGTGCAGATTTACCAAATCGGTCAATTTGGCGTTGACAGTCTCGTACATCCTTTAGATATATCTATATGCAATATTCAGACAAATACACGACTATTTCTCTTCTGTTTTGCGAGTGCAAAAAACCTGGCATTATCGTAATCCCACAATCAAATAATTAATGGCCATACGTGCAAGTTGCCGCTCATGATGCCAGCTAATAAATCACTATATATGTGGCCATTTGGCTATCAAAGGCAAAGCGCGCGAGCTGCTCAAGTCGACTCATTATCAAGCATCTCGATCTTACACCTCTCCGACGTGAAATAATTGCACGATTTTCTTTTTCCTCTCATTATCTTTCTCTCTCTCATAACTGCTTTTGATCGTTGAACAATACAATCTACGTATTTATGGTCTTGATTTAACCCTCCGTCTGCACACTGGGTCTTTTAAGGCACAAGCCAAATTTTCAAATAGAATATCTCTGGATTTAACAAAAGGGCGGGGTTGGGTCCCTTTCGTAAACAAAATAGGTAGTGAAGGTAAGTCATATGCACAGTGGCGCCACGATCAGTTTGTATCTAAACACTAGAGATTGAGTCTCGAGCGTGCCGTAGAAGACCCAGAGTACAGACGGCGATGGTATTTCTTGTAAGTAAGTGAAATTGAATTTATACTCTTTTTCAATTTTTATAATATTTTTAACCTTTTAAATTATTTTTATCGCATGTATATCTATGGGGCGTTCCATCCCAAATCGGACAGTTTGAAAAACTTTTTTTTTCATTTCCTCAATTTTTTAATATTTTTTAGTACCTATCAAAAAACCCTTCCTGTCGAATTTTGAGATTTTTTTGATTACCCGTTCGAAAGATATTAAATTAACAAAAAATTCGCTCTTTTTGGTATTTTGGTCATAACTTCTTTGATAATGATCCAAATTGAAAGTTTTTTTTTCAAAATTTTTGTTTTTTATGGCCTTTTCAGAAAAAAATACGGCAAAAATATTCGACGAGTTTTTGAATGAGTTTTTTGAGTTTTAAACTTTCAATCATGTTTTTAAAAATGACTGTCATATTTGATTTTTTTTAAATTTTTTTCTTTATTTTTTTGCTATTCAACAATTTTTAAGACTAGTCCGATCGTGGGATTTCCATAAATACTATTTTTTTTTTCGATTTTTGAAAATTAATTTCTTGACTTCGCAGTATTGTATCGCAAATAAAATCTTTCTTTTGCTTCTAAACAATGTTTCTCGGGTGAAAATTTGACAGCAATATTCGATAGACTATTTAGGTGTTATTTGCTCATCGATTAATTATTAATTTTAAAAATCTGTTAACAATGAAAAAGTGTCCAAATTAATTCAAAATGATTAAAAAAATACTATACAGTAACAACACATTGGTATTCATAAGAATTTATGAAAAAAAAATTTAATTTTCAAAAAGCGAAATGAATAGTAGTTATTGATATCCCACGATCGGACTAGTCTTGGAAATTGTTGGATAGATAGATGTTTGAAACAAAAAATTAAAAAAAAATCAAAAAATGACACTCACTGTAAAAAACGCGATTTAAAATTTGAAACTCAAAAAACTCATTCAAAAACGCGTCGAATATTTTTGTTGTATTTTTTCCAGAAAAGGCCATAAAAAAACAAAAATTTTGAAAAAAAAAACTTTTAATTTGGATCACTATCAAAGAAATTATGACCAAAATACCAACAAAAACAGCGGTTTTTTTGTTAATTTAATATCTTTTAAACGGGTAATTTAAAAAATCTCAATATTTAACAGGGAGGGTCTTTCGATGGGTACTAAAAAATATAAAAAAATTGAAAAATTGAAAATTCGCATTTCATTGTCGAAGATGACAACGATGACATCGAGGATGAAGTAGTTTTTTCATCACTTGACGAATCGCCAAATGACGAATCACTTAATCAAGACGTCAATTAATTGTTTTTTTTTCTTACTTCAGAAATACGTTTGTTGAATATTAAATAAATATTTCTATAATCATTTTTATATAATCTGGTCTGAGTTTGAAAATTATTTCTCAATGCGATCCGCATTAACATTTATTTATATCCACCTATTTATATCCAGTACTAGGCCATGATTGAATGCCAGCGTCGGGCCAGCATCGGATGCCAGTACAGGGCCGTCATTAAATGCCAACGCCGGGCCACGATTTGATGCCAGCGCTGGGCCAGCATTGTATGCCAGCGCTGGGCCGGCGTTGTATGCCAGCGCTGGGCCGCCATGTAATACCAGTATTGGGCCGACATTGCATGCCAGAGTTGGGCTGAGGTTAACAAACCAGTACCGGCATAATGCTGGCCCGATACTGGGAGTCAGCTTTGGGCCAAGCCTGTACGCCTGGCATTTAGTACTGGCCCAACGTCGGGCCATTTGTTAAATCCCACCTGGGTACCCGTAGTAAAAAACTCCATTGAATCGCCAATGGCAACCAATGGTCCTCACAAGACTCCATTGGACAATGAATGGGGACCCATTGCGATTTCCGCATTTTTCAATGGCGTATAGGAACGAACATTGATCAGTGAATGGATATCCATTGAAAAGTCACCATTGCCCAATGACGTCCATTGAACAACAAATGCGGATGAACCGAATGATCACCATTACTCAATGATGCCCATTGGAAAGCAAATGCTGATGGATCGAGCGATCAGCATTACCCAATGGTATCCATTGGAAGGCAAATGCTGATGACGAAATGATCAGCTTTACCCAATGATGTCCATTGGGAAGTAAATGCGGATAAACTGAATGATCAGCACTACTCAAAGATTTCCATTGGAAACCGCGTCACGTTAGTTCCGAGACTTGGCGCGAGATGTCGCAGGACGGCAACCCGCTGAGCTCCCATACGGATTATGCGAAGAGTATGCTTATCTAGACGATTGTGAGCACGGAATATCAGCAGAAGTCAGTGTGTCCAAAAAATCCACGCAAGGAGTTCTTGCCGACTGATGCCCATGGGATAATCCCTATTCCGTTTGAAATGGGGAAGTCAATCCTCATTGGAAAATCCCTATTCGATTTCAAATGGGGAATTCAATGGCGAAAATGTCCTTGGGCAATTCGGCATTCATCTCCATTGGTTATTTTGGCAATGGGGAATGAATGGCGATTTTTCAATGGTGACGAATGGAGTTTTTTACCATATGAAAGAATCTCCATTGATTATCGCCATTCATTCCCCATTGCCTACAAAAATCAATGGAGATGAATGCCGAATTGCCTATGGGGATTTTCTTCATTGAATCCCCATAGGATAATCCCCATTCCGTTTCAAATGGGGAAGTCAATCCTCATTGGAAAATCCTCATTCGATTTCAAATGGGGAATTCAATGGCGAAAATCCCCTTAGGCAATTCGGCATTTATCTCCGTTGGTTATTTTGGCAATGGGGAATGAATGGGGATTTTTCAATGGCGACGAATGGAGTTTTTTACTACGGGTAAAGTGCACTATTGGTTGAGGGAAAGGCCTGAAATCGTGCAAGACGAAATTTTGGAAGGGGCACATCACAGCCCGTGTGCGAAGAGCATCGCACGTATTTGTGCCTGCAGTGCACAAACAAAATTGTTCAGGAATTAGTCTAAATATTTTTTCATTTTAACTCATTATATTCAATTAATTACTATAATTTTGTATAAATTTTGTAATAAATAAACTAAAAATAAACCCAAAAATATTGTTTTCTCCGATTTCTTCTATTAAAAAAAGCAACCTTTTCGTTGGCCAAAATAATTATACTTTTTGAAAGTAGCATATTTACTGTATTTTTTTTTCCTTAAAGTACATAAATTTAGCTATGCAACCCCAGTAGAATTTTATTTTTACATGAAAATTTGTTTTGAGTTGTGATTTTTTTAAATAAAAATCCATTTATCGTCGATTGTCTGTTACATTAATTGTTGTAAAAAATTTGGATTACTAAAAATGGTTAAGTAAATGATTTGATCATGGAAAAAATGTTATAAAAGTAATTCAGAATTTTTTCAAATTTTCTTGACGTTTTTTTATTAGAAAAAACATCAGCAGGTCTTTTACGACCCAGAACATCGAAGGTGTTACAAAATTTAAGTGTACGGACGGAGGCTTAACATTTTATTGCAATGAATTTTTTTCTGGGATTGCAAAATTCACGGGATCATCGATATTATTCATCGGATGGTGTCACACGATGAAATAATTAATTTCAGCATTATTAAATTTCACATTTGCCTCTCCCTGCGTGTTACTCAATTTCTCATTTAGCCGCGAGCATGTTAGCGGGATAAATTTGCAGGGGATGCAAATTCATAGACGATATAACCCGTTATACGCGATGACCTGTCGCTAAATACATCGAGAGCCTCAAGGCTGTTTTCATCGGTTAATTAATTCCTCGTTGATATCGAAAGTACCTCCGGGGATGCGGCGCGGCGCAAAGAGAGATCTAATATTGAATTAATTATACGTCATGGATAGGGGTATAATGAAAGCATAGAAAGACGTGGGTGTGCGTGTGTGTTGGTTCATCGATATTTATTAGGCTGATTCAAAAAAAGTGACTATTTTTTTATTTTCGCAGTAACATATTAAATACTTTCGGGAAGGTGAAAAAAGGTGCCTGTTAAAATTGGAGCTCTTAATAAAAATATTTAGCGTTGGCGCATCGCATATTTTGATTTCCCATTTAAATAACAAAGGAAAAAAAAATTTCAAAATTTGAAATTTTATATCTCGGCTTCAAGTCAAGTACCAAAATGAATGACACAGATTCTTGTAGAAAATTGAACGCTCTACAAAAAAAGATCTCTTGTGATTTTTCGATAAACTCACTCCTTCAAAAGTTATTCACGTTCTAATATATTAGACTGTGAATATGGGTGAACTTATGTTGGTAATTTCTTTAAAAATTAGGTTATTTATGTTAATACAATTTAAACTTTCGTTTCACGAAAGTGTCTACGATATTTAGTGATAAGTTTCAACATTTTGCCGGAAACAAAAAAAAAGTGAAACTTACTCTAAATTTAACTTTAACCTTGAATAACTTTTGAAGGTGTGAGTTTATCGAAAAATCACAAGAGATCTTTTTTGTAGAGCGTTCAATTCTCTACAAGAATATTGTGACTTCCATTTTGGTACATTGACTTGAAGCCGAGATATAAAATTTCAATGGTTGAAAATTTTTTGTCCTGTGTTATTTAAATGGGAAATCAGAATTTGCAATGTGCCACCACTAAATATTTTTATTAAGAACTCTTATTTTAACAGGCATCTTTTTTCATCTTCTCGAAAGTATTTGATATGTTACTGCGAAAAACAAAAAATAGTCGCTTTTTTGAATCAGTCTAATATTTATTCATTCGATACACCATCGTTTTCCATTTCATTGCACAGTTGTGATTCCCCTGTATTTACCTCTCTCTTGCTCTTCTAATATCAGCTTACAACGTTATCTGCATACACAATCATGCATCCAAATGAACACAGTCTTATTAAACCTGAAATTGAATCGGAATTTTTCAACGTGGAGATAAACATGCAATTTTATAACCTCACTTTGCTCACTCGTACAATATTTATTCGAGACAATTTTTCAAGAATTTTTTCTGGAAAGACATCTTACTTTATTATCGTAAAAATTTATTTACATATTTTTCTAACTTTCAACGTTATTTTGAAATTTTTCTTTTTGAAAAATAATTATTCTTGAAGCCGCTGTAGTCGATCTCCCGGAGGCCCTTAAAAAAAAGGCGTCTTGCGGTGAGCACCATATTTCTGGATTGGATCATCCAAAATAAAAAAATGAACATTAATCTAGTATTCAATCGAAGGAATAAACAAAATATTTATTTATAACAAAATGGCGGCCTCTAAAAAATCGATTTTGGATGCAAATTTTTACTTTAAATTGTTTATAAAATGGAAAATACTTAAAAAGCTGTTTTATTATGCACTTAACTGGTAATACAAAATTATTTTTTCATGGCGATTTATGTCAAAATGGCGACTGTGCAGTATTTTTCCGATGACGCCTTTATTTCTGGAAGATTGACGGCCAAACCAACAACTTCTATAATTTTTGAGTTACGATGGGGCACCAACGTTTTTTCGATTATATATAAGAATAGCTATAGAAATACGTAGCATTTTTTTGATGAGTTATTTTTTGAAAAAATGACGTATTTCTAAATCAAAAAGTATAAAATGCCATGCGAAAATCACCAGGAAATAGTTTATAAAAAAGGACTGTGTAATATAATGAAAAAATCTTACGTAGTGCTTTAGAGAACGTTATTTTGAATGTACAGTTGAAATTTCAAATAAATCGGTTGAAATTTGTTTGAGTTATGAGTTCGGCCGACTTTAAAAATGTAATATTAAGATAAACGCATTTACACCCAGAAAAAAGATCTAGTACATTTAACTAAATCCTAGTCAAGCCAAAAAAATTTTTTTTAGTTGTAGGCCGGTCCAATACGACTCCATTCATGTCAACGAATTTTTTTTTTGAATGACCTACTAGGAAAATATATTGCGATCTAATAACTTTTTATTCAATATTGGTAAATATTATTTCAAACTGAACAAATATGTATTTAAATGGAATAATTTTTTTTTCAATATTTACACAATATATATTTTTAAACATTTCAATCTTTGAATGTGTAGCTACACATATCGACGGCAGTACGGAAGAATGGGCTATCTCAAATTGTGCTAGAAGAACGTGCTATTTCAAATTGTGCTAAAAAACATGCTATCTCAAATTGTGCTAGAAGAACGTGCTATCTCAAATTGTGCTAGAAGAACGTGCTATGTGAAATTATGAAAGAAGAAGGTGGTATCTCCAATTGATCACAATTGGAGATACCACCTTCTTCTCTCATGTTTTGAGATAGCACGTTCTTCTAGCAAACATTGAGATAGCACGTTCTTTTAGCACAATTTGAGATAGCATGTTCTTCTAGCTCAATTTGAGATCGCACGTTCTTCTAGCACAATTTGAGATAGCACGTTCTTCCGTACTGTCGTCGATATGAAGTCTACAATTTCATAAAGCTTCGTCTTTTCTTTAACAGAAGGGAAAATAAAAAAACCCTTTTTTATGGGACCCTTTTCGGGGATACGATCATCTTGCGTTCTGCCGCAATGTTCAATGTATTAAATATCCATACTGAAAAAAAGGATATCAAACATAGACGAGCTTGGAAAGGTTATAGGCATCGAGAGGCAGGTTCGCTTGTGCGAGAGGTAGCCACCTGGCGGATTTTTAGGGTACTGACAAATCTGCAGATATGATCGGATGAGATTACGGGTGAATAGGTATTTAGTAACAACGAATAGAATTTTTCTTCAACGCCTGTTTCTCGATAACAGGAAATTCAAATAAATAAATATAGTGGAAGAAAATATCGCCCAAAATTGGATGGAAGGAAAATTTTCTTTAAAGTAACTAAAAATTAATCAAGTAAACGATTATAGTACCTACGACTAGATCTTTTTTCTGGGTGTAAAGTTTGTAGAAAGCTCGCTGTGGATGAAGAGGGGTTGCACTAGAATACGAAAATCGAGTACTTAGGGATTATTCATGAACATAATCTTTTGGAATATAAATCTATAGATACTAAGGTAGCTTTTCAACAAAAAAAATCGATTTTTAGAAGAAAGTGCAGGAAGATGGAAGTTGGTTCTTCGAAGCGTTCTGAGACATCGTTCAACCAATATCGTTCCGAAAAATATTAAAACGAAACGTCAAAAAAGTATCTCAATATTCCTAGAATTATGAATGCTATGGCGAATTTATAGTTTCCTCGCGAATATAAATGCATGATCCACGATCGTGGAGCTCGTTGAGTACTCTTGCGGTATCACGCATCACCATATTTCACGAAAAATTTTATGAATCGTATAAGTCCGATAATAAAATCAGGATCGCATTGAAGAGGAATGCGGGAGAAAGGAAGAGAGAGAGAAAAGAGTTAACGCGGCCATGAGAAATTTTAGTGCCAAGAAGAGTCCAGATTCGCAACAATAATTATCTATGACGAATTTCATAATTTTTTCGCCGTTTTTACGATTTATTTATAAGCCCAATTATTTCAATCCATTAATCCATTAATTAAAAAAGATCCAGATTTTCAAAATTTTTTTCGCTAAGGATAACATTTTTTTTAAATAATAAAAACAAATATATAAAATATGATAGATATGATTTTAAAAAATCTTGTAATTTATCCAGATTTTCAATTTTTTCCCATGAAGGATAAATTTGTTTAAAAATAATAAAAAATAGCAAATCATGAAATAATGAAGAATGCTCAAAAGCTTTAATCTAGAGTGAAAAACAAAAACAAAAAGTTTGCAAAAGACTCTTTTAATTTGAAAAAGTAGGAATTGGATGAAGAAGCCAATTGCTACTTTCCAGCTACTTTTCAATTTTTTTTGCACAAAGAATAACATCTACAAATTATAAAAAACAACATATAACAGAATGGAAAAGAATGTTTAAAACCCATGATACAAAATTATATAAAATCAATGGGATTTGGGATATTATTATTTTTTAAAAATGATTAAGGGAGAACGCCACTGTGACCGATCAAAAAAATCGAATTTTTTTTTACATTTTCTTAAACACAGTCGCATCGATTGCTGAAAAACCAATGAACGAATGAAAAAAAATTAATTTTTGTAATCGCATTGGCTAAGGTTGTGGGTAGCCGATTTTTCAAAATTTTGAAAAGTACTATATTTTAAGTTCTTTTGAAAATAAAGAAACGGTAAAAAAAAATCACATCAGCGCCATTGTGTGAAAAAAATTATTTAAAAAAAATGGCTGCTCTTAACGATAGTGACTGTTGCGTAGATTAAAAAAATATTTGGTATTTTGATTTCAGATGATTTTTCATTGCTGTATCGCTGCCACCATCAGGAGGAGTCATTTTTGTTATAATCACGTTCATGTTAATAACTTTGTCAATTTTAAATATTTTCCAATAAAAATTTGTATGAATATAGTTGAATATACCGGGTGGTCCACGCAACGTGTACACCTCTTTTACGGCTAAAATATGCTCGGCACAAAAAAATGTTATATACAAAAGTTACATGGTTTATAAGGCTGCACTATGGAGTGCATTTATTTTTTTTATAGGTGGAGGCGCTTCGAAGATTTCAAGGTCAACTTTGTTTTTTTAAATGGAACGGCATATTTTTTATAACGTAATATGGTAGGGTATTGAATTCTGAATAAAAAAGTATAGACCTTTATTAGCCGTAAATTTAATAACTAACGAGTAATTTCACTTTATTAATTTTAAATTTTCTTCGCGTCATATCAAACTAGAAGTTCGAATCTACTACAAATCTCTGAAGGACAGCGATGTTAGCTATTAAATTTATGGCTAATAACGGTCTGTACTTTTTTATTCAGAATTCAATACCCTACCATATTACGTTATAAAAAATATGCCGTTCCATTTAAAAAAACAAAGTTGACCTTGAAATCTTCGAAGCGCCTCCACCTATAAAAAAAATAAATGCACTCTATAACGCAGCCTTATAAACCATGTAACTTTTGTATATAACATTTTTTTGTGCAGAGCATATTTTAGCCGTAAAAGAGGTGTACACGTTGCGTGGACCACCCGGTATACTTAATAAATTGCGTTTTTCCAATTCTCAAATAATCATCTCTACTTACAGAAAAAAAATTCCGAAAATCGGCTATTTTTAGCCCCACCACAGTGGCTATTTTTAGCCCCCCTTAACAGACTCGAAACTTGTATGAAAAAACAAAAAGTTTTCAAATGGCACTTTTGACTTGAAAAAAGTGGCGATTTGACGGAGAAGCCCCTATGTAAACGCATTACACTGTAATATGTATATGAGCGAGAGGCGAAGCTTTCTTGATTGAGATCTCGTCGGTTATATACGCGAGAAATTCACGAGTATATATCAAGCACGATTTTGCGTAACCTGTCACGAACGTTTCTGCCTCTATCTCCATCTCACTCCGGCAATCACGGAGGCAGATGGATACAGCGACGTAATCTTGATTTATATTTATGAAAAGGAAAAAAAAATGGAATTTCGTAGTGGCTTGAAAATTGTTAACGATTCGTTCGGTGAAAGAGAGAGAGAGAGGGAAAGGGAGAGAGAGTGAGAGAGAGAGAGAGAGAGAGAGAGAGAGAGAGAGAGAGAGAGAGAGAGAGAGAGAGAGAGAGAGAGAGAGAGAGAGAGAGAGAGAGAGAGAGAGAGAGAGAGAGAGAGAGAGAGAGAGAGAGAGAGAGAGAGAGAGAGAGAGAGAGAGAGAGAGAGAGAGAGAGAGAGAGAGAGAGAGAGAGAGAGAGAGAGAGAGAGAGAGAGAGAGAGAGAGAGAGAGAGAGAGAGAGAGAGAGAGAGAGAGAGAGAGAGAGAGAGAGAGAGAGAGAGAGAGAGAGAGAGAGAGAGAGAGAGAGAGAGAGAGAGAGAGAATTTTTGGCCTGGCGCGTGAATTCGTTTTTGGCGTGCTATGTTTTCGTATATCCAACCCAATGGAACAGGTGGTCCGGTCAGAGC
The DNA here is from genome assembly GCA_946863875.1 of Alloplasta piceator. Taxonomy (NCBI): domain Eukaryota; kingdom Metazoa; phylum Arthropoda; class Insecta; order Hymenoptera; family Ichneumonidae; genus Alloplasta; species Alloplasta piceator. The sequence continues at coordinate 17,841,842 of OX333077.1, read as the reverse complement.
CTGAAAAACCCCGACAGGAGCATGAATAAAGCGACCCCTTTTTTTCCTCCATCCCAACGACCGGACTCATTAAAACGCTTTATTATTTTTTAATTAAGCCGTAACGAAAGATTTATTAACGGGCATATTGAGATTCATTGAATGCGGATAAAATGTACGCGTGTGTGTTCCGTGTTCGTGTTTGTGTAAGTGAGCTATTGGAAATGAGAGAATATTCGAATTTTCCCGTTACAATCGAGCAAATCTACATCGGCAAAACACAGCGGCGCTCGCGAACGTTCGATAATGAATGGGCCCCCCTTTATCGAATATTCGAGCTTGACGAATTCACAAACAACCTCGAAGATTCGGCGAGCACGAAAGCTTCGGCATAAACGATTTTACGTAAGCAACAGTCTGATTGCAAGAGAAATTGCGCAACATTCGAGGCTCTATCGAGATAAATAATTGATACAATTTGTCCGTCACTCGCCAGTGGAATAATTATTCGTTCTTCCAAATTTAGCTTCCTCGCCATTTTGCCATCTCAATCTGCTGTAACTCTGCCAAAAAAAATCTTGACTACGGTTCTAACGCACCATCCCCGTAGTAAAAAACTCCATTGAATCGCCAATGGCAACCAATGGTCCTCATACGACTCCATTGGACAATGAATGGGGACCCATTGAGATTTCCGCATTTTTCAATGGCGTATAGGAACGACCATTGACCAGTGAATGGATATCCATTGAAAAGTCACCATTGCCCAATGACGTCCATTGGACAGCAAATGCGGATGAACCGAATGATCACCATTACTAAATGATGCCCATTGGAAAGCAAGTGCTGATGGATCGAGCGATCAGCATTGCCCAATGGTGTCCATTGGAAGGCAAATGCTGATGAACGAAATGATCAGCTTTACCCAATGATGTCCATTGGGAAGTAAATGCGGATGAACTGAATGATCAGCATTACCCAAAGATGTCCATTGGAAACCGCGTCACGTTAGTTCCGAGACTTGGCGCGAGATGTCGCAGGACGGCAACCCGCTGAACTCCCATACGGATTATGCGAAGAGTATGCTTATCTAGACGAGTGTGAGCACGGAATATTAGCAGAAGTCGGTGTCCAAAAAATCCATGCAAGGAGTTCTTGCCGACTGATGCCCATGGGATAATCCCTATTCCGTTTGAAATGGGGAAGTCAATCCTCATTGAAAAATCCCTATTAGATTTCAAATGGGGAATTCAATGGCGAAAATGTCCTTGGACAATTCGGCATTCATCTCCATTGGTTATTTTGGCAATGGGGAATGAATGGCGATTTTTCAATGGTGACGATTGGAGTTTTTTACTATATGAATGAATCTTCATTGATGATCGCCATTCATTCCCCATTGCCTACAAAACCTAATGGAGATGAATGCCGAATTGCCTATGGGGATTTTCTTCATTTAATCCCCATAGGATAATCCCCATTCCGTTTCAAATGGGGAAGTCAATCCTCATTGGAAAATCCTCATTCGATTTCAAATGGGGAATTCAATGGCGAAAATCCCCTTAGGCAATTCGGCATTCATCTCCGTTGGTTATTTTGGCAATGGGGAATGAATGGGGATTGTTCAATGGCGACGAATGGAGTTTTTTACTACGGGTCCGTATACCATTTATAAAATATACCGAGTAATCGCCCTGTCAAATGTTAAAAACGAGAGGCCGAGGGGTTGAGAACAGTTGATTCAGAGATCAAATGATTGGAATAGATGATTTTAGAATGAAGTCGATTTTACATGATTTCACTGACTTCATGAAGTCTTTGTATGATTACAAAAGTCATGTGATTTCAAGAGATTTTAAGGGCAGGATAAAGTATTAACAAAAATTTTTTCCATTTTTTTTAAATTTTTTAAATGAATGCATAATATCTCAAGAATATTGTGTTAAAATTTCAAGTCGATCGGAGTAAAATTGACGAAGTTATGAGTATTTGAGCGTCTATTGCTCCATGCCGGGTTTTAGGGCGGCAGCTGCGTGACGCGCTATTGTTTTTTCATCATTTTGTTAATAACATTTTGGAATTATTATTATGGAAAATTAATCTTTTGAGTACCTTTAATATGCATGAATTTTCTCAGATTTTTATGCAATCGAGAAGTGTTCTCAAACTTATGTTCTCAAACTTATGCAAACGCTTGACCAAACTCTTCTGCGTTTTTCAAACCGTTTTTCTGAGACTCGTCATATTTGAAGTCCGTGTACACGATAACTCAAAATCAACTAGACCAATCGCAATGAAATTTTGCACAGTACTTCTTCACATAATTCACCAGGTATTGTCGAGAGCTTTTTTGTTTTTTTAAAATAATTACTAATTTTTCAACAACAAATTAGCCGATTTTTTTTTTAGCGGAAATCGGGTTTTTGGCTCCCAAGTGCTACGAAAAATCGAAAAATCGAAAAAAAAAATCCTCCCGTCATTACCTCGAGAAACATCCCCTTTGACAAATGCATTTTGATTTTTTTGTTTCAGATGATTCTGTTGCGAGTTATGGTGCACACCGCAAACCAACTTTTTTTCGAGGCGCCTCCGGGGTTTAATTTTCACTCGCTCAATTTTGAATATTTTGCAATGCAAATTTAGGAGAATATTATTCAAATGTTACTTTATTATATGTAAATTTTTCAATAAACGAACACTATCCGTTACGCCAAAAAAAAAAATCTTAAAAACATGCCTTTTTTCGCTGAATTAACTTTACCCCGCCCTTAAGTGATTTCAATCGATTTCAAGTGATTTCACATTGATTTCAATCGATTTTACATTGATTTCAATCATCTCAGAGCGATTTCATTTTGATTTCAAGATTTCAACGATATTTTGGTAACGTCGATTTTGAAATCGCTCGAATTTATGAAATTAAAATTAACTTAAAACTTTTTGCACGAATACACTAGATGATAAGAATGGTTAGGGTTGAATTTGGTGAAAAACGCTCAAGATGTTCGTCCGCAAATTTTTTTGAAATTTTCGAAAAATACTTGTCAACACTAAGATTCCTAATTTAGCAGCTATCGAGTTCACTTCGCTAGCACGAATACACTGGACGACAAAAACAATTAATAATGTAATTGAACGGAATTGCTAAAAAATCTTGCAAATTAGAAATTTGCACATAGCTTCTTCATTTGTTTCTGTCGTTCGTTAAGCGTCCTTTATGAGGAAGCCATGATAATAAACATACATGTCATAAAGGTGGTCAACGAGATCCTCATAAAGGAGGGTTGACGAACGACGAAAAAAAATGAGGAAGCTATGTGCAAATTTCTAATTTGCAAGATTTTTCTTTTACCTTCTGTTAAAGAAAAGACGAAGCTTTATGAAATTGTAGACTTGTGTAGCTATAGACTCTAAGATTGAAATGTTTAAAAATATATATTGAATAAATATTTAAAAAAAAATTATTTCATTTAAATACATATTTTTTCAGTTTGAAAAATTTTTTGTTCATATTAAATAAAAATTTATTAGATCGCAATATATTTTCCTATTAGGTCATTCAAAAAAAAAATTTCGTTGACATGAATAGAGTTGTATTAGGCCGGCCTACAACTAAAAAAATTTATTTGCCTTGACTAGGATTTAGTTAAATGTACTAGATCTTTTTTCTGGGTGTATATCGATGTATATTTGAGTCTGCAAGTCGCAGGGTAACTCCCTCATCTCACACTTAATTATTTATTGCTTCGGTAGGAAATGTAATTTCTGCGAAGCGTAAGAGAGAGAGGGAGCAGGCCGGAAGGTTGGACCTGTTAAATGGCGAATGTTAGGAAAAACGAAGTACGAGGGTGAAAAGGAGCGGAGCTGCTTGCCACCGAGAGAATGAATTGCGAGAGAGGGTGGAAGACCGGGGAAAAGTTCTACCTCTCTTTCTTCTTGGCAAGAGACAGGATATATGTTTGTGTGTGTGTGTGTTCTCGTGGATTTAAGGGAGGTGAGGCACACTCGGGCCATGCTTCTTCTTGCGCGTGGTTTCAAGAGAAGGAACCTTTCTCCGGGCTCTAAATCTCTGCCTGGCAATTAAACGCCGGTGGAGATTACGCCAGAGGACTCCGTATGAGCTCTATCTTCTTCTCGTCTCTCTACTCTCTTCACCATCTTATTTCCTCGTGTTGAAATTGAAAGCGTTGCGCCCTCACGAACCAACATAAAGAGATACAAAAAAATGAGAATGCAATGAAATACAGATTCATTTTCTGTTTACTGTTGATGTCATGAAACTGACACAAATCATGGCACAGGATTTGAGGGGAATGGCAGAGAAAATAGTGAGTCCTCCATATGGACTTGGGTGCTTAATCTGATTTTCCATTATCAGCTGCAACGAAAAATCGATTTAATGATCGATTTTGTTTACTAAATATCAAAATAATTCTAGGCACTTGAGCAGAACTGACTTGTATCGATTAAGGCGGTATTCTGGTCTAAAGACGAGCATCTTTCAGCGTTTCGTCGAGCTCGATAAAAAAAAACACAAAGTATTTTGAACATTTTTTCTTTACAACATATTTATTAATATCTTGAAAATTATCCAAAAAAATTAAAAAAAAAGAAAATTGAACAAGTTATAAGCTGGTAAAGTTGGGGGTAAATAAGGGGGTGTTGGTTGACACTATTGCAACCTTTCTAGTCATTCGATACGAAATTTCAAAAAGTATTCTTAATTAGTAATAATTTCGTTGTATCTTCTACCTCAGAGAAAACGGAAAAAATAATTTTCACAAAGTGACGGCTGTCTGAACCAAAAAAGCGTTTTTCGACTCTTTTGCTTCCTCATAAAGGAAGCAGTGTTTTCGCGAAAAATTTTTTTTTCGCAATTTTCATGTCAGTATGTTCAAAATGTCCTAAAACGTCGAGAAATCCCATTTTGAAAAAATGTCCGGACGTATGTATGTGTATGTGTGTGTGTATGTGTGTGCGTGTGCGCGTGTGTGTGTGTGTGTGTACGCTTTGTGCTTTCTTTAAAATGAATATATCTGGAGAATGCTTTGAGTGATTTTTTTGAAATTGCAAAATAATTGTCTATTTGGCTGGATTCTGTATTTTTTGTAAATTGTTTGTTAGTCGTCTAACTTTCGTAGTTTTGCAGTTATCACCCTGAAATTTTATGAACAGATACACTTCATAATAAGGACGATTGGGATTGAATTTGGGAAAAATCACTCAAGAGATTCGGTTAAAAAAAAAATTTTAATTTTTCGCAAAAAATTTGTAAGTTCTCTAACTTTTGTAATTTTGCATCTATCGAGCTGATTTTTTTTGTGACGATACATTCAATGACAATGAAAAATCATACTGAATTTCATAAGAATCGCGTGAGCGGTTCGGTTAAAAAAAATTTTTGAAAAATTCATAAAAATTTTGTTAACGCTCCAATATTCGCATTTTTAGAAGTATCGAGCTAAAATTTTTTGCACAAATACACTATATGATAAGAATAGTTACGGTTAAATTTGGTGGAAAACGCTCGAGATGTTCGTTCGCAACATTTTTTTTAATTTTTGAAAAATAATTGTTAACACTAAGTTTCCTAATGTAGCAGCTATCGAGTTCACTTCCTTGGCACCAATACACTGGACGACAAAAACAATTAATAATGTAATTGAACGGAATTGCTAAAAAATCATGCAAATTTGAATTTTGCACATAGCTTCTTCATTCGTTTCCGTCGTTCGTGAAGCTTCCTTTATGAGGAAGTCATGATAATAAACATACATGTCATCAAGATGGTCAAAGAGATCCTCATAAAGGAAGGTTGAGGAACGACGGAAGAAAATGAGGAAGCTATGTGCAAATTTTAAATTTGCATGATTTTTAATAAGTGAATTTTTTTTAATAATTTATTTTTTTTTTAATTCGATTTTGAAGACCTTTTTGTTCACAAGTCCGCTATTTCGTTTTTTTTTTTTTTTAATATGCATATTACATAATCATTACATTATCATATTACATAATCTGCATATTACATATATATATAATCTCTTTGGATTTTTTATTTCCGATGACTACGGAAGGCTGTGTGCTTCCCCGAAACACCTTTTTTCGAGGACTCCACTTTGACTCACAAAATCATAAACAAATCTATGTCAAATTAAGTAAACAAATTTTTTTTGTACTCTTCAAAATACAAATAACAACATGTAAACATTTCAAAACGATGGCATTTTATTTTGTTATTTAAAAAAATGACTGAAAAAACGTCGAAATTTCGGTCCACTACCTTAACCCAAATCTTAGCTTTTTTTGTAAAGAGAGTAAGCGTTGTTTTTGTGAAAAAAATAAAATCAGGTTGAAAAGTTCAATCAGATATGGGAGAAGGGTGTCCACCGATGATTTCCTTATATTCTTAAGGGTCTAACCTTTAAGAATATGCAAAAAAAAAAAATTCCAAATTCCAGACCAGAACACCCCCTTAAAACTGGATGAACCGAGGATTGATCAGCATTAGTGAGGTTGGAAATCCTTCGATCTCACTGGCTTTGAACGTCAATGTAAACCGAGAACATTTCCGTCTGGGATCGACATCTTCATCAGTTATGTGCGCGCTGGGACGAGTCAACAACCCTCCTCTAGCATCGCGATTGCCATAGCGCCAAGTCCTTTCATTTGAATTCCACGTCTGCATCCCTTGCTCTCTGTCTCTCCTTCACGTCGATCTGCGGTGTCGAGATCGGAGCAGCAACGTGTACTGCAAAGCGTAATTAGGAATGAGAGGCTATACCGCCTCGAGTCATCCATGGATAAAGAGACTCGTTTCAAGTCGAATCGCGTCGACGCGTGCACAACCGTACAGTGAAGAAGATACTTGAATTAATTTCAACCCTCATTCCCCCTTCCACAATTTGCATTTGCCAGTGTACAAACTAGACAAGTCGAGTGAGGGCTTGATCCTAACTCTCGGAGCCCTCAACGTCATCCCTGAATTATCGAGATACTTCGTGGCAGAGGGTTGTACGTAATGTATACATATCGGTTTCTCATGGCGAAACCGCGATGGAACGGCGTTGACTAATAACGAAATGCAACGTACCCGGACTAATCCGCGTGGGGTTGATTCTGTCGATCTCAACCCTCCTTCGCTCCTCTCCCGGGAAAGATTAATTTGATCTCTTTTATGCGGAATAAGTCATGAGTGACAAGTCTTGGGGTTTGTTAGCCCGGATATTTAGGAAAAAAAGTTATGGAATGGATTCAACGATCACGAAACTTTTTATAAATCTGAATTGATTGTCCATATCCTCTGTCAGATTGATTTGATATTTCTATTGCAAAATTGATGCAATATTAATTGCAGAATTCTATTGCAAAACTCATTCATGAATAACAAGTCATCAGATCTGGACTTTAGGCATCTGATTCTCTGAATACTATCGGAAAATTAGGAGGACTTCTTGAATTGATCAAATGAACATCAATGTAAATGGAATCAGATCATTATAGACCATTTTTAATCTAGTAGCTAAGTCTCACTCATTAGGAGGAATGAATTTGTAGTTTGGACCCATTAAAATTTGAATCTTGGATAAGGTATCGCTAATAATAATTCTATAATTCAATAATTTTGTGGCAGATAAATTCGTTTTCTTATATAACTCATAGATAAGTTGCAAGTCTTTTGGTTCAATGTCTTTGGCACTTGGATCAAATTGGAACTTATCGAATGAATTTAATGTGCACCGCACTTTTTGATGATCTGATTGGCTAGTTGAGTCGTATATATTCTCTGTCAGATCAGTTTGATGCTTTCAATCCAAAATAACTCAATGTTGAATTGAAAGTCATCAGTGATCTGCATTTCCGTGATCTGATTTTTTGGATACTATGAAAAAATTAAGAGGACACTTATTGAATGGTATCAATGTGCATGGACCATTTTGAAATCAGATACATTATAGACAATTTTTTACCGGTTCTAATAGCTAAGTCCTACTTAAGAGAAGAGAATATATGTATAGTTCGAACCCATTCAGATTTTAATCTCGGATCAGGAATCGCCAATGACAATTCAATAATTCAATAATTTTGTGTCGGATAAATTTGTTTTCTTATATAACTCATAGATAAGTTGCAAGTCTTGTGACTCTATGTCCTTGGCACTTGGATCGAATTGGAACTTATCCAACGGATTTATTGTGAATGGGACTTTTTGATCATCTGAGCTGATTGGCTAGTTGGGATCATGTGTATTCTCTGTCGAATTAATTTGATGTTTCTAATGCAAAATAACTCATTGATGCCGTCAATGAGTCTTCGTGATCCGATTCTTTGAATACCATGGGGAAAGTGAGAGGACTTATTGAATGAGGTCTTTAAACTTTTTATACTTTTCTTTTGAACTTTTTGGAATGAAATACATTATAGATAGTTTTTTGGACCGTTATAGTAGCTAAGTCTTACTCCTTGGGACTTGTAAATATATAGTTTAGTACCTATTAAGATTTCAATGTTGGATCAATGTTGGCAAGTCACCTTCATAGTCCAATGGTCCGGGCATTACAAAAACATCGACACACCTTATGAGTTTATCTACAAAGTGCATTGTAAAACTACTGAAGAGAAATTCGTTTCTGTAATATATTCACAGTAGATGAAATTTTAATTTTGAAGCTTGGCGGCCAGAGTCATAACTAAACTGGTTGGCCTCCGGATGAATGCCGCGTTTGGTTTCAGCAATGTGCCGACGTTTCGCAAACGTTGCAGTCTGCATCATCAGGGCTAGGAGACTCTGATACTGAGCTCTCATCAGTTCAGGAAGGCTTATATCAGGTTATTAGGAAGGGCTTAAGGTTATATCAGGAAGGACTCAAGGTTATCAGGTTAACCCGATCTGGCATAGCGTCCTCCCGGTTTTGTAATTGACCAGCTGACCAATTAAGAACTCTAATTGGCTGACCCGATCAAGAGTTCTGATTGGCTGACCGATGTTCCACCTGACTGAACATGTAATGCAAAGACCCAGCCGCCGAAACGACTGAACCCATGCTAACTCGCCCTTACCGGCACACGCTGCTCCACCTGACTGAACATTGGGTTTGGGTATAAGCCCTTCCTGAACTGATGGGAGCTCAGTATCTGAGCCTCCTAGCCCCGATGATGCAGACTGCAATGATTGCGAAACGTCGGCACATTACTGAAACCAAACGCGGATGAAATTTGTCGACAATTCCAGTCACGGCGATGAAATCGCACACCCACGGCCAATCAGATGGGTGGGGGTCGAAGAGTCGACTAACCAATATTTCGAACGGCCGAAATCCCGTATTTTACGATTACGAGCGTTCGAATGACGAAGCGCCGAAATCCCGAACGCCAGAAAAGCGAAAGCGGAGCGAGCCGCCCCATGCGTAAGAGAGAGAGAGATGTGCCTCCTCTCTCTCTTACGCATGGGACGGCTCTCTCGACTTTCTCTTTTCTGGCGATCGGGATTTCCGCGCTTCGTTATTCTAACGCTCGTAATCGTAAAATTCGGGATTTCGGCTGTTCGAAATATTGGTTAGTCGACTCTTCGACCCCCACCCAATCAGATTAACTACCTGTTAACAGATTCTTCGATCAAGATTTCCTATTTCAAAATTTTCCATCAACAAAGGACGATAGATTCTTACGACTTCGACAAATTGCAACGATACATTACAATACGGACGGAGCATGGTTGGTTCACAGAAAAGTATCGTCGCCAAATTGAAGGGGAAAAAGAGGCACCCTTGCAGCATCCCTTTACGTTACAGTGTGTAGAGAAACTGCAGCGCACACGCCGAGTTTTCTTATTGATGGGCCGGAAGACTTATGTGTCGAGGCACATTTGTTCGGCCATTAATCGAGAGCTCGGGGCACGGGGCGAGAAGAAAAGAGAGAAGCAGCGAGAGACGCTCGTCCTTTTGGTTCTCTTTTCGTTCAACCAGTAGCTCTCACCTCGGTCTTTTATACACCCCCTCCCTTGTATCTTCGATCTTGCTCTTTTTCCTAATTTTCCAAAAGGCGTATCTCTTGGTTGGTTCACGAGGGCCGGCGGAGACAGGAGTTGGTGGTGGTGATGGTGGTGGCCAGAACAGCAGAAGCGACGGCGAACCCAACCCAAGCGGTTCACGGGTAAAGTAGCACCGGGGCTCAGGACCCGGAGGGTGATTTATCCCCAGTCGCCCCCGGGCCACCGCCTCCCTAATCTCTTCGTTCGCGTCTACCGTTAACCCCGCGTTATCCTCTCTGTTCATCTTCTTGACTCTTTGGCCCTTACTTCCTGCTTGGCGCGCGAGGTAACACACACACACACACACACACACCCGCGCGCGTACACACACTCGCACACATTCGCACACACTTGCACACACCCACACACACTCGCAGACACAAACCCCCAATCTATATAGTTGAGCTCCGTGTTTCACTATGGTTCCCACTTTTCTCTTCCTTTTTACTTTGCTCCTTCTCACTTTATCGTTTTTCTTCTTTTCTTTTTCATCCCCCGCCCAACGAGGGGTGAGAACGGGCGAGTGTGGGACAGTGTCTGTGTGTGTGGGTGTGTGTGAGAGAGAAAAGAGTTTTCCCTTTCTCGAATAAGAAGGCGGCAATGAATCACCTCTTCTATCTGCAGCTACAATCCACTGGGATTCGTTTTAGTTCCAATACGAAAGAGCGAGAGAGACAATAACGTTGCCGTGACAAATCCACGCCACTAAACAACCTCTCCCTTTGTCATTCTTCAACCCCCACCCCCTCTCTTTTTCCTCCTTACGTCCTTATACGTTTAGGCTTGGTTCTGCTAACGTCCTGCGGAGTTTGCCATGTCGCGACCAGTGTAGCAGGAAGGATGTGAGGATATGGCATCCTCTATGACTTGAATTGGATTGGTCGCTTATTCTTAACCTGCAAAGTTGACTGGTGAGATTTACAGATTTAGTGTTTGCGTTTCAGTTAAACTAACCAACGGTAAAGGTTGCATTTTTTGCTTCCTCATAAAGGAAGCTTTGTTTTCGTGAAACAAGTTTTTTTCCTGATTTCTATGCTAATATGTTCAAAATGTCCTAAAACATCGAGAAATCATATTTAGAAAAAATGTCCGAATGGATGTGTGGGTGTGTGTGTGTGTGTCCTAAGTTTCAGATGTAAATAATTAATAATCCGAAAACGCTTCGAGATATCGAGCTAAAATTTGGCTCACTTGTCGAGCACGAATTGCTCTTCGTTATGAATTTGTTTTTTAATTATAACGGGTGTTCAGATTTTATCGACTTTTTTCGTTTTTGCAAGAATGGCGTAAACGCTCTAACCTCTGCAATTTTCAAGACATTGCACTAAAACTTTGTACAGAATTAGTATAGCTATTAAGGTTGTTTGGTATTGAATTTGGCGAAAATCCATCGAGGGATTAAAATTTTATGAAACTTTGAATTTTTTGAAAAATAGCCTGAACGCTCTAACTTGTGCAATTTTTAAGATATTGTACTGAAACTTTGCACAGAGCTAATATAGCTATCGACGTTGTTCGCTATTAAATTTGGCGAAAATCGATCGAATTTGCAAATTGATTACTAATTTTTTTCAATAGTTAACAAAGCTTCCCTTATGAGGAAGCCAAACTTGATCGCTATACTGAGTGTTAAAGGAAGCTATGTGAACTAGGGATAAAGATGAGGAAGCAATGTGCAAATTTCAATTTGCAGGGTTTTAAAATACTGATGACCACGATAGACATATCGGGTTTTTGTTGAACTGTGATTGAAATGATTCGATCGATTTAATCCGTTCGTTGGATTAATCTGATTTTAAAAAAAGAATGATTTTCTAAATATTTTTGAAGAGTTATAAGAAATAATTTTTGTTGGAAAAAAATTGAAATCAATTTATTTTAGTGATTGTAAAATGTTCTTTAGAATGATTTATTGTTAGTCGATCTAACTAATGTTTTCTAGTTAAATTTATTTTTTTAAAGACCATGACTGTGATATTTATTTAAATATAATTACAGAAAATATTATTTTTCGACCGACAATTCTGGATAGGCTTTTTTTCTTCAAAATAGCGATTAAACGTTTATAGAATATTTTTTCTAGAATTATTTAATCGGTCTGATTTATATATTCGTTGGTTTAATTTGATTGTTTAGAACAACAATGGCGTTAAAATGCATTTGATAATATAATCATGGGACTTTTTTCGCTGTTATAATTGACTAAAAAAGAAAGTAATTTTTTCTATGGAATAGAGATTACATAGCTCTAAAATTTTCATGAGGATAATGAAAACCATATATTGTAAATAAAAAATTAATAATTTCAAAGTACTTGTAATTTTAAAGCACTTTAAAATTATAAGAGCGTTTTTTATAGGCAGACGATTTCGAATTGATTTTTTCGAAATGATGATTACAATGCTGCTTGACATTGCCAAGACATGAAATATTTTTCTTTTTTAATTATGTTATTGCTACAAAATAATAATTGGAACAATTTAAGGGGGAATGCCACTGTGACGGGTCAAAAAATCGACATTTTTTCCGCATTTTCTTAAAGTTTATATAATCAAAAATATGTAAACAATTTTTTTACTCAAAATCTCAAAAATTGACCGAGACATACCCAAATGTAAGTATAAATATTTAGGATATAACTACATTCAGCGTAAACGAATATGCAATAAATACTTTAAACACTTATATCTCAAAACGACTTTTTTGAATACGATTGATACGAATATTGATACGATTGATACGAATATGATTGATAATTTTTTATTTTATTTTTGCAATTGCATCGGCAAAGATTGTACGTGGCCGATTTTCAAAAATTTGAAAATTACTATTTTTTAAGATCTCTCGGAAGTAAAAAAACGGTCAAAAAAAGAAAAAAAATCAAATCAGCGCTATTTCGTGAAAAAACTTATTTCAAAAAATGGCTACACTTAACGATAGTCACTGTCGTGTAGATTAAAAACAATTTTGGGTTTTTTATTTCAGATGATTTTTCATTGCTGTATCGCTGCCACAAGGAGGAATCATTTTTTTCACAATGTCATTACGTTCATGTTAATAACTTTGTCAATTTTTAATATTTTTCGACAAAAATTTGTTTGAATATAGTTGAATATATACTTAACAAATTGCTTTTTGTCTGAACCTCAAATAATAATTCCTATACTTACAAAAAAAAAATTCCCGAAAATTGGCTATTTTTGGCCCCGTCACAGTGGCGTTCCCCCTTAATCGATCTAATCAACGTTCGTTGGATTAATTTGATAAACCGATGACCCCTCTTAATAAACATTCAATAATTGTCACATTTTTCTATTAGAATACCATTCGGGATATTTGTTTTTCTTAAAAATGGCGGCAAGAATAACGCTCGTTATAAAATCACCAGGGAACAAAACGATTGCTCGATAATCCGTTGAATTCCCACGAAACTGTGGGAAACTGGATAATTATTATTTCACCAGTTACCCCAAGTGTTTAATCTACGTACCAGATATGTAAATCCACACATCATGAGTATGATACAACATCCTCCTTCTATACCGAAATATCTGAGGATTTTTTTGTTATTTATTTTTTCTTTTTTCGTACACGGTCTCTCAAAGCGTTTTGAAATTAACGCGGCTGAATCTGCGATCGTGCCTGATTATATTGCGATTTGAAAGTCTGCCTTCAGGCTGAATTAGAAGAAAAAAAAAGAAGCCCTAAGATGTTCTCTCCCGCTGTATTTTCCAGGTTCAATGCGCTTCGCTTCAGAATTTTACATCGGCCTCCCTTCTTTACCATCAACCGATATCATCGAGTTAGATCGTGGGATCGTTTTGTGTTATATGGACGAACGGACTTTTAAGAGCACATCGCTCGGTCCATCTTAATCGGTTGCCAGCGTGCAATACTCCCGATTAGAGTGATTTAAGGCCGATGCATCATGTATTTCTCTCTATCTTCCTTCGAGTCTTTCAGCGTAAAGTCTCTCGCAAATCTCCCACAAAATTCTCGAATCCAGGCGAAACAGGCCTAATGGTTGTGTAAACAAGTCAGGAGCGTCGAAGATCTCCTCCTCGACGACGTTATCAGAATTATTTCTCGGTTATAAAATCGAAGACATATGAGAAAGTGTGAAGGAAAGATAATCAATGAGATGCTGAGTCCATTTATTTTACGCACTGGAATAATTTGGCGAAAATCCGGTTTTTTTTATTCATTGTTGATTTTCCTACTTTATCTCTATAAAAAAAAAGTGTTGCCGAATTTTCACTGCCTTAAAA
>OX333077.1:17788993-17827368 GCA_946863875.1 Alloplasta piceator | reverse complement strand
ACACAAACACAGACAGACATCAGGCAGCTTTCTCGCTTTTCCTCATCAAGCATCGTTATTATACTGTCATTTATTTGTCGTTTAAACCATTTTCCCTGGTCTCCGTTAATCTCCAAGCGGAAATGACGTTTTACAAAAATAAAAGAAACGAAAAGTCGTGCCAGGTCAAGAGGATTAACGCCAGGAATCCAGGCCAAAAAATCCCTAGCATTGGAAGTTTTAGGATTGTATGAACATCCAGAGATCGAGCGAAAATACCGTAAACGAAAAATTCAAAGGTTTTCCAGCACCGAGTTGTAAAAATTGTAATGTAAATGTAATGCATTACCCATTACTTTAAACAATTTGTATTGGATAAGTTTTCCATTACAAATTACAAGAGCAACGTGTAATGAATGATTGTTCCATTACAAATGAAAACAGTAATGTGTAATGGATGCGTGTTCCATTACAAATAAAAAAAGTAATGTGTAATGTATGCATGTTTCATTACAAATAATAAAAGTAATGTGTAATGCAGGTGCCATTACAAATAAAAAAAATCACGTGTAATGAATGAGTGCTCCATTACAAATTACAATTGAAAAAAAATAATTTGTAGTGGATAATATCCCATTACGAACTAGTGTGTTTCTACCAGAATTTGGAACAGGTACTATTTTGCTCATTGTCAAAAGTAAGTCAATCAATTTTTCAATGAAAATAATTTGTATGTATCAAGTTTTCGTTAACTTTACTATCGTAGTGATAAATGTATGAACAGTGATTTTTTGGAGTAATTTTTACTTCATTCTTGTAAAAATTGCAATTCAAGAAAAACTTATAGATGTCTGTGTATATTAAGTTAATATACACTGAAATCTATGAACAGTGATTTTTTGGAGTAATTTTTACTCCATTGTTGTAAAAATTACAATTCAAGAATAGAGTAAAAATTACTCCAAAAAATCACTGTTCATATATTTACCACTACGATCGTAAAGTTAATAACAACTTGATAGACGCAAATTATTTTCATTAAATAATTAATAGACTTATCATTAAGCAAAATAGTATCTGCTCCAAATTGACCCACTTGCTTTTCTTCCATCTCAATTTGTCTCGAGTGAAATAAAATAATGATGCACTAATGAGAGCACAGCAATTTTTCTATTTGTAATGGAATATTCTCCACTACAAATTACGTTTTTTTTCCATTGTAATTTGTAATGGAGCACTTATTCATTACACGTTATTTCCTCTTTTGTAATGGAACACGCATTCATTACAAATTACTTTTGTATTTTGTAATGGTACACTTATCGTTTTCACATTATGCAGTGCAATGGTTGCGACAACTTTGTTCCAGCGGGATTTGTGAAAAAAAAGTACGAATAAAACGAGCCTCTTAAACTGGGAAGACACATTTTTCATATTTGATCGCTGATCTATCGGTGATTATCGATTGTATCGAGGAATTTTAATCGTCACTTTATGATGCAACGCGCACGCGGGACCGGTGTAATTAAATGTCGGGGATTGCGCGTATGCACATTCGTTCGTTTATATGTGTATCAGAGCCACATTTCATCATCTTGAAAATTCTCTCCTCATTAAGTGCCGCTGTTAATTGCTCAAGATGGCGCGACCTCGATAAACTCGTGGTTGCAGCTGCGTGAGCTCTTTCAACGTACGATCGCGTGCGCCTCTTTTTATTCGACACCGAATAGAACTGCATTCAATGTGCAGCTAGTAGGGTGTTGCATCGGACACTAGACACTTTGCTGCAATTTCTGCTGTTTATCGGTAATCGCGATATACGTGGAATTGAATTTGAATGCAAATTTTGACTTCAACTTCCTTTTGACTTGCCGAAAAAAAAACTATGGATTTTGCATCCGTTAGGACGCTTCCAGTGTCCTAACCATTTTTTCCCTGGCTGGATCCTTCGTAAGGATTTTTTTTTTCAAAAACAGAAACGTATTTCGAGATTGAGACTCAAAATTACAAGACGCGTAGGCAGAAGGCAGTATATTGCATTTTTTTTAAATATTCAGTAATCCTCTATATTACGCATTTCAGAGCTGGGCAGTACTTGAAAGTACTCGGTACTTGCAGGTACTTGAAGTACAGTACTTGCAAGTGCAAAGTACTTAAAAAGTACTTCAAGTATTGTACTTGAATTTGTCAAGTACTTCCTGCACTTGAAGTGCTGTACTTGAAAATGTCAAGTACTTTTCTGTACTTGAAGTACTTTTTTCAAGTACAAGTATCAAGTACTTTTGAATGTGTCTTGCTGATGGTTGCATGTGCAAAGCCTTTGAATATGGGTCATTCCATGTCAAATCGACAAATATTTGGAATCGACCCCTCTCAATTTCGATGAAATTTGGTCAGAAGTTTTCTTTTATCATAAAACAAAGTTCTAACAAGGGAAAAAATTGAAATTTTGTTTCGAATATTCAAAATTTCACCATTTTTTCAAGTTTATTCTTAAATATTTCGAAAACTATTATAGTTGAGAAAAAATCGTTCTGGGTTCGTCTTAAAGAGTATACTTAGGGCTACGAAAAAAATCATATTCCGAAACAAATTTTTGAAAAATGATGAATTTGGAGATATTTGAATTTTTCAAAATCGTGAAAATCCATGATCAACATTAAATTTTTGGTTTTATTTTTTTTTAATATAACACCTAGTACTGATATTAAAAGATCCTGAAATTATTTTCTGAAATGTGTTTTTCTTTGTTTCAAAAATATGAGTATATATATGTTAAGTGAAGTTAATATATATGTTAAGTGAAGTTGATCAATCGTGTAATTTTGACTGCCCAAAATATAAAATTACATGATTGCTCAACTTAAAAAAATGCATATTTTTGAAACAAAAAAAAAACACCTTTCTGAAAATTTCAGGATCTTTTCAAATCAGTACAAGGTATTATATTTAAAAACCTGAAAATTCAATGTTTATTGTGGATTGTCACGATTTAAAAAAATTCAAAATTCTCCAAATGCATCATTTTTCAAAAAATTTTGTCAGAATATTTTTTTTTTCGTAGCCCCAAGTATACTCTTCAAGACGACACAAACGATTTTTCGTACCTATCATAGTTTTCTAGATATTTAGAAAAAAAAAATTGGAAAATGTTTAAACTTTGAATTCTGCATAACTTTTGGAAAAAAAATTAATTTTTTTTCCTTAGTAGAACTTGATTTTATGATAAAACAAAACTTCTGACTAAATTTCATCGAAGTCGAAAGTGGTCGATTCCAACTCTTGATCGATTTGACATGGAATGACCAAAGTACCAGAATTTACGAGACGTACCCGAAAACTTGAGAAGTACTCGATACTGGTACTTGATTTTTTCAAGTACTTTGTACTTCAAGTACTCGTCTTGACGAGTACTTGCAAGTAACAAGCACTTTGTACTTCAAGTACTCGACTTGACGAGTACTTGCAAGTAACAAGTACTTTGTACTTCAAGTACCTATGGTACTTTGCACTTGATACTTGAAGTACTTTCAAGTACTTTGCCCAACTCTGACGCATTTGGAGCAGGAGTTCTTGAATGGAGACCCCTAGAAACGTTTGATTCTTTTTTATAGTGAGAACCAATCCTCAAGGAAGATGTATTCAATTCGAAAATCTCCCTCTGATGTAATCAACATCATAGAACAGGGACGATGTATTCAGTTAAAAAATCTCCCTCCGATGTAGTCGACATAGTAGAATAAAGCACTAAATTGTACCATTTTCTTGGTTAAACCCATTTATAAACAATGAAATTGTTCACTTGATTCTACATTGTACGAACTATATCGAAACATGACAATTTCATATTAGTAATTTTTTTTTCTGGCGCGTCCATTAGCATCGATATGGTTTATAGTTGTAAAAAGTCTTTCAGTATGAAGTGAGTAACATATACGTCGTGACTACGAGGGATATCGGTAGTGCAAAAACTCGTCACAGCTTTGCCGCCGGTACAGTTGACGAGCATGGTGAAGCAGAACACTGTGGTATTATAGTTACATTCAACGAGAGAAAGACAGAGACCAAGAGGAAGTCAGAACGATAGAGATGGAGAGAGTTAAAGAAAGAAAGAGCCCGAGGGGTCTTTCGCTCCTGCTGTTCTGTTCTGCACGTAATAAAGTCATGAATTACGTATCTTGCGTGCCCGTCACTCGTCACTCGCACACACACACACACACACACACATACACACAAACGTACATGTCAGGATACTGGTATAGCCACGACGACATTGCACGGTGTATATAGCAAACTGGGGACTGCTCACCTCGCCGACGGTAATTAGCACTTGTTTGGTCAGATAGCGCGAGAAGGTGCGTGCTTCAGGACATACGGGCCACCGTCAAAGCTTCAGGCTTGCCTCCATTTGGAATCGCATTTTCCCCTGCAATGGCAAAACAACATAAGCAACTGGCTATCTGTACATGCGGGAGCTAGAAAAAAAAAGTGGGATACCACTTCGTACAGCTAATGCCCAATGGTGACTTGTACAAATGCATCAAGTTGTCTCGCAAGAAGCGAAGAACTCTCATCGAGACAAAGGTTGCTTCCAGAGCAAAATGTCTGAATGGTTATAAATCTCATTGGTCTACTTTTGAGGTACTTTCTAGTTAAAAGGAAGTAGGTAGGAGTGGTTTGGAATGCTGAAGCACTTTAACCGGATGCTGCCCAAGTGTCGATCTCAGAACGAAGTCACTAAATGGCTGCAAACTTTGCTGATCTACTTTCAAACTGCTAATCAACTTTCATATTTATTCTGTTGGTCGTTAACTCCATATGTATGTTAGAATGAGTCAAGCTCGAGAATTGTAACCCAATAGTACCCAAATATTCAGTCTCCAAAATATCCATTTAGCTTCAAACTTCATTGATCTACTCTAAAACTCCTCATTAACCTCATGTTCATCGTGTTAATGGATGAACTAAGTAAGTAGGTTAGAATTAGTCAGAAGCTTAATAATTATACTCAACCATTGCCCAAGAAAAATATCTATTCAGCTTCAAACTTCATTGATCTACTTTTAGCCTCCTTATTAACTTCCACGTTTATCATGTTGATAGATAACTCTGTTAGGAGGTTAGAATGAATTAGAATGATGTTGAAGTTTGCATTGCTGCAATGCAACAAAAATAGTTTCTTTAAATTGATTTTTGATGCGATTTACGGTTTCAATGTGCATTTAAAATCCTAAAACCGTAATAGAGGTACAAAAATAAATTTGAATAATTTTCAATTAAGACATTTCTTAGGAAGAATGAAATTTTATTGATAAATTGCCAATTGCCGTTACATTCCAACTATGCAAATTTCAGAATCATGAATTAGAAGCTCAAGAATGGTAACCAAATGCTGCCCTAGTATTGATTCTAGAACAAAATGTCTATTCAAGTTCAGGCATCATTGATCTACTTTTAACCTATTTATTAATTTGCACGGTCCCATGTTGATAGATAACTCCGCATAAGTAGGTTAGAATGAATTAGAAGCTTAACAATGATAACCAGACGCTGCCCAAGTGTTGATCCCATAAAAAAATGCCTATTCAGCTTCAAACTTAATTGATCTACTTTTAACCTGCTTATTAATTTCCACGTTCATCATGTGGATAGATAACTCAGTAAGTAGGTTAGACTGAGTCAGAAGCTTAACAATGATAACCAAACGCTGCCCAAGTGTCGATTCTAGAAGAAAATATCTAGTCAGCCAGAATCTTCATTAATCTACTTTTAACCTCCTACATTAATCTACTTTTTGACCTCCTTATTAATTTCTATGTTCATCATGTTGATAGATAACTCAGTAAGTAGGTTAGAATGAGTCAGAAGCTTAACAATGATAACCAAACGCTGCTAAACTGTTGATCCCATAGAAAAATGTCTATTTAGCTTCAAACTTCACTGATCTTCATTTAACCTCCTTATTAATTTCCACGTTCATCATGTTGATAGATAACTCTGTAAGGAGGTTAGAATGAATTAGAAGCTTAAGAATGGTAACTAAACGCTACGCAAGTATTAATCCCAGGAAAAAAACGTGTATTGAGCTTCAGACTTTTAAGATTCTGCCCCTTGTTCTGAAAAAAATGCCCAAATGGTAGAGCGCCTCATTCATCAACTCAAGGGCCACATTTCGCTATTACAATTCTATCAAACACGACATAGATTTTCCTTTTTCAACTGATCCAAAGTCCAAAATAATTATGCACAATCCATGGGCTCACTCATCCGTCCATTCCATTAGAAATCATTATTTCCAATGACCATTCTCAATGATATTGCATCATTGTTACCGAAGGACAAAGCGTCCTTTCAGTTAAAAGAATAGAGTATGTTTAGGGCAAGGGATTGCGAGAATTTCGCGGAGAATGGGTGGCACGTTCATTGAATCAATGGTCCAGTAGATTCGAGCTTCTGCTCTTCGAACACGATCTCAATAACTCACGAGGCACGTCGAGCGCCTTCTTTTTCGCAAACGCCGCCGTTTCGGTATTTGTATCCGGCAAAGTTATGGTAATATTGAGAAAGGACCAAACAGCGGAATGTCCGACGTTCGAGCACATACACACGCAAAATTCATATATTTTTTCTTTCGTTACTATTTTTCGGGATGTCGCGTATCAAAGTTAAAGGACCAACCATAAACTTCCGAGTGCGCCAACTGTCCTACAAAGATCCTGACAAACGGTCGGCCTGGAATAAAAAACAAAAAAATAACAAAACGCTTCACAATTCCAGACGTGATGTCCAGTTGACATTCATCATCATAAAAATTCCAATGTACAACCGCAAAGTCAACGAATCGCGAGATCGGACAGAAGTCTCTCTCTTTCTTTGTCCCTCATCGTCGTATCTTGGGTAGCCAAAATTTTTTATTTAGTATTCATCGTGTAACATTATTGTGAGCCACGAATCATCGTGCGATATACATTATGCCGTCGCCATTTCAAGAACCTCAGTGAGACTTGCCGCGAGCTCTCACGTCGTTTAAATTGCAGAAAACCGCACGTGCGCTTGCCCTTCAATGCGATACTGAATCTTGCAGTCTCGCAGCGTCGTTTTGGACCCCGTGGAATTGTCATGATGCGATCATTTATTCTCGGGCAGGCATTTTAATTACACTGATTTATGACGGTATCGGTGAACGCACCGCAGACAGCGCATGCGCATAGAGACGCGATACAGTCGTCAGTTTGGGTTACATGTGTAATGTATCTATATACATCATTGTAAAAGGGCGATGCGACAGTGGAATGTCCCCTTGTAGGGTCTGGCTGGACATTGCTCGGCGTATTTTCATCGATGAGGCTTTCACTGTCTCGTTGTTCGCTGCCGATATTCCCTTTCCCGCTGTTTGCTGTCCACTGATCATTGTCATATCCATTTCTAGCCGGAGGGTATGAACGAGAATGTCAGATGATGTTGAAATTTGCATCGTTGAAAGACAACGGAAGTTTATTTTTTAATCCATTTACACTGCGACCTCGATAATCGGAATCCGTCGGGACCGGCTCCTGCAAGAAGTGGGGTTGCGCACCTTGCACAGAATCCTCTCTGCGCCGCTGGTGGCTGACGCGGCCTGACGCGATTGGCTTGGCGCTTCTCCCACTACGCTGCAATTGCAACGATCGAGGTACCGATTATCGAGGTCTCAGTGTAATTGATTTAAAAGCCTCAGCCTCAAAGCAAGATGCTTTGAGGCTGAACAATCATTGAAACAGTTTTTTGGGGTATCCATCAAGAAATTAGGACCCTAAATGCCACAGAAAAGCGTGAGCAATACCAAACTTGAGAACTTCAAAGAATATCATTGAGAAAAGCACATTTACATCTCTAACGTTTACAATTTCAGCGTCAAAAAATTCTACCAAAAACAATCCTATCGAGGAATCTTTGATATTTTGTAGCTGCACCAAATACAGTCTCTACTATAAATACCTTTCTACATATTTTAGTAATGATGTTATTTGGTAAAGTCACAAAATAATTGAGATATAATGGTGGGGCTTTATTTCGTTAGAATTGTTCGATGTGGGAGTTTTAACTGGTAGAGATGTGAATGTCGATAGAGATGTAAAACATCAAGAGATCATGATCCTAAATTGTTAATGACTCAATGCCATATAAGATCCTGTTCAGCAAGAGTTTACATACATCTCTGTGACTATCCTATGATGATGGAATTTATGGGATAATTATGGAGAAAGGATTATGTAAATTCGAACAAATTTATATGATTTAAGTACTTCTGTTTATTAGCTATATTTTTATCATACGGGGCTTCTAATCGATGGGTAATAAATCGCAATAATCACTAAAATTCTAAAGTCCTCACACTGTTTTGGAAGTCCTTATAATGTCTGGCAAGTCCTTCGAATGTTTTAAAAGTCCTCGCAGTATTGTCTTACAAGTTCTTACAATGTCTTAAAAGTCCTTACAATGTCTTACAAGTCCCGAAAGTACTTTACAAGTCTTTACAATGTCTTAAACGTTCTCACAATTTCGTAACAGTCGTTACAATGTCTTACAAGTCCTCACAATGTCTCAGAAGTCCTTAAAGTGTTTTACAAGTCTTAACAATATCTTTAAAGTTTTTACAATGTTTTCCACGTCGTTACAAGATCTTGAAAGTCCTGACAATGTCTTAAAAATCCTGATAACGTCTTACAAGTTGTTACAATGTCTTAACATTCCTTATAATGTCTGACAAGTCCTCACAATGTTTTAAAAGTTATCGTAACATTGTTTCATAAGTTCTTACAATGTCTTGCAAGTCCTTACAATTTCTCAAAAGACCTGATAATATCTCACAAGTCCTCACAATGTCTTGCAAGTCTTTACAGTATTTTTCAAGTCTTAACAACATCTTAAAAGGTCTTACAATTTTTTACACGTCGTTACAATGTCTTACAAGTCCTCATAATGTCTCACAAGTTTTTACAATGCCTTACAAGTCCTTACAATGTCTTGAAAGTCCTGATGATGTCTTCCAAGTCCTTTCATATCTCAAAATTCCTTACAATGTCTGACAAGTTCTCACAATATCTTAGAAGCCCTTGCAAACATTCTCACAATAAAGTTAAGGGGAGGCTAAATACCGACATTATTACTGGAGTTCTATATTATCGACTCAAAATCGCTGTCCAAACTTTTTCCAATACCGGTGGATGAATATCAATTAAATTTACGAATGAATGATGAATGAATTGCAAAATGCAAATGCGAGACATAAATCAACGTTTTCGTTAAATGCCACTGACTTGTCAGACAGTTTGGATAGAATCTGATGAGAATAATATTTATTTCATGAGCATTCCACATGGGGCTGCCCTCTTTCGGATTTCTGTGAACTTGACTTCGCCATTTTGTTTTACGATAATACACTAAATTTATCAACGTTTATCTCGTGATTTGGATTCCAAACTTACGTCGCAGTTTTTTCATAAAATAATGTCGAAGACATATCGATATTCGTACTTTGGTGTTCTTCATGGAGCCCCACTCTTGGTTTTAGCCGAAATTCAGTAGAACCATTATAATTTGATTTTTTCAATTACAGATTCCTGATGATAATCGGATCTGTAATTTTTGTTTTTGTTCTTCGAAAAAATTTTAGTGGGGCTCCATTTGTGCCTTAATTCTGATGATAATGTCAAAATTTTATTCATTTCCATTCATTCGTGCCAGAGCAAGTTTGGAATCCATTTTCGAGGTGTTAATGTCGGTATTTAGCCTCCCCTTAAGGATGTTTCAGAAGGAAATTCTGTTGTTGAAGCTTTATTCTTTATTCCCACAGCCAAAATTCGATTATTCATGATGGAGTAGTTTCGGTTCATTCAGTTTTCTCATGATTATATTTCTCATTCATGACGGTGTTAAAAGTCTTGTTTTCCACACTGTGTTTTCTTTGATAATCGATTTTGGCAAGGATAAACTTTCAAGTTTAAAAAAGGATTAATGACTATACCCCACGTTAATGCGATACTCGTTAGCGATCCAGGCGAATTCCTCTGGAATATCGATTCCAAGCTCGAGGGAGCTTTCAGCGCGTATACGATGGACGTATCCGTTCACGGTGAAACATCAACGTCGTATAATTACATTCGGTCAACAAATAATTAATACCAAATAAGCGCTTGTCTAATAGGGCAAGGAGAGGAGTAAAGTATACTCCACGATGTTCCTCATTGCCGATACACTTCTTGGCAAACGAGGCGCATTAAATCGTGATCTGTGACCATATAAGCATGTGGTTAGCAAATCAGTTCGCGAAATTAGCAGTTCTTCCTGCTTCACGAGGGAGATCGGTACAGGCTCGTTCATCGGGATAATTGGAAACAAGCTCGTGCTCTTAATTACCAAATACGTGGGCTCTCTGCTTACGTCTCATGTGCGTGTAACGTATAGGATCGTGTATGTACTTTGACGAGACGCTTTATACCGCGTCCGTCGCGATTGGTTGAGTGAAACGCCGCGAGAGGTCGTATAAGAGAGCGGGACCGCTCGGAGATTGCTCTTCTCAACGACAGGCATCAACGACGCCATTCCCCGATACTTAGAGCCCCTCGTATGTGTTAGTCCGCTGCGTGTGTTGTTCGAGGTAAGCGGACCAGAGGACTCCCCTCTTCTGAGGACGCTTTCAACGGGCGCATCACGTCTGCGAGTCAGCGTGCGCGCGCTTGAGAACAGGTAATTGCGGTTCTTTTTACCAACGGGCTTGTCTAACCGCGCGGAGGGTTGATTGATGGACGGCCGGCCATCTTGAGTTGCGTCGCGTAAGGATAAACAACTTCCTTTGTCGGAGAGGACAAGCGAGGAGCAAAAGCCATGCGACTTGGCTATGTGTATTTTCAAGGGAACGAAAAAGACGGAGAAAGGTGGAAAGAGAGAGAGAGAGGGAGAACCCTTTATATGCGATGAGGAGCCGCGAGAGCGGGTTTTGCCTTTGAGCTTGGATCGCGCAATGAATTAGCCCGCTCGATCGGTTCTCTTGCACGGAGCGGTTCCCGTCTTATAATATCCCCAAATGCCCCGGGTTCCGCGCGACGATCTCGCTTGTCAATTCTTCCGCACCCCGCGACGAGAATCCTCTCGGGCCAATCGCTCTCCATGACTTTTCATGATTCCCCCTCACGATACTCGAGCCCCCCAAAACCGGGCGCGGCAGGATCTTTCGTTCGCCGGCGCATGTCTTCTTTTTTTTAGCCGCCACGACCCCCCCCCCCAAAATTATTCCGAGTCTCGAGAGGAATTGGTGAACGGAAACTGCATTCAACAAGATAGGGTTGCATCAAGTCCTCGTGCGACGTTTATTAGAGATATTTATTTACGATGACACAGCCCCCAAGTAAAAAACCCCATTCGTCGCCATTGAAAAATCCCTATTCATTCCCCGTTGCCAAAATAACGAATGGAGATGAATGCCGAATTGCCTGAGGGGATTTTGACCATTGGATTCCCCATTTGAAATCAAATGGGGATTTTTCAATGAGGATTGACTTCCCCATTTGAAACGGAAAGGGGATTATTCAATGGGGATTCAATGGAGAAAACCCCTTTAGGCAATTCGGCAGTCATCTCCATTAGTTTTTGTGGGCAATGTGGAAGGAATGGCGACCATCAATGGAGATTCTTTCATATCGTAAAAAACTCCATTCGTCGCCATTAAAAAATCGTCATTCATTTCCCATTGCCAAAATAAGCGATGGAGATGAATGCCGAATTGCCCAAGGATATTTTCGCCATTGAATTACCCATTTGAAATCGAATAGGAATTTTCCAATAAGGATTGGCTTCCCCCATATTGCAAACGGAATGGGGATTATCCCATGGGCATCAGTCGGCAAGAACTCCTTGCATGGATTTTTTCGACACCAACTTCTGCTAATATTCCGTGCTCACACCCGTCTAGATAAGCATACTCTTCGCACAATCCGTATGGGAGTTCAGCGGGTTTCCGTCCTGCGACATCTCGCGCCAAGTCTCGGAACTAACGTGACGCGGTTTCCAATGGACAGCTTTGGGTAATGCTGATCATTCAGTTTATCCGTATTTACTTTCCAATGGACATCATTGGGTAAAGCTGATCATTTCGTTCATCAGCATTTGCCTTCCAAGGGACACCATTGGGCAATGCTGATCGCTCGATCCATCTGCATTTGCTTTCCAATGGCCATCATTGAGTAATGGTGATCATGCGGTTCATCCGCATTTGCTGTCCAATGGCGTCAGTGGGAAATGGTGACTTTCCAATGGATATCCATTCACTGATCAATGGTCATTTCTATACGCCATTGACAAACGCGGAAATCTCAATGCGTCCCTATTCACTGTCCAATGGAGTCGTATGAGGACCATTGGTTGCCATTGACGATTTAATGGAGTTTTTTACTACGGGGCGGGAGGCGGACGATCGAAGATTATCGAGACTCGAATGGGGGCGTTGAAAAGTTTACGATAAAATGCGTTATCAGGAGTGAATTTAGGAACAATAGCTACCTTGAGATGTTGAGACTCTAGGAAAGTAGATCCGATTGATTTTTTTGTTTCGATCATGCGGGCAAATTGGTCAGAGAGAGATATGTTGGTTGCGCGCGTCCGAAAAGTAGGTGTCTATGCAGAGGAACTTTATACTCGATCATCAATGACTTTTATTGTTTATAGCTGTATGGGAAAATAGCAAACCCGGACGGAACCGAGTGTCCATTGGACGTCCACCTATCATCCATACATCCTTAACACGTCTTCATCCACGATAGACATAATGCGGACATCAATTGAACATTCACTTTTGATTGGACAAAACGCGATGGATCACACAGGACGTATATTGAATGTCCACGATACTTACTATTTCTTGAGCTACAAATATGCACAACATGGCCCTCCATGGTATGTCCATAGGTAGACATTCAATAGCTTTTAATTCAGGATAGTAATTGAACATCTATTGGACGTTCCAGGTTCATAAACGAAAATCATATTTGGAGGACGTCAATTGAACGTCTATCGGATGTTCCATGTAAGATTTCATATAGACGTGTTTTCTCCAATAAAAAACGTTCGTCCTTTAGATGTATATATATTTAGGTATTTCGGGTAGCTACGATATGGGTACGCTGATTGACCGTCTTATCTACATACAAATTACGTCTATCCAAGAATACCGTGCAAGTTCATTACAAGGCCACGACACATTTTTGCAGCTGTAAATATATTCCGCACGTAACCTAACAGTCAGGAGATGTCCAATAACTTTATATATTGGATGAAAATTTCATTCCAGGGAAGTTCATGGATATTCCTTAAACCACTAACGGAGATGCGAAACGGCAACGATTCTGTATGTGCTGAAAACGTTTCGTATAAAGTGACGTTTAATGTACGTATTTAAGACGAATAGCGATGTTGCAAAAGATGTCTAATGATCATCTATTATATGTCCCTTAATTTAAACGCTATTAATTACACATTATTCATTAATTATAAATTTTATTACTGATTATACATTATTCAAGGCCTTTGATACGAAGATATAGAAGTATATCAGCAATCTATATCGCATAAGGTTTTTCCACGCAAAAATGTATCATAAGTCAAGTTAGTGTAGGTAGGTAGGTAGGTAGGAGATTAGAAAAGTTAAGCAGCATTCCTTAAATCCAATACTTGGATGGGTGATCGTACTTTAATGTCTAATTAATAACTATTAAATTATTTCAATTAGGTACGTATATTAGATGATCATTAGACATCTTTCGGATCACTGGTTTATTCGTCTGAAATACGTAAGTCAGACGTTCCCAGTACATAAAACAGGTGCCGTTTCGCACTTGAGTTAGAAGTTTGTGGGATGTTTATGGATGTCTCTCGGATAGAGTTTTCGTTTACCATGTATGAATATTGGACGTCCCAGAGTTCTAATGTTCCGTGCAGGAAGCCATGGAGTCAAATATAAAAATGATGTCAGGAATACCCATAAAAATGAAGACTGACCATTTTTTGGATCTTAATCGTGGGACTCAGTTGGCCAAGGGAAAAGTTGACCAAAAATTCCTTGGAGGTATCCAAGGCCTCCACACAACTTTTGTGCAAAGAAACTTCATGCCACGCTGTCAATGGTTTCATTGCTTATGGTACATGCCGGTTTGGGAAGATGGAACCCAGAAGTCAAATAAGGAATGGCCCCAACAAAGATAATCAGAGGTATCACGTCACCTCATTGCTCCGACGAACTTCCCCATTACACGAGACTTTGTCTATCCTTAGCATCAAGATAATGATGATTATTAACTCAAACAACGTTGTACACGATGTTAACGATGTTTTTAGCTCTCATCCGCGATATATTCATGGTATGGTATAAGCCAATCACCTCAAGAGATCTCAAAACGGTCGTGAACACGCGGACTGTATTCTTCATCGAATCGGATCCGCTCAAAATGGTCCTGGTTAAGAAATAAACTCTTTCTTATCGTTCTTTCCTCTGATCGCAAGCTCACCGAGACGTTAGGCCCTCGTGTACTATCACAGGTCTTTGAACATCGGAGCTTTGATCTCTCACGTGCATATAAACTCGTTCGTTGAGTAAAAAAGACTCTTGAGACTTGAGGGGGCGCGTTGGCTCGTGCTTCTTGTGCCATTCTTCTCTCTGTAAGCGCTCACGGCGGTGTTCCGGTACAGTTCAAACACACGCTCATTATTTATCCTATATATGAACTTCGAGTGGCATTTTCACGCTTTTATGGTACTCAGAGACAACGAGAAGATACCTGGTAGCACATTCGAACCCTGTCGCTTAGAGCTGAAAAGGAAATTCTACGTTGGAATCGTTGAAGAGGCTCAAGAGTTGTTCCATCGATGCGAAAAGTGTTTAGGAAGAAGGTTAAGGCATGAATATGAGTGAAAGAAGACAAGATTTACAGAGAACAATGAAATATTCAGTCATCCAAATGAAAATGAATTAAGATGAGACAGATAAAACAAAAAGTGATTTGAAGATGAGACAGAAAAGAAAATATGAAGCCAAGACAAGGGGTTAACCAAAACAAGTTGAAATAACACAAGCCAAGAGAAGAAAACATTTAGACATGACGAAGAAAGTGTTAGCCAAGTCAATATAATGTTTAAAAGGAATCAGAAAAAGGTTTAAACAAGTTCAGACAAGTTGAAGGCGAAGAAGAAAACGTTCCATCCGAATATGGTTAACATCTGACAAACCAAAACAAGATAAGGGTTAGGCCAAACCATGAGAGATTTATACGAGACACTGAAAGGTTTAAAGATGCCAGAAAAGGTTCAAAGACAAAACAAGAACAATTAACCCCCCTATGATTTTTATGTTTTAACCTTCAGTTCTATAAACTTTAACCAACATAGGAGGAAGTACTCAAAGAAGAACCGAGAAATTCTCTATCATTTTTAAAGTCTTTGTGAGGTCATGCACAAAGTACCTCGACTATCTTTGAATATTAAATTCCAAAAGGAGTTCCCCTTGAACCAAAAGCACGTAACAATTTCAAGTGACCGGTTTTCGGATTGGTCAGGAAGTTTGTCCATTTAACGACCGTTTCGGTCGTTGAGTAAATTACGCTCGCGCGTTGCCGAAAGCTGGGCGAACGTGGCGGGTCAAATAAGTGGTTCAAGCGGTCAGCGTTGAGGTTAACCACACCGTGTGCAACCAAGGGGCCTAAACGCGAATGCTGCTAGTTCTGATACCTCTCACTGTTCAGCGCAGCAACATGATTCTCGTAACATTATTTATTTCGCAGACATACCTTGGTGAGCATGTTCGTGTGTCTGTGTTAAAGCGTGAAAGGGTAAGTAGATTTCATTAGAGGGTCGGGCGAGCCAACCGACCTGGCGCGCGAATCTCTCGACCCCGAACAGTATATTGGGACATAAATTTTTTTGGTAACCTGTACAATCGTACAATGTACGTCGCATATACATTTACCGTGCAGTTATCATGCACCCTGCGGAACCTTTGCCCGTATTTTCAAATTATCGAACGCCATAAAGGCACCGAGTTTATTATCGTTCTGGCCGTATGTTTTTCTCTCTTGGTTCAAACTGCACCTGACATAGTCCGTGCTCAAGCAGTTTCGATAAATTTCACTGCGCTTTTAATTCGTCATAAATCTTCTTAAGGTTGCCCTCGTCAAGCCAATCGAGTATCGAGATTTTGAAAATTATTGCACACGCTCTGGAGAAGAAACTAGCCCGAGTTAAGGTGCTATTCTGGTCTAGAGACATACATTTTGACCGTTTGTCGAGCTCGATAAATAAACACAAACAATATTTTTACCGCTCTTTTTTTACAACATATTTATTCATATTTTGAGAATAAACAAAAAGTTTTTCGAGAACAAAAAATGAAAATTAAAAAAGTAAAAAGTTATAAGCTGGCAAAGTTGGGGCTAAAAAAAAGATGTGCTGGTTGACACGATTGAAACTTTTCTAGCCATACGATACCAATTTTTTAAAAAGATTCTTAACCCTCACTTGACACACTTCTACAGAATAACGTACTTGACACACTGGGATCCTTTGTACCCCAGGGACAAAATTTTTTATAAAAAGTATACCATTTAATGTTTAAACTTGCAAATGTTCTTAGAACTTCTTAAGAGGTTACTTCCCAAAGTTATACAGGAATTATAGTAAAATATGAAAGTTAAACATGGGAAATATGAAAGTTAAACATTATAAAAAATTTGAATACCCAAAAAACTGAAAAATGCCAACTTTTACGAAAATATCGTAACTTTTTTGTTTTCCGACAAAAATGGTTGAAAATTTAACTGAGTTCGCTTAATATATAGCACTGCAAGGAAAAAATAGAATTAGTAAAATCATATAATAAGAAAAAAGTTTGCACAACCTTTTCGCACTTGACCTCACTTGCCGCTATGACTACTACATAAAAACTTATTGTCTTGGAGTGATGCTACAAGCTTCAAAGAGTAGTGGCATCCTCGAACTAATGACAGATGTCGCTATAGGTCCCATTTTTTAAAATTTAGGTACTCAAAATTGAGGAAATTTAGGTCTGTCATTATCTTGTCATTATAGTCCCTATTTCAGAGAAAACGAAAAAAAAATCGCAAAATGGCGGCTGACTGAACAAAAAAAGGCGTTTTTCGACTTTCATATTCATAGTTTTTAATTTTTTTACAATAGTGAATGAAATAATTTTGATACAAAAGTGGTAGGGTAGGGTATTATTATTTAACTATTATCATTATTTATTATTATTATTATTTATTATTATTTATTATTATTATTATTTATTATTTACATTATCACATTTATCCCGGAGGATTATTATTATTATTATTATTATTATCACTATGAACCGCGTCGCGTTAGTTCCGAGATTTGGCGCGAGATGTCGCAGGACGGCAACCGCTGAACTGCCATACGGATTATGCGAAGAGTATGCTTATCTAGACTCTGTGAGCAGTGAGCACAGAATATTAGTAGAAGTCGGTGTCGAAAAAATCCATGCAAGGAGTTATTGCCGGCTAATGTAATTGTACTTATTTATTTAATTCTCGTAGAGAATTTTCGTTCACTTGAAAACTAATGTTCTCTTCGAGGATTGCCAAAAGGAGTGTTACCCCAAGAAAGGGTAGCCTCGAAATAAAATGCCTACATCGAAAAAGGGGTACCTCGTAAGATCTAATTGATCAAAAATCTCCATTGATGATCGCCATTCATTCCTCATTGCCCACAACAACCAATGGAGATGAATGGCGAATTGCCTAGGGAGATTTTGTCCATTCAATCCCCATTGGATAATCCCCATTCTGTTACAAATGGGGAAGTCAATTCTCATTGGAAAATTCCCATTCGATTTCAAATGGGGAATTCAATGGCGAAAATTTCCTTAGGCAATTCACCATTATTAGTTATTTTGGTAATGGGGAATGAATGGCTATTTTTCAATGGCGACGAATGGAGTTTTTTTTCGATAAGGGAGCCCTCGTTCATTAAGATTTAACTAAAATTACAAAGTTAACTTTAGGGAAACTACGAAAAATATATTCGTGTATTTATTGGCGTGAACTCTCTCCAGATCCTTGAGAAATAAAAAAAAAGTCAGAATGAACTCCAGAACCAAAATTGTAAATAAAAAATAAAAATTATTTTCCATCACCAGATCGGCAAATTTGGAGTATGAAAAAACAAAGAGCTTGTAAATTTACCGAAATATGCGCAGATTTTTTTATTTCATAAAATTGAAGTTCTGCGTTACTTTGTTTGGGTTCTAAGAATTCTGAAAGAACAGCTGGTTGAAAAAATTTCATAAAACCGTCATAAAATCATCATGAGAGTTTTATTAACGATTTAAAAAATTGTGTATCCATTCAGGATGAGTTAGGATCACAGATCTGTGCATTCAGACTGAGGTAACCCATATACTGTGGACATTGATGTAAAGGCGGTAGAGAAAAACCGCGAATGGTGAGTTGTAATTCAACGCTTCGGGGTATTCGCGTCTATGGTATATGACTGTGTGTGTATACGTATAATATAATTTCTGTTCCATCCATCGTAAAACGCGAGAGCCATATTGGCTGTCAGGTTAGCTGCCGCGGCACAAATGTGTTTTATTACCTCGCGAACGTCAGGAGTCTCTGTGAGAGAGCGTGTTTTACGTTGTTTCCCCCTTTACGGCACGACAGCTGACACTCCGATATTATTAGATATTCCATTGCCGCCGCATAGCGAAGAGCAGGAATCGATGGCTTCATCGTTGCAACATATTTTTTTTTTTTAAAAGCCTAATTTTTGAGATTTTTTTTCTCAGCTCCTTTATCAGATATGACTACAAAAACTGTGTTACAGCAGTGTTTCATCCTTCGAAAGCACGAAACAAAAATTTGTTTTTTATTTCAATTCTTTGAATAATTTATAGATGGCGCTAAAGTCAAAAATGCCTTTTCCCATAGCCGACAGTTAATTTCAGGATTGGCAAGTCTGAAACAAAAAAATTAAAAACCATTCTAAAGAGGAAGATTTCTTACACAGCAATTAACCACCGTTAATGAAAAGTCAATTTAAAAAAAAAATGGCGTATGAAACGAAAATAAACACTTAATTTTTCACAATTTATTTCAAACATCTGCCATGTTTTTTTAAGTCGATTTTTCATTAACGGTGGTTAATTGTTGTGTTTATTAATTATAAATATAATTTATTAAATATAGTTATAATTATATAGTTATAATAATTATATTTAATAATAGTTCATTAAATATAATTATTAAAAAAATCGAAATAAAAAAAATTGTTTTTTACTTTCGAAGATGAAACAATGTTGTAATAACAGTTTTATAGTCATATCTATCTGATAAAGGAGCTGAGAAAAAAATTAAAAAATTTGCTTTTGTGGCCTCCGAAAGTAGACTAGTACTTTAAATAATGACTGAGATTGCAGATATATACGGCAGCCCGTTAGAAAAAGACGAACAAAATGATATATTGAAAGATTCGAATATTCCGCTGATCTAAAAATATAGACAAATGTATTCTACATTAATGAATAATTAAAAGATCCGGCTAATACTTGGTAAAATAATTCGTATTAATTTTTCATTGCCTAAGAATTAAAAAAAAAAATTTATCCAAAGTATATATTTGTAAATTTTCATTCAGCTAAGTTTTCGAAACTTCGATTGAAAATTGATTTTTACCAATTTTATGTTTCGTTGATCAAAGAGCTCTCAACATTATTACTGAAATTTTCTTTATTTTTGCTGATTTTCTTCATGTTTTATTTTTTATTTTTCCTGGTCAAACTTAGGCAGGATAAATTCTTTATTCAACTCATGACCAGGGTTGCAAATTATGCATTATTTTTTTTAATGCATTTACACTTTCAATAACCCTTAACTCTTATTGATTAATTGAAATAATTTCCATTAACCATTAAATGTTCATGTTTAATGGAAATTATTTTCACCAACTATTAACGTTTAGTGTTTAATGGAATTTATTTCCATGAATCATTAAATGTTAATGGTTAATGTAAATTATTTCCATTAACCCTTAAATGTTAATGTAAATTATTTCCATTAACCATTAAATGTTAATGGTTAATAAAAATGTTAATGGTTAATGAAAATAAATTCCATTAATCATTAACACTTAATGGTTAATGGGAATAATTTACATTAACCATTAACATTAACTATTAACATTTAATGTAAATCATTTCCATTTGCCAGTAAAAAAGTAATGATTAATGCATTACTTTCTCATTAAAAATTTCGCAACCCTGTTCATGACTTTTGATTACAATTATTCGGAATAATTATGTTGATTTAAATGACAACAATGTCGAGGGGTTTGTAATGGCCTATTACAATTTACTTTTTGACATCCTGGAATATATGATGCCTTAATTGTTTTTTACTCAGTTCTCAATTTATGAAGTTCACTCCTTGGCATAGAATAGCATTTTTTTTTTAAATTTTCCACCGAGTCTAGGATATGAGAAAGGGAAATAATAAGTTAAGAAAATCAATATCCATTTGCAGAAATACTATAAATAAATTAACCTTCGAAATAAGGGCGTTTCGTTAGAATCAATGAATTCTAATTATTAAATATCGAAGGAAAAAAATGAATCATGCTGCTTGATTAAAAAAATTTTCTACGGGAGTTCAGAAATTTTTCTGTGGATTATTCATTAATTATAAATAAATAACACAGCGTATTAAGTGCTCTTTTGGCTGAATCCCAATATTTCTACTTTCATTTCGACCATCATTTTTAATTGCTTTTATCAAGCTCATATATTTGACAGCATTATCAGGTTGTCCCCTCAAGCAAAAGGAAATCCAAAAAGAGATTTATTAAACGACATGACAAAACTATCAAATAAAAACAAAATTATGGTTTGATATATTATTTCCAGAAAAAAAAGTATTTAATTGTAGATGAAACGATTTTTATTAGATCAATTTTGAATGGGTTGAAAAATTCAAATCTTCAAGATTTACCAAAATTAATACATTGCAAATCTTTGAGGGAAATAATTCTTTTTTTGTTTTAGATTAATCGCACTCCAGAGAGGTTTTGTTCTCGGTGACATTGACAGACGCAATTTACCAAGTTTCCATGTCATCTGTCATCCGGTAAGCGTGCAAATATTCGTGATATTTTTTTATTAACCTACAAAACACACGAGTACACGCATACCAATAATTGCGAGTGACGCAAATGTTTATTCATAAATAAATGACGATATTCTCGAGGTAACTCCCGTTTTGCATGCATTAATCATCGGCGTAATTAACCGACGTTTCATTCGTTGAAATTGCACAAGCAGTTTCAACACGTGGACAACATTCTTACGAAGACTTAATTTATCACTGAGTAATGTATAAATATCCCACGTGAAAAGGTGCAAATAACGAAATTAACATAACTGACAAGTCAAAGAATTTTATCGAGGCGTTTATACGTTCCAGGCAACATTATTGACAATTGTGATTTGCATATCGATTGCCTAAAATGAAAAAAGGTGTATTGAGTACATAAAACGGAATTTCCTCTTTGGCATTCGACCATTATGACCACACTGAGAAAAAAAAAAGATTGAATATGCAAAATCGTTAGTTGAATACGGGCAACTAAATATTTATTTGGTCTAACTAAATAATTAGTTTCTGGAATAATTCCGTGATTCGGTTGACCAAAATATTGTTCAGGCAACAAAAATTTGAATTGTACAACTAAATATTTAGTTGCACGTATTCAACTGAACGATTTTGCGGGTGGGTCGACTAACCAATATTTCGAACGGCCGAAATCCCGAATTTCACGATTACGAGCGTTCGAATAACGAAGGGCCGAAATCCCGAAGCCATAAAAGCGAAAGCGGAGAGAGCCGCCCCATGCGTAAGAGAGAGAGAGAGATGCGCCTCCTCTCTCTCTTACGCATGGGGCGGCTCTCTCGACTTTCTCTTTTCTGGCGATCGGGATTTCGGCGCTTCGTTATTCTAACGCTCGTAATCGTAAAATTCGGGATTTCGGTCGTTCGAAATATTGGTTAGCCGGCTTTTCGACCCCCACCCGAGTTGTTTTTACAAAAACAAAAAATTCGATTTGTTTTTGAAAAAACAAAAAATTCGATTTGTTTTTAGAAAAAATAGTGAGATCAAGTGGAAATTGTCAACAAAGAGAAATTATCAATGAAACAAAAAATAATCAAAAAAATAAAAAGTAATTGGCGAGTTCGTTTTTAACAGATTACAACTCAAAATGGTTTTTCAGTAAACAGGCGAATGTCACTAAATGCTCAGTGAAAAAACTCGCCAAGTACTTTTTTTTTTAATTTTTTTTTTTTCATTGATAATTTCTCTTTGTTGACAATTTTCACTTGATTTTACTATCTTTGCAAAATTTTATCGTTACCGATTTTTCGATTTTTTTTAATTTCTGCTCCGCTCTTAAAAATCATGATTGCAAAGTTAACGTTACATTAGGAAACTAGATGTGCTTGGCAATGCGTGTTGTGAGTTCCACGTCTATTTATTTCTCAACTTTTTGTAAGAAGACTAAACTAGAGATACTTTCGTAAGTGTACTTGTCTCCAATTTGTGTACACCATTTTTGGTGTTTTTGGAGGTTTATTTATAATGTTAAACTTGAATGGGTTTTTCTGGGAATAACATTTCTTCCCATTTTTTTTCTCCATCGATAGAAAAATGAAACACGCTAAACCCATTTCGGAAAAGTATTTATTTTATATTTTAAAAAAATTCCAATGTTCATGCATTTTTCATGTTTCTCGACGGTAACCCCTTAAGGGTTGAAAAAAACATGGAAAACGTGAAACGCATTTTTTTCGAATTTTCCAGATATTTGAGGTTTAGATTTTGGCAAAAAAAAACAATTTGATTGTTCTCGAATGTTAGATTCAATTTTTTAGAGCTGCGCTCTTTTCAAATTGCTATAATTTCAGGAATAATAGGAATTTTTACATGAAGTAAAGCCCAAATAATTCTCAAGAGTATAAATAATAATCTAGGCAACAGACGAAACAATTGATTCATTTTCCCTCTCTTCAATCACTCGTTTAACGACGCGACGACGCTGTGACCCAGTTTCGCGTTTATTCGCCGTTTCGATGGCGCTGGGCATCTTTTGAGAAATACGCAACCGATAGAAATAATAAAACGGGGAAACATACATGTAGGATCTTTCCTCGCCACATCGGAAAAGCTCGTTTATTCTTTTTACTGCCAATAAAGTATTCTGCAAAGCTGGCACTTCTCCCTCTCCCCCTCTTTCTCTCTTTCATCCCTCTTTTTCTCCGCTTTATTACAGAAGAACATGCGTAGGCATAGTTATAATCCGAGGAAGAATTATCTTCCGACAGGCTCCGGGAAGAAATGGAAATGGGAAAACATTGAGAGTTATCTCGATCGGTAATGTAGAAAAACGTCTTCTCTAAAAATTTTACGATTTCGTCGCCGATATATTCACGGTATTTACGCGGATTCTTGAATAAGACGATGAAGGGATTCACATTACGAAAATTGCGTGTTTTTGTGCGTATTAAAATATGTATATGGGGCATTCCATATGAAACCGACCAATCCGTACCTCCGACCATTTTTTATTCTTGTGGATTTTTTATATTTTCTTGTACGTACTGAAAGCAGTCTTTCAGAATTTTTTTAGATTTTTGTCTCAACCCTTCTAACCACAATAAATTTTTCAAAAATTCACACCATTTTTTTAAAATTCTCATAACTTTTTAAAAAACGGAGATATCAAAATAAGATACAACATAATTTTTTTTCGTCTTGAGCAGTAGTTTCGTAAAAAAAATACAACAAAAATATCGAAATTAATTTTTATGTTTTTTTTTCAGTTTTAAACCCAAAATATTTTTTTCTCAACATCTATATGAGGCGGAAATAATCAGTTGCTGTATTGTCCCGTAGTAAAAAACTCCATTCGTCGCCATTGAAAAATCCCCATTCATTCCCCATTGCCAAAATAACCAATGGAGATGAATGCCGAATTGCCTAAGGGGATTTTCGCCATTGAATTTCCCATTTGAAACGGAATGGGGATTATCTAATGGGGATTCAATGGAGACAATCCCCTTAGGCAATTCGGCATTCATCCCCATTGGTTATTTTGGTAATGGGGGATGAATGGGGATTTTTCAATGGCGATGAATGGAGTTTTTACTATACGAAAGAATCTCCATTGCTGTTCGCCACTCATTCCCCATTGCCCACAAAACCAATGGATATGAATGCCGAATTTTCTAAGGACATTTTCGTCATTGAATTTCCCATTTGAAACAAAATGGGGATTATCGCATGGGGATTCAATGGAGACAATCTCCCTAGTTAATTCGCCATTCACCTCCATTGGCTTTTGTGGGCAATGGGGAATAAATGGGATCATCAATGGAGATTCTTTCATATGATTGCTATATATACTTGGAATTACGCATTAAATAATCAAATGATGTAAGTTATCAGTAAGTAAGGTTAATCATAATGCTAGTATTAGCATAACGACCAATAATTATATACGCATCATATATATTATTACATTTAATAGAAATTATTGAAGCTCAGAATTGAGAAAATAGATTGTATGTGTATTCAGATGACGATTGACAATGAAAGTATATACGTTTCTCCTCTCACAAATCGGGTTGTGAAGGACTGATAAAATTATATGTATATGTTAAAAATAAACGGTTTAAGAAATCATTTATCCCAAACGTACGCGTACTTGATGAGCAGTTTGTAATATATTTTTTTTAAATTACTTTCGAATAATTTCCGAGCTTATGCTAATATTAATTGTCCATCCATATAATCATCAGCATTTATTACAATTGAAGAAAATATTTGGTTCATATATGAGAATCAGCGACATCTACTCTTACTTAATTTTATTAATTCACCGCCGTTTGAGGAATATCGCATTCGGAAAAATTCTCCTGGATCGATGGGTTCAATTGTTCAGCATTGAACCTCGAATATGGATTGCAACATCGTTAACGAATGCTGCTCATCATTCGATCAGTCATCAATGAAGTGACATTATTGATAAATGTTGATCATTGTATAATTCGTAGTTACTTATTATTCAATGGGTATCCTTGGTAAATGCTGATCATTTCATCGTTAGCCGCATTTGGGTTCCAATGAACATCTGTGGGAAATGCTGATCTTTCAGTTCATCCGCATTGACTTTCCAATGGACATCATTGGGTAAAGTGGATCATTTCGTTCATCAGCATTTACCTTCCCATGGACACCATTGGGCAATGCTGATCGCTCGATACATCCGCATTGGCTTTCCAATGAGCATCATTGAGTAATGATGATCATTCGATTCACCCGCATTGGCTTTCCAATGAGCATCATTGAGTAATGATGATCATTCGATTCATCCGCATTTGATGTTCAATGGATACCCATTCACTGATCAATGGTCAGCCCTGTACGCCATTGACAAATGCGGAAATCTCAATGGGTCCCCATTCATTGTCCAATGGAGTCGTATGAGGACCATTGGTTGCCATTGGCGATTCAATGGAGTTTTTTACTACGGGGTGGATTTTTCTGTACGTCTCGCTAATACTATCAGAGATCGTATAAAATTGACAACAAAATTGAAGATGTCGGACAGTGCTAAAAAAATTAATTATTATTTTTTTTTGCAGAAAATAGTCTTTGCAACACGAATAAAAATATAACACATATTGCATTCAATAGTTGATGGAAAAACATAATTTTTTTGTGGGAATATTTTTTTTGTACATCCTCTCCGTCTTAAGCTATATGAATTCGAAAAAAAAAATATATATATATAAGCAACTCCTTAATTCACCGCTTGAAAAAACTGAAAAAAATCGCAGAGACTACTTTCAAGTGGGACTAAGCTGTGACAAGTTATGGGACGGATCTGAGAGGGTCGAAAAAAAGTGGCGGAATTGACGGAGAATGCC
The DNA here is from genome assembly GCA_946863875.1 of Alloplasta piceator. NCBI lineage: Eukaryota > Metazoa > Arthropoda > Insecta > Hymenoptera > Ichneumonidae > Alloplasta > Alloplasta piceator. Next base: position 17,801,351 of record OX333077.1, on the reverse strand, counting down.
TCATATATATGAGGCATTCCACACGATTCGACCTGGGTCTGACCCTTCACCTCTCCGATTTTGTCCGCAATTTTTTATGGTTTCGTAGTTCCTCTGAAGAGCACTCAGGATTTTTTTCAGATTTTTTTAGAGCGTTTTGTCTTAAATATAATTTTATAAATAAATTATTATTGGCCCAAATTTGTTCATCTGAAAAAAATCCCAAAAATCCCGTTTTTTATATGAAAAATTGCAAGCATTGGGCCAAAGTGGGCAAGGGTTTCCTTCTTTTTATACTAAGCTTTTTCGAAAGAAAAAAAAATAGAAAGAGAAACATGAATTAATTGGGCCCTTATCCAAACATTTTTTTAAACACCTTCATGCTTAAAAAAATGTTTGGATAAGGGCCCACTCAATTCATGTTTCTCTTTCGATTTTTTTTTCTTTCGAAAAGGCTTGTTATAAATAGAAGGCACTTCGGCTCAACGCTTGAAATTTTCCATGTAAAAAATAGATCTTTGTTATTTTTTCAGATTTTTAATTTTGGGCTCACAATAATTTGTTTATAAAATTATAGTCGAGTCAAATCGCTCTAAAAAAATCTGAAAAAAATCCCGAGTGTTTTTCAGAGGTACTGCGAAACCATAAAAAATTGTGGACAAAATCGGAGAGGTGAATGGTCAGATCCTCGACGAATCGCTGTGAAATGCTCCCCATATATACAAAAAAAGAGACATGGCGGGGGGGGGGGGAAATCACACTACTGGAAGGACTTATCGCAGTAATATAAGCGTTGTCGTGACCTGTGTTTATTTTATTGCTAAGACCAGATCGTATATCACTGATATATACCATCTCCTCGCGGTTTTAATGCCACGATTGTAAAATTAAGATATATTTCGAGTATATGCTAATGACAGTAAAAGGTATATAGTATATATGCGATCGTAAATTCTCTAACCGCGGTAAATATCTTTCTCTCCTCCCTTCCTCATCTCTCTCTTTCTCCATATCTCTACCTCGAGATTGCTCGACTGTATTCGAATGATATATAAAAGTTATAGAGTCTCTTTCCCTTCCTCTCTATCTTTTTCTCTCTGTCACCGATCCATAGATCCATACGATCCATAATAGGCAGAGTCTCTTGAAAAGGCTCGAGTATATGGGGCATTCCACACCAATTCGACCTGGGTCTGACCCTCGACCCCTCAAATCTGGTTCCCGATTTTTCCTATCTTTATTCTCACTCTATAAAGCAATTACAATTTTTTTCAGATTTTTCAAAATAAATTCGAGCGCGTCATGAATTTTTGAATTTTTTTTTTTGAACACCTCGATGGCCATAATCGAAAAATCTGAAAAAATTCCCAAAAATACAGTGTCAGATATAAAAAATGTTGGTGAAAAATTCATAATGTCTGGGCTTTTGCTTCAACCCGTTTTTTAGCTTTTTTTCGTTTTTTTTTTTGCTTAAAAATTTTATTCATTGAGCTCATTCAAAAATAAATTTGAGCGCGTCAGGAATTTTTGAATTTTTTTTTTGAACACCTCGATGGCCGTGATCGAAAAATCTGAAAAAATTCTCTAAAATACAGTGTCAGATATAAAAAATGTTGGTTCAAAATTCATAATATCTGGGCTTTTGCTTCAACCCGTTTTTTAGCTTTTTGAGCAAAAAAAAAAATGAAAAAAAGCTAAAAAAACGGGTTGAAGCAAAAGCCCAGACATTATGAAATTTTCACCAACATTTTTTATATCTGACACTGTATTTTTGGGAATTTTTTCAGATTTTTCGATCGCGGCCATCGAGGTATTCAAAAAAAAAATTCAAAAAATCATGACGCGCTCAAATTTATTTTGAAAAATCTGAGAAAAATTGTAATTGCTTGATAGAGTGAGAGTAATAATAGGAAAAATCGGGAACCAGATTTAAGGGGTCAAGGCCCAGGTCGAATTGGTATGGAATGCCTCATATATATGTCGTAACGAGCGCATCGTGCGTTTGGATTTATAGCTCTCGCGGTTTATACTTTACACATGGTGATGGTAAATCTTTCGCTCGTTGTAACAACGACGACGATCGACGAGTCACTTGTGTCGTAAGGGCTTTCGTAATTATACATCGATAGATCGACACTCACCGACAATGTTTGAAATTATTCACACGAGAAATGTCTCGTATTTTACACAATCGAAATTTACCACATTGAGAGAGAGAGAGAGAGAGAGAGAGAGAGAGAGAGAGAGAGAGAGAGAGAGAGAGAGAGAGAGAGAGAGAGAGAGAGAGATAGATTATTTATTTAGTTTAAATGACTTAATTTTCAATGAATAAAATTTCATTAAAATATCGACCTTAAAGGTTATTTATTAGCCCGATATTTAAATGAATCGGTAAGATTTATTTGAATCAAATAAATCTTTTTTTTGGGTGGGCATCCATGATATTTATGCCCTTGAAATTATGAAAATTTAGTCGAACGAAAAATCTACAAATTTATTATTCCTCCAATGAGAAATTTTTGAACATTCCCGCTAGTATTTTGTAAATAACTCTTTTAGATAATGAAAGAAGTTTTCGCAATGATTTTTTAAGCATTGACAAGGTCGTTAAATTGTTCGGTAACAAAATTCATTTGCCGTTTTTTCGTTCCACTGAGAAAACAGTTTATTTGTAGTAAAGAAATATATTTAGTTGGCACTTTTACTTAAATATTCCTCAACAGTTACAAAATTTGTTCGTCGTTAAGAAATATTTTATTTGTGTCAAAACAATTTATTAACTGAAAAATATTTATTTAATTTATCAACTGTTAACAGATAATTGATTTCACAATATTCAAATTTATATTTGTTAACAGTTAACAAATCTTGCTACATTGTTTTTTTAGTGTGGGATTTAAATTTTTTTTTTTTCTGCTTGATCCTTGAGCCTCTTCCGTTTCATAAAATAATTGTAATACCATTGGTAATCTAAAATGATGTGGAAGTCCGCATCGCCGAAATCCAACAAAAAATTTTTCATTTTTCAAATTCTCTTTGAGAGTGTGTTTCCAAAGTGAAAAATCGTTGAAAAGTTTCTATGGGACTTGTAATGAGAACTTGGGGCACTTAATATGCTCAAAAACGCGAGCAATAAAAAAATCTACAATTTTATTTGATTATCTATTTATTTATCTTCATTAATTTTTCATTAATTTTGTTATTTTAAAACAAGCCATTCCACGCATTCGCAATGTGTCTGATCATTAGCTTGTAAATAAATAATTTGGATTTTTTATTTCAATATTGATTTTTAAAAAATCTCTTCTTCTTACACTCAAAAAGCAACGCAAAAAGTAATGATGTCAAAAGTTTGCTAGCCTCGATTTCACGATGAAATCTCTCGTTATAGACGAGAAAGATTATTTTTTTCAACTAAAAAATGAAATGTCGGTCTATTTTGCGCAGTGATCGGCAAAAAAAAATGTTAGATTTTTAATTAATCGTTATTTACCAAATTAATATTATCATCCATTATTTTTTGAGGTATTTCGATAATCAGTAATTCAAAGACCAATACTACGAATTATTTGGATATTGAATATGTGTATTCTTTAAATTATATATTATTATAAAAATTAGTAATTGAATTATGTCAATTATTCATTATTTGAATAATTAGTAATGTATGTATCCAAATTACTAATTATTCAAGTAATTAGTATTTGAACTGTTTCAATTACCAATTATTTGAATAATTAATAATTTCGATACATAAATGACTAATTATTAGACTAATTAGTAATTGAACTATTTAAATTATCAATTATTTGAGTAATTAGTAATTATATTAATCATCAATTTTCGGAGTAATTAATTTCAAGCTTTTTGTATTTGAATCGGGATCTTGAGTTTTTCAGCGTCAGCATGTTTCGAGCAAACGTGAGAAAAAAGAAAACTCTACATTTTAGCTTGAATGCGAAAATTTTTCTAGAATCCAGGGAATTTTTTTTGTCAATTTAGCGTAAAGATCATTCAGATTATGTTACTTTCTTCAATTCGAAAGGAGTCGAAGCTCTGTCCAATGATTTATCGCTAAGTTAACATCGATCAAAGAATTTTTTTGAAAGTTAGTAATTAGAAGAATTAAGTTTCTAATTATTCGAATAATCAATAATTGGAAAGAATAATTAACTAATTTTTTGAAAAATTAGTAATTAGAAAAATTAATTATCTAATTATTCGAATAATTAATAATTGAATGGAACAATTACCTAATTTTTTTAAAAATCAGTAATTCATAAGAGCAAAATTTTAATTAATTGGTTATTGAGTAATTATTTGATCTAAATTACAAGTTATAGGTTTATTGGATAATAATCGAACGTGAATTATCGAATTTTCGAATATTAGAAATACCTTACTACCTAATTACCGAGTGCCTTAATAATGAGTAATATTTATTGGAACAATTATCAAATTTTCTAACACAGAGTAATTAGCGGTAATTAAATTGACGAAAATATCGATTTTGCCGATCACTGATTTTGCGCAATTCCAACACTCCCACGTTCTCAATCACGTTGAAGTTTGCATCGTTGCAATGGGTTGAAAATAATTTTTTCAAATTCATTTTTAGTGAGATTCACGTTTTGCTTGGGCATTAAGGATGTTGAGTCCCAAATCGCAAATGATGAGAAAATTCTGAAAATTTGGTATGTTTTTGGATGAATTATTTAAGAGGTCGTGTAGAAATTTCACGACGATTAGGAAGCTCATTATGGAACAATTAACATTAACAAATTAAATTAAATTAAATGTAGTCTTATGGAAACTGATATAACTTTGCGATTACCACCCTGACATTTTATGTGCAGATACACTTTATAATAAGGATAGTTGGGATTGAATTTGGGAAAAATCGCTCAAGAGGTTCAGTTTGAAAAAAAATAATAATTTTTCGCAAAGAATTTCTAAGTTCTCTAATTTTTGTAATTTTGCATTTATCGAGCTGATTTTTTTTTGTGACGATACACTCAATGACAATGAAAAATAATAACGAATTTCATAACAATCGCCCGAGGGGTTCGGTAAATTTTTTTTTTTGAAATTTCCATAAAAATTTTGTTAACGCTCCAACATCCGCATTTTTATAAGTATCGAGCTAAAACTTTTTGCACGAATATACTAGATGATAAGAATGGTTAGGGTTGAATTTGGTGAAAAACGCTCAAGATGTTCGTTCGCAAAAAAATTTTGAAATTTTCGAAAAATACTCGTTAACACTAAGATTCCTAATTTAGCAGCTATCGAGTTCACTTCTCTAGCACCAATACACTGGACGACAAAAACAATTAATAACGTAATTGAACGGAATTGCTCAAAAATCATGCAAATTAGAAATTTGCACATAGCTTCTTCATTTGTTTCCGTCGTTCGTGAAGCTTCCTTTATGAGGAAGCCATGATAATAAACATACATGTCATGAAGGTGGTCAAGGAGATCCTCATAAAGGAGGGTTGACGAACGACGGAAAAAAATGAGGAAGCTATGTGCAAATTTCTAATTTGCATGATTTTTTTTATTTTTTATTTTTTAAATTTCTTAACAAAATGTTGATATTTTAATAACGAGCTTCCTAATCGTCGTGAAATTTTTACACGACCTCTTAAATACTTCACACAAAAACATACCAAATTTTCAGAATTTTCTCATCATTTTTCATTTTAACCCTTAAGGGGAGGCTAAATACCGACATTTACACCTCGAAAATGGATTCGAAACTTGCTCTGGCACGAATGGATGGAAATTAATAAAATTTTGACAGTTTCATCAGAATTATGGCACAAATGGAGCCCCACTAAAATTTTTTCGAAATACAAAAAAAAATTACAGATCCGATTATCATCAGGAATCTGTAATTGAAAATATCAAATTATAATGTTTCTACTGCATTTCGGCTAAAACCAAGAGTGGGGCTCCATGACGAACACTAAAGTACGAATATCGATGCGTCTTCGACATTATTTTATGAAAAAAATGCAACGTAAGTTTGGAATCCAAATCACGAGATAAATGTTGATAAATTTAGTGTATTATCGGAAAACAAAATGGCGAAATCAAGTTCACAGAAATCCGAAAGAGGGCAGCCTCATGTGGGATTCTCATGAAATAAATATTATTCTCATCGGATTCTATCCAAACTGTCTGACAAGTCAGTGACAATTAACGAAAACGTTGATTAATGTCTCGCGTTTGCATTTCGCAATTCATTCATCATTCATTCATAAATTCAATTGATATTCATCCACCGGTATTGGAAAAAGTTTGGACAGCGATTTTGAGTCGATAATATAGGACTTCAGAAATAATGTCGGTATTTAGCCTCGCCTTAAGGAGGTTGAAGTATAATGATGATAGAATTCTGAAAATTTAATATGTTCTGACATGAAGTATTCAAGAGGTTGTGTAAAAATTTCACGACGATTAAGAAGCTATTTATTGAACAATTAACATTAAAAGATTTCATAGGGACTCAACATCCTTGAAAATCTTAAAACCTTAAAAGAGGTATAAAAATGAATTTTAATGACTTTTAATTTAAACATTTCTTAAAAATAATGGAATTCTATTGATAAATTGACAATTGCCGTGGCACTAAAACGATGCAGACTTCAGAATCGAACGTTCTCACGCAATATTCTCAGTGTTCATAAACTTTATGATATTAAATTTTGCATTGTTGCAATGAAACGAAAAAAAAATGTTCACTCCATTCTTAGTGAGCTGTCTGTGTTCTGCTCGTGCATTTAGCATATCAAGTACTTAAGGCGAGGCTAAATACCGACATTATTCCTGAAGCCCTACATTATCGACTCAAAAACGTTGTCCAAACTTTTTCCAATACCAGTGGATGAAAATCAATTAAATTTATGAATTAATGATGAATTAATTGCAAAATGCAAATGCGAGACATAAATCAACGTTTTCGTTAATTGCCACTGACTTGTCAGAAAGTTTGGATAGAAGTCTGATAAAAGTAATGTTTATTTCATAGGAATTCCACATGGGCCTGCCCTCTTTCGGATTTTCGTGAACTTAATTTCGCCATTTTTTTTCGATAAAACACGAAATTTATCAACATTCATCTCGTGATTTGGATTCCAAACTTACGTCGCGGTTTTGTCATAAAATAATGTCAAAGACGCATCGATATTCGTACTTTGGTGTTGGTTATGGAGCCCCACTCTTGGTTTTAGCCGAAATGCCGTAAAAACATTATAATTTAATATTTTCAATTACAGATTTTTTATGATAATCGGATCTGTAATTTTTTCTTTCGTTTTCCGAAAAAAATTTAGTGGGGCCCCATTTGTGCCATAATTCTGATGATACTGCCAAAATTTTATTGATTTTCATCCATTCGTGCCAGAGCAAGTTTGGAATCCATTTTCGAGGTGCTAATGTCGGTATTTAGCCTCCCCTTAATAAAGATCGCAACGGAAAATTCTACGACTTTTCACTGACAACAATTTTGAGGAAGAATGTGATTTATCAAAAAATAAACTGTTCCCGTTGCATTCAAACCGATGCAAAGTCAGCATCATAAAACTTTGGGTTTGAAGCAAAAATCCGAATTTTGCAATTAAATCTACTAATTCCTTCGCTCTTTTACATAAAATCTCACGCCCGGTAGCTACGCGTCACTCGTTTCGGCAAAATTCCTCGATCACGACCGTGTTTGCGTGTAAACCCAGTAGGTGGTTTCATCGTGTACCTCGAAGGAGAGAGTTGCCGAGGAATTAAAGAAGAGAAGAAAATAAAAAGAACCTTCCGTAAACGAGATACACTCGCACACGAAGTTATTCGAGGATTTGAGCAATCTCGAGATGTGTATAATATATCGTCGACGAGATATAAAAAAATGTATACATATATATGGGGCATTCCGAACCGATTCGACCTGGGTCTGATCCTTGACCTCTCCGATTTTGTCCGCCATTTTTTTATGGTTTTGTAGTACTTCTGAAAAGCACTCGGGATTTTTTTCAGATTTTTTTGGAGCGATTTGACTTAACTATAATTTAATAAACAAATTATTTTTAGCCCAAATTTAAAAATCTGAAAAAACCTCAAAAATCTCGTTTTATATATGAAAAATTTCAAGCGTTGTGTCAATGTGGACAGGGGTTTCCTTCTATTCATAACAAGCTTTTCCGAAAAAAAAACAAATTTTAAGTAATTTAAAAACTAATTTTAAGTAAATTTTAAGTCATTTTAAGTAGAAGGAGGAACCTGAATTGAGTGGGCCCACTCAATTTAGGTTTCTCCTTCTATTAATTTTTTTTTACTTTAATTTGAAAAAATCTGAAAAAAATCACAAAAATTCTTTTTTTTATATGAAAAATTTCAAGCGTTGAGCCAAAGTGGGCAGGGGTTCCCTTCTATCTATAACAAGCCTTTTCGAAAATTAAAAAAAAAAAATAGAAAAAGTAACCCGAATTGATCGTGAGGAGGAACCTGAATTGCGTGGGCCGTTATCTAAACATTTTTGTAAGAATCGAAGGTGTTTAAAAAAATGTTTGGATAAGGTCCCACTCAGTTCACAGTCCCCCTTCTATTAAAAAAATCCAATCTTTAAATTTTCATTTAAGAATCGGGAATTTTGTTATTTTTTTCAGTTTTTTTAATTTGGGCTAAAAATAATTTGTTTATAAAATTATAGTCAAGTCGAATCGCTCCAAAAAAATCTGAAAAAAATCCCGAGTGCTGTTCAGAGGTACTACAAAAGATAAAAAATTGCGAACAAAATCGGAGAGGTGAACGGTCAGACCCAGGTCGAATCGGTGTCGAATGCCTCATATGCACATTTAAAAAAAATTCGTTTCACTCGCCAGATAAAGGAGAGTGTATGAGATATTATTCTTGACGTGGTTCTTAATATACACAGGCATACACCGTGTGAGGATCTCTCTCGTACACGTCAAATAAATATACACATTTATATATTTATATATATAAAAGTATATATATGTATATAATTAATGTTAATAGTCGTAATGGCAAATGTTAATGGCAAGTGCCGACTGACTAATCTTAATTTATGTGACACTAAAACCACTTCCATATATTTTAAACTTAATGCCAGGAACGATAAGATCGTCAGATTAAGATATTATATGGCCGCGCCGACACAAACTGGTTGTCGGGGGTTTGGAATGTATTATATACCAAGGTGTGTAACTGTAGATACTAAATGCTAAATGCTTAATGAATTTCTCTTATTTACACCGCGCCGTTGAGAAAGACGGAGAATGAGCTCTTACGCTTATGGCCCCGCGGCCAAACGAACCAGATTAATAAAATCCCGTAGAGTCATTATTTTTCCGTCGTGGGATAATTAGAGTGCTGATCATTGCTCTACCAGCGAGCCTGATTAACGACATTGCGATCTCGCGCGCGCGCGCGCGTGATCTTTCTCTCTCCTTAAATCGTCCGAGTGTATATTATCAGCACAACGTTTATATCGGACAAATCATACACCAATCGGGTCACTATTTTTTCCTCCCCTTCGATCTTAATAGTACATTACATCACGAGGACGTAAAAAGATTTTCTGACGAGTCGCCTTTGGCTCGTCCTGCAAACTCACACTCGTCAGAAAATGTTTTTACGCCGAGTGATGTACGATATTTTATATCACGAGGTGCAATATGGACGTTTTTACGTCTGCTTGCGGACGTAAAAGCGTCCATTATTGTACTGAGTGATATAAAAATCTTTTCTCACACTCGGACGATTCGCGATACTCATTGAGAATATATCAGAGCTGGGCAGTACTTGAAAGTACTCGGTATTTGCAGGTACTTGAAGTACAGTACTTGCAAGTACAAAGTACTTCAAAAGTACTTGCAAGTATTGTACTTAAATTCTTTAATTACTTCCTGTACTTGAAGTACTGTACTTGAAGATTTCAAGTACTTTTCTGTACTTGAAGTACTTTTTTCAAGTACAAGTATCAAGTACTTTTGAATGTGTCTTGCTGATGGTTGCATGTGCAAAGCCTTTGAATATGGGTCATTCCCCGTCAAATCGACCAATATTTGGAATCGACCCCTCTCAATTTCGATGAAATTTGATCAGAAGTTTTCTTTTGTCATAAAACAAAGTTCTAACAAAGGAAAAAAAGTTAAAATCAGTACAAGGTATTATATTTAAAAAATTGAACAAAAAATTTGATGTTGATTGTGGATTTTCACGATTCAAAAAAATTTTAAATTCTCCAAATTCATCATTTTTCAAAATTTTTTGTCGGAATATTTTTCTTTTCGTAGCCTCAAGTATGCTCTTCAAAACGAAACAAATGATTTTTCATAACTATCATAGTTTTCAAGATATTTAGAAAAAAAAATTTTAAATGGTTAAATTTTGAATTTTGCATAACTTATGAAAAAAAAAAATGTTTTCCTTGGTAGAACTTGGTTTTATGATAAAACAAAACTTCTGAGTAAATTTCATCGAAATTCAAAGTCGTCGATTCCAACTCTTGGTCGATTTGACATGGAATGTCCCAAGTACCAGAATTTACGAGACGTACCCAAAAACTTAAAAGGAAATGATACTGGTACTTGATTTTTTCAAGTACTTGTACTTCAAGTACTCGTCTTGACGAGTGCTTGCAAGTAACAAGTACTTTGTACTTCAAGTACCACCGGTACTTTGTACTTGATACTTGAAGTACTTCCAAGTACTTTGCCCAACTCTGGAATATATATCTAATTTTCCTGGCGATTCTTGAACTGATGTTTGTGAGGAAATTTTGTATCTTGGGAAAATCATTTTTGAGAAAAACTCGGGAGGATCAATTTTTTGATCGTGATACTGATTGAGAATATCTCTAATTTTCTTGAAAATTTTTCAACTAATTCTTGTGAAAATATTCTAAATCTTGAGAAAATGCGTTTTGAGACAGTTTTGGAAAGGTTAATTTTTTGAGAAACAATTTTTCTACTTTCTTTTTCCTTTCGAGGAAATTTTGTATCTTGGGAAAGTGATTTTTGTGAAAAACTTGGGAGGATCAATTTTTTGATCGTGATACTGATTGGGAATATCTCAAATTTTCTTGGCGATTTTTGAACTGATGTTTGTGAAAACAGTTTGAATCCTAAGAAAATGAGTTGGAAAGTTTAATTTTTTGAGAAACAAGTTTTTTAATTTTAATTTCAATTTAATCATCTTTTTTGGCACTCGATCAGATCGCGATACCGACAGAGAATATCTCTAATTTTCTTGACGATTCTTGAACTAATTGCTCGTGAGAAAATTTTGTATCTTGGGAAAATAATTCTTGAGAAAAACTTGGGAGGGTCAATTTTTTGACCGTAATACCGATTGAGAATATCTCTAATTTTCTGGACGATTTTTTCACTGACGCTTGTGAGCAAATTTTTAATCTTGAGAAAATGGTTTTTGAGAATATTTTGGATAGGTTAATTTTTTGAAAAGCAATTTTCCTAATTTATTTTTTTCTCTCATCTTAATAATCTTTTTTTTACACTCGATCGGATCATCATAAATTAATAATATCTCTAATTTTCTTGTTGATTCTTGAACACATGCTCGTGAGAAAATTTTGTATTTTGGGAAAATGATTTTTGAGAAAAACTTGGGAGGATCAATTTTTTGATCGACTGATTGAGAATATCTCTAATTTTCTTGACGTTTAACGCTTGTGAGAAAGTTTTGAATCTTCTGTAAATGCTTTTTGAGAGAATATTGGAGAGATTCATTCTTTGAGAAATAATTTTTGAAGATCTTGGAGTTAAATTTTTCGAGGAACAATTTTTTCGACTCTTGAGAATGTCAATTAATTTCTTAATTTTCGTGGATCCAAATTCACCGATCAAATTATACAATCTTAACGGATTAAAAACGTTTAACATATCGTTCTGAATTTGTAGAAAAATAATTCAGATAAAAAATATTTTTTATTTTCGTTTCTAATTTTCGAACTAAAAATTCTTTTTGACAATTTATGTTCACAAACAAAATTCTGCATCCTGGACAAACATTTTCACGTAAATATAATCTTGAAAGAATTCATTTTCCAAAAAACAATGTTTCGGATTCAGCAATGTCGAATATAATGTTTCAATTTTTCCGTGCGAAAAGTAACTGATTGAAAAACAGAAGCGTTTTGTAAAAGCTAGAATTTACAATTTAAAAAAAAATATCACAGCTGTTTACGATGAGTACCATTATCTTAATGAGTGTGGGAATGAAACCCCGCGAGGTCTGAGAAAAATAAAATTATCCGTTTGGTGATTTTTATCCTATGTGAAAATTGCACATTTATCTCGCAATCCGTGCAACGCGATCTTCGCTGCATTATTAATCTATG
>OX333077.1:17681769-17788793 GCA_946863875.1 Alloplasta piceator | reverse complement strand
TTTTCTCGTTCTCTCAATATATGTTAATTCGCGCATCGGTGCCAGTTAAATGGCCAATAAACATTGGCATCGAGGATAAAGCGTAAATGAAAATAAATGGCGTGTATGATTATATCCAACGGCGTTTCATCGACAATTTTTTTTTCCTTTTATATATTCAGGAATATATCCTCTTTCTTTTAAATAAAAATTATGATCTGTCACCAATGTATTATTTATGTAACGATGTAAAATCGGTATATGAAAGCCACATTGCACCGACACTTTTTCCTATAAAGCCCCCCACGGAAATTTATATATTTTTAATATACGCAAAATATATGTGGATATATTTCGAATATATGTACATATATTTTTAATCCACACATATATATGCAACATATATGAGAGATAGGTGTGATTCACATAGATCTCTCATATATTCCACATATACTCTTAATATATGCTACCATATATGCAACATATATGGTAGCATAACTAACTAACTAACATAATATTTATTTAATTATTTAAATTTATTGTATTCACACTTTTCATCATTATTTACATTATAATGTTTATCCTGCGAGAACAAGCGATCGGGCGCCTGCCACATGTTCGTAACGTATAGGCAGCGTCGCGATAGTTTCCAGACTCGCCGCGAGATGTCGCAGAGCGGCAACCGCTGAACCCCCATACGGAGGATGCGACTAGTATGCTTATAAAGGTGGGCGTGAGAACGGAATATTAACAGAAGTCCCGCGTAAATGAAGCCATATAAGGATTTCTTGCCGGCTTCTCATGAACTCGTACTTTTGTATTTGATTCTCCTAGAGAATTTCCGATTTTTCGGAAATTTCTAACACGGGTATCGCATATTCAACCCATATTCGGGATGTATGCAGCCCACTTTTCAACTATATTTGGAATACATGCAACATATATTTAATCTATATTTCAAATGTATGCACTATATATATAAAATATATATATTGTATGTATGTGTCGTACATTTGACATATATCTAAAATATATTTTAAATACATTTAAGATATACGTACATATGCGAAAAGCGGCAAAATCTATCCAAATAAATATATTACACATCTATAAAAAATATATTTTAAATACATTCATTTATATACGGTAATTATATTTTGAATATATTTCGTACGCAATTTTGCATATATTTTAAATATATAAATTTCCGTGTGGGGCCAAAAATATAAAAGCAATTCGAGCCGAAATTCTGGAAAACTCTGTTACTGATATGTAAATTATCCAGCCAGAGCTCAGACACAGCTGATTAATGTTTTCTACCATTTCCATTTTCCACCATTTTTTTCGGCAAAAAATAACTGCAAAAAATGAAATTCCATGCCAACTTCCTTGGTGGTGCTTTCGTAGAATATAAAAATTAATCAAATTTGGCTTCCTCATAAAGGAAGCTTTGTTAACTATCGAGAAACATGAGTAATCAATGTGCAAATTTGCCAAATTCTTTCAAATTTATTTCTTCCCAAATTTGATTTTCGCCAAATTCAATAGCAAACGACCTTGATCACTATTTTGAATGTGTACAACATTTCAGTACAATATCTCGCAAATAGCCGAAATTAGCGTACGCTATTGTTCAAAAAATAAAAAATTTAATAAAATTTCAATCCTTCGATGGATTTTCGCCAAATTCAATAGCGAACAACCTTGATAGCTATACTAGTTCTGTACAAAGTTTCAGTGCAATATCTTGAAAATTGTGCGAGTTAGAGCGCTTACACTATTTTTCAAAAGATTCAAAATTTCATAAAAATTTAATCTTTCGATCGATTTTGGTCAAATTCAATACCAAACAACCTTAACAGCTATACTAATTCTGTGTAAAGTTTAAAAGTAATATCTTGAAAATTACAGAAGTTAGAGCATTTGACCCTTTTTTCATATTGAAAAAAAAATAATAAAATTTTGCATTAACAAATGGGTTTTTATTTTTTTTAATATGAAGTACCTCTTCGATCAATTTGAAATTTGGAGAAATTATACAGGATAGAAAAACACAAAAAAAATTATTTTCATAATTGAACCAGAACGTTATCCTAAAGAAAAAAATAACAATTACCGAAAATATCAACTGTTTTCATTAGTTATTATGAAGGTTATTTTTGAAAAATAGCCTTTATATACCCTTGTAACATGTTCAAATTTAATTCAAATCGGTTTTGTAAAAAAGCCGTTTGTAAAAAAAAATTTTTCATCGATGAAAATGAACTTAGATCGTCTTGCGGCACGTGTTATTATTTATTTAAAACGAAAACAAAATTTACCTCGCGTTTTTTCATTAAGCGGAAGCTTTTTAGGGAGCGTCACAAAAAGTTTAATTTTTAACGACCAGTCTAATACACACGTACATAATACACATTGTGAATTTTGGTTAAAAAAATTTTTGTTTGCCTCTAAATTAAATTAAGTTAAATTTCAGGATCTTTTAAGATCAGTACAAGGTATTATATTTAAAAACTTGAACAAAAAATTCAAAATTCTCCAAATTCATCATTTTTCAAAAAAAAAATTCGGAACATTTTTTTTTGCAGCCCCAAGTATATACCCTTTAAGACGAACTCAGAACGATTTCTTCGTAACAATAATAGTTTTCGAGATATTTAAAAAATAAACTTAAAAAATTGAAAAGAATTGTGAAATTTTGAATTTTGCATAACTTACGAAAAAAAATAATAATTTTTTCCTTCGATAGAACTTCGTGTTATAATAAAAGAAAACTTCTGACCAAATTTCATCGAAATTCAAAGGGGTCGATTTCAACTATTGGTCGATTTGGCATGGAATGACCCAAAAATAGAATGTGTTCGTAAAATCGTAGTTTTACAGAGTATCGTGGTCATTTGAAAAATTACGAAACAGTAAAATCTTTCAGCTCGTTTTATTTCTTTCTCGCGCCACATTAATAAGAGAGATTCTATCGTCTCTCTTTCTCTCTCGCGACTGAATAGTCTCACCGATTCTCGGCCATGATGTATAAATTTATGAACCATTAGTAGCGCTGTGGGGAAAACTCGCGAAGAGTTGAGAAATCAAAAATGCCATCGAGAATGAGAGAATGAGGGAGAGAAAAAAAGATGCCCAGACGAGTCTCGCAGGACGGCTTCTTTCGACAAACATCACGACAGATATTAATGAGAAGTAATGATTCAACGATAAACCGATTTATGAGTCCCTCGTGCCACTCCCATTCCAATATCATAAATTATATGGGGAACTTTGATATACATGTACTTATATATTCATTAGGGTGGTCCTTATTTAGGTTATGTTGTTTTTTCTTTTGACGATAGTGCTAAATCGGTTTAAAATAAATAAATAAAAATGCATACCAAATTTCAGCTCGATATCTCAATTTTAACCTGGCCCCCACGGCAGTCGAAGTTTTAAAGGGGAAATACGTGTATTTCATACGGTCAATGATTTTTACATTTTTTCAACTTAGTTAATATTGATTTAAAAATTTGAAACTTGGCACATATATTGCTCATAGTATAAGGTATATTTGTAGTATTTTATCAGATTTTTCATCCCTGATTTTCGACATACCCTCCCGCTAAAAAGTTTGGACACATTTGTCGAATTTCGCACCACACTAAAAGTTTGATTGCGGAGTCAATAATGAAGATAGCTATATTTTCCAAGCGGCGTTTGAAAGAGGACATATTAACCTTCATTTTGCTTTTTTTGAAATTTCTCTAATATTTTTTTTGAGCCCGGTACGCCCTTTTGAACATGGTCATTGGCCCGGTGCGCACTTTTGAACATGGCCATTTGCCATGTTCAAAAGTGCGTACCGGGCTCAAAAAAAATCGTAGAGAAATTTCGAAAAAAAATGATGGTTAATATGTCCTCTTCCAAACGACGCTTGGAAAATGTAGCTATCTTCATTATTGACTTGGCAATCAAACTTTTAGTGTGGTGCGAAATTCGACAAATGTGTCCAAACTTTTTAGCGGGAGGGTGTATGTCGAAAATCGAAGATGAAAAATCTGATAAAATACTACAAATTTACCTTATACTATGAGCAATATATGTGCCAAGTTTCAAATTTTTAAATCAATATTAACTAAGTTGAAAATTTTTTAAAATCATTGACCGTACAAAATACACGTATTTCCCCTTTTAAACTTTGACTGCCGTGGGGGCCAGGTTAAAATTGAGATATCGAGCTGAAATTTGGTATGAGTTTCTATTTATTTATTTAAAACCGATTGAGCACTATCGTCAAAAGAAAAAACAACATAGTCTAAATAAGGACCACCCTAATATTCATGTATATTATCATATCCGTCTCACTTTCTCGCACTGTTACGGGAGATCCTTAACTCGACACCGGAGGCGGAAGTACGGCGAGCTCACGTATCAACGCCACCATGTATAATTTTCCACTCGCATAAATATATCTATGTGTATTAGGGTGGTCCTTATTTAGGGCTCGGACGAATTTTTCATCAGACGCCCCCCAAATCGACTCCAAATAATTCAAAAACAATACCCTAATTTTTTCAGATTTTTATCTAGACTCTAACCCCTCCCACCAAGAGGGTAGATTTCCCCATTTGAAATACACGTGTTTCGGCCATATTCTTAGGATACATTTTATTCTAAGTGTAAAATTTTTTCAAAAAATCTGTTACTGCGAGATTTTAGTGTTCATTGGTGTTACTATTTGAGGAAAAATTCACATTATCATACGGGTCAATCTAGACAAATTGCAATTCGTCTAAAGTTCTAGTATGGGCCAATCTAGACGAATTGCAATTCGTCTAGATTGACCCGTATGATAATGTGAAATTTTCCTCAAATAGTAGCACCAATGAAAACTAAAATCTCAGAGTTACAGATTTTTCGAAAAATGTTTACACTTAGAATAAAATATACCCTGAGAATATGGCCGAAACACATGTATTTCAAATGGGGAAATCTACCCTCTTCGTGGAAAGGATTAGAGTCTAGATAAAAATCTGAAAAAACTAAGGTATTGTTTTTGAATTATTTGGAGTCGGTTTGGGGGGCATCTGAAAAAAAATTCGTCCGAGCCCTAAATGAGAACCGCCCTAATATGTATATATTGTATATATGTATATTAGACTGATTTAAAAAAAGCGACTGTTTTTGTTTTTCGAAATCCCCTATTAAACTTTCGGGGATCCTCAATCATGTAATTTTGAAATTTTTACTGCTCAAAATTACAATATTACATGATTGCTTAATTTTACTTAAGGGGACCCGCAAGTGAAATTCTAGCTCCATGATACATATATGCTAAAAAGCTGCCGTTTAAAGGTGCATGGTTTTGGATAAAAAAAGATGTTTCACGTTGAAAAATAATTCCTGCAAAATCTTCGCCATTTTCGAAATTGTTATTTTTTATTGAAAAAGAATTTCACAAAATCCATGCTTGAAGTTGTTCGAAATAGTCAACAGGACATGTGAAAAATTTGACATATACATATATCTTAAAATTGAGTATTGTAGAAGGCGATCAATTTTTACGTAAAAAAAAAATAACTGAAAATGCTTTTTTCGTACATGCAAGCTACTTAATTTTATTTTGTATGACTTCTGTCACAAAATTCCGCTACCACGAAGTAACGGAAGTAGTAGGAGTAAAAAGAGGGGAAAAAAGTTATAGTAATAGGATTTGTATATTTTATGAATTCATTTGATGTATTATATTGTATATGAATATACAAACCATATTACTATACAATTTTTTTTATTTCCCCATCTCACTCCTACTACTTCCGTTACTTCATGCTAGCGGAATTTTGTAATAGTAGAGGTCATACAAAATTAAACAGCTCGCATGTACGAAAATAGTACATTATATCACGAGGACGCAAAAACATTTTCTGACGAGTGTGAGTTTGCAGGACGAGCCGAAGGCGAGTCCTGCAATCACACGAGAGAGCGATAAAGAGGTTTCGAGGTTATGTTTGCTGTCAGTTTGACATTCAATCGTGACCGTCGTGACTGCTCTCGATCGTACAGTTCTCAGTCGTGCCAACTTACCAATGCACGCAACGTTGCCAAATGTAAAGCTAATGCAGCGACTACTTTAAATATCAATATTGTTTAAAAATATTGGTTTTTTTTTTTGCAGTTCAAAGTAATTTCATGTTATATTTCTATAGTTGCGATATAAAATAATCAACATTTTTTTGAGAATGAACGGTTTCCACTATCGAGATTTTAGCGTTGTCAAGTTTGGACAAAACATCCAAAAGTTAATCCTCGCTTGTAAAAACATTGTGAAAACTTGATATAATACGTAAATAAGAATTTGCGATCATTAATATGCACAATTGCGATACTTCTTTTCACATCGACGGTGTTACGATACGAATTGAAGTATTAATCAATCCCAATAAAATTCAGTAAAATGAAAAACTTTTGGACGGAACGGTACGGACTCAACATCCTTAAAAAATTTCTTTATTCGAGTAAAAAGGAATATCTATACTTATTCATAATGACAAGCGGAAAAACATAATACCGTATATTAATTCTGTGAATCGAATACGTATCTGGATTTTGATTTCTCCTTCTGAAAAAAAAGAAGAAAATTATATAGTCCGGATATTCGACGTGAATGTCGAATTTCCCACGGCAAATAGAGAAGTTTTTTCAACTTGTAATTTCTCTCTTTGTAAACACCGGTATTACTTGTAATATATTTTCGGTATTTCAACTAATGGGGCGTACAAAAATTAATGTTTAAGCTCCTGCTGGGCGCAGAACCGTATATATTTGTAAAAGAGGGAGAACAGGGAGAGAGAAAGGGAGAGACGAACGAGAGGTTTACACCGACAACGAATTACGAATGTAAACTCGTCATTAGTCATGTTAATAAAGCAATTATTTTTATTGATTGCCCGTAATAATATAAATTAACTCGACGCACAGGGGATAATTGAGTTGAGGCCTTATAAATATGTAATCATCTTGGCTGTAATATATAATATAATACATATAAATATGGGATATTCAACGTCAATTCAGCCAACTTCTGATCCTTATCTTCTTGGATTCAATAAGGGATTTTTCCTATGATTGGTCTGGAGCCAAATAGCACTCATCTGATTTTTGTAGATTTTCTTCTATTTAAATAGTCAAACACACACAAAAATTGATAGAAGGAAATAGAATTTTTCCATAATACCGCAAGGACCTTCAATTTTGATATGAAATTGCGAGTTTTTGAAGTTTTGTAGTTTTTCAAATTTCCACGTTTTTATTTTGAGTAAAATCACTTGTTTCAATTTTTCTCTATGGCTCTGCTCTTATAAATTCTTTTTTATTTATTTTTGTTTGTTGTCAATTCAGCTGCAAATTCTTTTATTTCCATACTTTTAAATTGCTGATTTTCAAAATATTTTTCCGATATTTTTGAATTCTTGAGCTTTTGTTTTGGAAAGAAATATTTTGATAAACGTCTATATTAGTGAAATAAAAATTTGCCACTTCAGCTCATACTTATTCAATTGATAATAATTTTATAGTTTTCTAAAATAATTTTATAATTTTTTAAACATGTATAGCGGAATTTTTCAAATATTCTGATTTTTTAAATCCCGGCATTTATTATTTATGAAAAAAAAATCAATCAAAACAACTGATAGAAAAAATTCTGAAATAAATTGGCGATGCTTTTTGGCCTTCGTAAAATGAAAAAAAAAATCATCTGCCGATTCGGAGAGGTTGAGCGTCAAAAACGTTGGTTGAAACTTGAAAATGAGTTGAAATATCCCATATATAATATAATATGAAAGGGCGAGAAAGGGTGAAACAAGAATAGCGAGTTAAGCTACCGGACATTAATATTTAATGCTATATGTTAATTTTAAAAGAGCTCCGTTAGGTCAAATAATCTATTCAAGCGCAATAGGAAGGCGAAAGGGGTTTCTCCTAGTCTGCCTTGAAAACCATTAGCGAAATAGCGACTGGATCATCTTCTGAAAAATTCAATATTCAAGAAATCCACAATGCTGATAACAAAATTTCATTATTGAGACGAAATTGTCGTCTACAGTCTTGCCGAATTGTAATAATGAAAATTGGACAAAAGAACAACAATATCTCGATCGATATTAATTTAGGTAGAAATGAAGGGTTAATTAACGGGGCATTTACCACCATTTCAATTAGCATAATCAATTAAAGTAACCCTCTCATCCGAACAGCTGAACAATAAATGAGAAACTGTCATGCTAACTTCCTCTTAATTAATTAAATTAATTAAATTATAAATTTCGTATTGTTTCAATTTATTTTAACTGGTTTTATGTTTGTATGCTAAAAGTTTTTTTGTAAAATTATATTCCAAAACATCTTAACATAAACAAAAAACATCAGAATTGGAATCAGATCTGGAGCGAAAACCAACCCAGTGGACACAGTAATGTTGCAGCAATGTAACGGCAATATTACCGTTTGTAACATGTAACATTACATGGACGTTACATGTAAGTTACATGTAAGTTACAATTTCCTACTCAGCAATGTAACATTGTTACATAACAGTTATGTAACGTTATGTAACAGTTACGTAACAGTTATGTAACAGTTACGTAACAGTTATGTAACAGTTATGTAACAGTTATGTAACAGTTATGTAACAGTTATGTAACAGTTATGTAACAGTTATGTAACAGTTATGTAACAGTTACGTAACAGTTACGTAATTGTGTTACGTTACTGTAACTAGAATTAATTGTTCTTAAACATGTTATAAAAAATATATAGCTCTCGCAAAATAATTTAATATGCATAGTTTACCGGCCCGAAAGAGATTCATAGAAAAAAAAAATCTGCACGAATTGTCTGATCTAACTTTTCTCAGAGACTGGGAATCGAACCCTCGACCCTACCTACCATCCTACCTATCTACCTAACACGCTACCGATTACGCTACCGACTACTTATGAATTCTCTCTACTTGTATAATATATGAATGCTGGAGTGCCGAACAAATAATAGTAGTATAATAATGGTAGTAAAATAATAATAATAATAATAATAATAATAATAATAGTATATGCATTTGAATGAGCAATAAACCATGAAAGTTTGTTTTTTTATTTGCGAATTCCAATCCCCTGATCCCTCATAAGTTATGTAAACTTTATTCCAGAATACCTGAACCCTCATAACTTACGTTACCCTTCATAACTTAATTTCAGAGCTTCTAACCTCTCATAAATTATGTAAGCCCTCAAAACATGTTTGAAAGAGCTGTGACCTCTCATAAGTTAAGTGACCTCTCATAACTTAATTTGGGGGCCTCCGACCCCTAGTGTCATGTGAACTCTCAAAACTTCATTCCAAAATACCTGACCCCTCATAACTTACGCCATCCCTCATAACTTGATTTCGCGACCCCTGACCCCTCGTAGTAAAAATGTTTACAGTGTGTAACTTCTATGGTATATTGCCGCAATAGAACATATGTTACATTACTGTAATGTAACAAGGTTATATGGCAGTTATGTAACCTACATGTAACAAATGTTACATAACATGTTACTTGCACGTTATATAACAGCAACGTTACATAGGAATAACATTGTAACATTACATGTAACTTCCATGTTATATTGCCGCAATATAACATTTGCTACGTTACTGTAATGTAACAAATTTATATTGCCGCAATATAACATATGTTACATTGCTTTAATGTAACAAAGTTATATTGCAGTTATGTAACCTACATGTAACAAATGTTACATAACATTGTTACTTGCATGTTATATAACAGCAACGTTACATAGGGATAACATTGTAACATTACATGTAACTTCCATGTTACATTGCGGCAACATAACGTGTTCACTGGGAAGTGATAGAAGTCTGATGAAATTTGCCGCTTACAACGCAGAAATCGAAAAGTATCTAGCTCAACCTCTGCTACCGCGGGAAGAGAATCCTCTACTAAGGTGGAAACTGTACTCCACGGAGTATCCGAAACTTAAAATATTAGCGATGAAATATTTAAGTGCTCCGCCCTCCTCCGTTAATTCAGAAAGGCTCTTCAGTGCAGCCGGAATAATTTATACGGAAAACAGAAACCGTTTGTTGCCGCAAAATGCCGAAATGCTACTTTTCATAGTGAAGAATATTAAAATAGTTAACTTTTTAATACTAATAAGGGTCTTCCCATTAAAATTTGACACTAAGGATTTTTATTCCCCGTCGTTATGGTTCTTTCATTTTTTTCCTACCGCTTTGATCTCTCCCAATAGTATATTGAATAATGTATAGTTATTCTACCAGAGATTATTGATATCCGGTTATCCGGCCGGATAATAGTGCTAGCCAGTTATCCGGCCGGATAGTAAAAAACAGGCCGGATACCGGATAGCTACCGGATATCCGGCACATCAGCGTTCATTCTATGGGGAAAAGTGTAACGAAGAAAATGAGACGTCGTAGAGTAAAATCCGTCGAGCAGTTTATTCTGAATCACCCGCAGAGTGTGAAAACTCAAAACTAGGTTTTTCAGGAAACCGGTGCACCTTAAGGGTTTTAATTAGTCTCAAAAAATTGTTCAATCGGTATCTCAAATGCTGGACGATACATCATATTTGTGGGCATTCTACAAAAATTATAAATTATTATTAAGGATGTTGAGTCCGTACCGTTCCGTCCAAAAGTTTTTCATTTTACTGAATTTTATTGGGATTGATTAATACTTAAATTCGTATCGCAACACCGTTGATGTAAAAAGAAGTATTGCAATTGTGCATATTAATGATCGCAAATTCTTATTTACGTATTATATCAAGTTTTCACAATGTTTTTACAAGCGAGGATTAACTTTTGGATGTTTTGTCCAAACTTGACAACGCTAAAATCTCGATAGTGGAAACCGTTCATTCTCAAAAAAATGTTGATTATTTTATATCGCAACTATAGAAATATAACATGAAATTACTTTGAACTGCAAAAAAAAACAATATTTTTAAACAATATTGATATTTAAAGTAGTCGCTGTATTAGCTTTACATTTGGCAACGTTGCGTGCGATGGTAAGTTGGCACGACTGAGAACTGTACGATCGAGAGCAGTCGCGACGGTCGCGATTGAATGTCAAACTGACAGCAAACATAACCTCGAAACCTCTTCATCGTGCATGAAACGGCGTCGTCCGTGGACGAAAATGAGTATTTGAATTTCCCGCTACTTTCAGTCTATGCAACGGTGCCGCTATTTTCTTGTTTCTTGCTGTGAAAACCACGTACTGTGTTTTTATTATTTATTTACTGGAACACGAGCTTCCTGAATGTCTTGAAAAAATTACACAATGCTTCTTATATGTTTCTCCTCGAGTGCAATTTTTTTTGTATTTTTGGCATCATTTTTTATAACAAAAAAAAATAATAATTGCAAATTTATTTCAGTTTCCATAAGGCTACGTGTAATTTTTTAATTCAAATTTCTCAGTAACCAGCTTCCTAATCGTCGTAAAATTTTTACACAACCTTTCAAATGTTGTACATAATGACATATCAAATTTTCAATATTTTATCATCATTTTCAATTTGGGACTCAACATCCTTAAAAATCGCCGCTTTAACGCTGACTCGACCGTCTCACCAGAGTTTCTCTCAAAATGATACTTGGAGAGTCATCGGTCGGTGAAACGATGGAACCTTTATTTCTCTTTGAGTCTCTGGCCATGGTATACGGTTATATCGACTCCGTTGGTACATTTCCCGATAATCGATAACTCATACTCTACGGTCAAACATACTCTACCACGTGTTACCGTGCGTCGGTAAGGAAGAATGCAGCAATAATGAAAAGGAGGGAAAAAATAACGTTACCGATACAAAGAAATATGTATGTATCATTTTGCCCATAAAAATTTGAAGGAGACTGTGAGAAAAACATAAATATCGAGGGTTTCTCTTCTTGAAATATCAAAAAAGAGAAAATCAAAATTAAAAAATTCGCTTATGGGAGTATAAATTTTTTTTTTCGCTTTTGATGAATTTCTCAGCAGATTTTTGATCAACAACCGCTTGAAGCTTGTTTTTCAACACGATCACGGAAGTGAATGTCCAATCGTCAGGCTGAATTAGCAATTGAAAGGACACTCGTTAAAAATAGAAATATCGAGGTTTATCGATGTGGAGATGGTTCCTGGAAACACTCTCATTTCTATGGATATCATATGTATTTATGCAAAATCGTATCCTCGAAGATCTATCAGTCCATGATAATCGCGGTTGTATTTTAAGTAGCATGAGAATCGGCGCGTTCGACGCAATATCAAATTACTCATCGAGTCGTTGAATTCGTGAAGATTCCGATTCCCCAGTAAATCCCAGCATTTTATATACAGTGGATCAAAAAAGTATTCGTACACTGCGTTTTTTGCCAATAACTTCATGGGTATACATGATATCGAATCCAAACTCATTTCGTTTAATACTCCATCAAGTATAGAGATAATCTGCAAATGAAGAATTTTTTCCTAGGAATAATAAAAGAATTATGAAAAAAAAACGAAAATTTTCGGGCAAAAAAAGTATTCGTACATTTACAATTGAGCTGCTGAACCTCGATACTGATTCACGCATGGTATGAACTCTGCGTAAAATGTGAACAAGTCTTGGTTTACACATTGGTTTTGACCTATTCTATGCGATAGTGGATCTTCAAGCTCTGAACAGACATGACGGCAAAGAAAAGCGAAATATCAATATCCATGCCAAATAGAGGGATTTTTCTTCGGAAACGCGGTGAAAGTTACCGAAAAATTAGTAAAGAACTAAATCTAAGTTTCACAATCATACAATATATAATATAAAAATACAAAACGACAAACAGCACCGAAAATAAGCCACGAACCGGTTGACCGAGATCGAGAGCGTCGGAGTATTGTTAAAGAGGTTACAAAAAAACCGTTCACAAGTGCTCGCAGTTTAGCGAATGATCTCGCGTCAACATTAGGGAAGGTCGTCTGTCCCCAGACTATTCGAAACGTTTTGCATTCTGCCCAAATATACGGCAGAACTGCCCGGAAAAAACCATTAATTGATCATACAAATCGAGAAAAACGTTTAGGTTTCGCAAAAACCTGCAGAAATAAATCTATAGAATTTTGGAAACGTGTGGTATTCTCGGATGAATCGAAATTTAACATCTGCGGCTCCTATAGATTTATTTCTGTAGGTTTTTGCGAAACCCAAACGTTTTTCTCGATTCGTATTATTAATTGATGGTTTTTTCCGGGCAGTTCCGCCGTATATTTGGGCAGAATGCAAAACGTTTCGAATAGTCTGGGGACAGACGATCTTCTTTGATGTTGACGCGAGATCATTCGCTAAACTGCAAGCACTTATGAACGGTTTTTTTGTAGCCTCTTCAACGATACTCCGACGTTCTCGTTCTTGGTCGATCGGTTCGTGGCGTATTTTCGGTGCTGTTTGTAGTTTCGAATTTTTTTATTATACATTGCACTGTTGTAAAACTTAGATTTAGTTCTTTACTAATTTTTCGGCAACTTTCACCGCATTTCCGAAGAAAAATCACTCTATCTCGCATGGATATTGATATTTTGCTTTTCTTTGCCGTCAGGTCTGTCCAGAGCTTGAAGATCCACTATCGCATAGAATAGATCAAGGCCAATGTGTAAACAAAGACTTGTTCACATTTTACGCAGAGTTCAGACCATGCGTGAGTCAGTATCGAGGTTTAGCAGCTCAATTGTAAATGTACGAATACTTTTTTTGCCCGAAAGTTTTTGTTTTTTTTGCATAATTCTTTTATTATTCCTGGGAAAAAATTCTTCATTTGCAGATTATCTCTATACTTGATGGAGTATTAAACGAAATAGGTTTGGATTCGATATCATGTATACCTATGAAGTTATTGCCAAAAAACGCGGTGTACGAATACTTTTTTGACCCACTGTAATAATTATCATTCTTCCAATGACTTATCCTCGAATGACAACTTAATTTACGAAAATTTTGTATTCAGGAAGTAAATAATTAAATTTACGATTTAAAAAAATTCACAAAGATCCAAAGTAATTGGGATTCGTGTAAAAAATATGGAAGACTTTTTTTTATACACCCCAACCTTCGTGAAGTCGATTTTTTTTTTTTCATTTTTGTAATATACATATGAGGTGTTCTATACCAAACCGACCAATCCGTGGATCATTTATAATTTTGTCGAAAATTTTCTATTCTTTTGTACGTACTAAAAGCAGTCTCTCAGAATTTTTTTAGATTTTTGTCTTAACCCAACTAACCACAATAAATTGTTCGAAATTTGAGACATTTTTTTTTCAAATGCTCATAACTTTTTAAAAACCAGGGATATCAAAATAAAACAAAAGATCATTTTTTTCCATCTTGAGTTGCAGTTTTATAAAAAAAATACAAAAAAAATATCGATGTTTATTTTCATACGTTTTTAAAGCTTTAAACGCAAAATATTTTTTTTTTTTTCAACTTGGACGCTTTTGATTTTTTTTTTTAATTCACCACTTTTTACGAGACATTTTTGCAGATACTAAAAAATTGGTAGTTTGCGCTTCTCATAACTTGTATTTTTTTCTATTTTTTACCGCGTGTGAACTAAGGAATCGTGTTTCCTCCTTGAATTAAAAAATAGAAAAAAAGTACAAGTTATGAATATCACAAACTGCTAATTTTTTGTTATCTGTAAAAATGTCTTTTAAAACGTGGTGATTTTTTTTTTTTAATAAAAAGGGTCTAAGTTGAAAAAAAACAATATTTTGTGTTTATAACTTCACAAAATATTTTTTTTTCAACTTGGACCCTTTTTATTTTTTTGAAAAAATTCACCACTTTTTAAAAAACATTTTTATGGATACTAAAAAATTGGCAGCTTGTGATATTCATAACTTGTATTTCTTGTTCTATTTTTTAATTCAAGGAGGAAACACGATTCCTTAGTTCACACGCGATAACAAATAGAAAAAAAAAAACAAATTATGAGAAGCACAAACTGCCAATTTTGTAGTATCTGTAAAAATGTCTTTTAAAAAGTGGTAAATTTTTTCAAAAAAATAAAGGTCCAAGTTAAAAAAAAAAATTTTGTGTTTAAAACTTCAAAAAACGTATGAAAATAAATATCGATAGTTTTTTTGTATTTTTTTTATAAAACTGCAGCTCAAGACGGAAAAAAATTATCTTTTGTATTATTTTGATATCTCCGGTTTTAAGAAAATTATGAGCATTTGAAAAAAAATTGTGTCAAATTTTGAACAATTTATTGTGGTTAATTGGGTTGAGACAAAAATCTAAAAAAATTCTGAGAGACTGCTCTTAGTACGTACAAAAAAATAGAAAATTTTCAATAAAATCAAAAAAGGTCGAGTCCACGGATTGGTCGGCTTGATATGGAATACCTCATATATTTAAGCACATACATATATTTAAGTATACACACGGACAATGTATGGCATCGAAGTTAACAACGTTGCTGCAACGAAAGCGTTAACGACTGTCACTTTTTATCAACCTCTGCTGCCTTAGCAAACTGTTAGATAATTTTCCTGAGAATGAAGAAAATCTTTAGTTGCTGAAATTTTTTTTTCGACATTGAATAATATTAAATATATTAAATTGGTCTCGATCATATTCTATGTGCGAAAAAATTTTGGTGGCCTAAAAAACATTCACGACACGACTTTTTTTTCGCTCTCCTTCGAAGATCTCTACTAGCTGAAATTATTTTTATTGCACTCCGTGCGTAAAGTGACCACTTCTCGCGCGCTTCGCTTCGCTGCGCGTGCGAGAAGCGGGCACTTTACGGACTCGTGCGATAAAATTTTGTACGATGTACTATTTTCTACGTCAAATAATATTAGAAATAGTAACAAATGAATTTCGCTCATATTCCATGTACAAAAAAAATTCTTTGGCATGCCATAAACAACAATTATCAATAATGATATTGCCAAAAAAATTATTAATCAATTGTTTAAACAAATAATTATTTTCAAAATTTTTTTCAGAATCCTTGACTCTATTTTTTTTCGCTCTATGCAGAGAATCTCTGCTAGTTGAAATATTTTTTTTTTTTACGTTGAAGAATTAAACATTAGAGATATAAATAAATGTATTTTACCAATATTCCATGTGCGAGAAAAATTCTATCGCTTACAAAACGGCTCCACCGCCAATATTTTTTTTTTCCCTGTATAGACAGGAATTTTTTGCACATAGAATATCAGTAAAATACATTTAATTGTACATTAAATAATCCATATATTTAATAACTTTAATTATGCATTTAATAATACATTCATTTAATAATTTTAATTATATCTCTAATACATACATCTTAATACATATAATGATACATTTAATTATGTTTCTAGTATTCTTTGACGTCGAAAAAAAAATAATGTAGCAGCGATTCTCTATAAAAAGCAAAAAAAAACTTGTCTCGTCTTTTGAGCGACAGAATTTTTTTCGCCCATGGAATATGAGCAAAATTCATTTTTTAATATTTCTAATATTATTTAACGTAGGAAAAAAACTATTTGTCGCAGAAAATTTCTGTCTTTTGAGCAACAGCAATTTTTCCGCACATAGAATATGAGTTCAATCCATTTAATAATATCTTCAATATTTTTTAACGACGAATAAAAAATTTCAGTTTTACTATGAGTAAAGTGCTTTTGAAACCTTAAACGCATTTTTCTCAAGACCGTGTTTTCAAAGTCTGTGAGCAAGATTTCTCAGAAATGGCATAACCGATCAATCTAAAAATTTTACACAGACTCTACAAATATATTTTTTATTAATTAATCGAAGGTTTTTTCCTACCGATAAATATTTCCCATTTTATAAACAATTTGAGACAAAAATTTGCATCAAAAATCAATTTTTTTTTCGAGAAGCCACAATTTTTTCAAAAATAAATATTTTGCTTATTCCTTCGATCAAATACTAGATTACCTTATATCAACGAAATCTTTTTTATTTTTTTATTTTGGATGATCCAATCCAGAGATGTGCTCCCCACAAGACGCCTTTTTTTAAACTGCCGAAGATAGGCTTCAAGAATCATTATCTTTTTCAAAAAAAAATTTCAAAATAGAGTCAAGAGTTACAAAAATATGTAACTAAATTTTTACGTTAATGAATTAAAATGTCTTTTCAGAAAAAAATCTTGAAAAATAGTTATTACGACCTCCTGACTCCGTATAACCCCTTAAAAAAAAATATTCGTGCAATTAAAGAAGCGAAGCTTCACGATTTGCAATTGAGACTTCAAGTTTATACTCGAATCTACGAAAGTACTTATTTTTTATTTTCGAAATAACATCTCGGCGTTTTGATTAAATCTTGCGTTAACGAATGCTGTTGCGTCATCATTTTTTTTTTTTCAAACACATAAAAAAGACGCAAAAATCGTTGATCGAGAGAGAAAGCATTAGGAGAGCGAAGAGGATGGCAGAATAGAGTATAAATGAGGATGAGGTCGTTCGAAGAGATCACAAGCTACTCGCCTGTCCAAAGAATACAAACCTCTGTTGTGAATTAAAAAATTAAAAAAAAAAATTCAACATGAAATACGTGATTTTCGGTTGCGCACTCCTCGTGCTCACCTGCTTGTGCTACCAAGTGAATAGTTCTGCAGGTACGTAGGATAAAAAATCAAAAATATTGAAAGAAGGAGCTAACGCGAGGGGTGAAAAAATAGTCAATGTTTGAAAAAAAAATTCCAGACATAAACCCATTAACGCCCAAGCGTCCCGATTTTTAAGGGGAGGCTAAATACCGACATTAGCACCTCGAAAATGGATTCCAAACTTGCTCTGGCACGAATGGATGAAAATCAATAAAATTTTGGCAGTATCATCAGAATTATGGCACAAATGGAGCCCCACTAAATTTTTTTCGGAAAACGAAAGAAAAAATTACAGATCCGATTATCATAAAAAATCTGTAATTGAAAATATTAGATTATGATGTTTTTACGGCATTTCGGCTAAAACCAAGAGTGGGGCTCCATAATCAACACCAAAGTACGAATATCGATGAGTCTTTGACATTATTTTATGACAAAACCGCGACGTAAGTTTGGAATCCAAATCACGAGACAAATGTTGATAAATTTCGTGTTTTATCGAAAAAAAAAATGGCGAAATTAAGTTCGCAGAAATCCGAAAGAGGGCAGCCTCATGTGGAATTCCTATGAAATAAACATTACTTTTATCAGACTTCTATCCAAACTGTCTGACAAGTCAGTGGCAATTAACGAAAACGTTGATTTATGTCTCGCATTTGCATTTTGTAATTAATTCATCATTAATTCATAAATTTAATTGATTTTCATCCACTGGTATTGGAAAAAGTTTGGACAGCGATTTTGAGTCGATAATGTAGGGCTGCAGGAATAATGTCGGTATTTAGCCTCGCCTTAAGCAAACTTTCAACGCAATTATTTTTTATGTTATCGGCGTTGAAAAAATGTTGTTTTCATATATATTGATGTAGAATTTTATGCTCTTTCAGAATACTGGCTTAAAATTCCAATCAGACATAAAGAAAAAAAATATGGCCGATTCAAACATGAAAAACGTGAACATTTTTGAAAAAAAACTTTTTTTGTATTTTTTTTGCAATGTTACCGCAAAGAATTCATACTGTAATCATGATCAGGGATGACCACGATAGTTACAGTTTAACCGGAAATTTTTATGTAATCATTGAATTACAATATGACGGCAAGAATGTAAATATGCTACAAAAATAAGCTAATTTTTTTCTCGGAAACTATTGAGTTTAGCACAAATTATCCAAGAGCAAGAATATCTTAAAATTGGTCAAAGAATACCTTCAAATTTTTTAAGAAAAAAAAAATTTGGCAATTTTAATTTTTTTGATATTTTGGAAAACCAAAAATCATCTCAAAAATTTTTAAAAAAAATTTGAGGATATTCTTTGGCCAATTCTAAGATATTTTTGTGCTTACATAATTTGAGCTAAGCTCAATAGTTTCTGAGAAAAAAATTAGCTTATGTTTTTGTTGAATATTTACGTTCGTGCCGCCATATTGTAAAAAGGAGTGATTCAATGATTACATGAAAATTCCCTGTTAAACTTTAACTATCGTGATCACCCCTGATCATGATTACAGTATGAATTCTTTGCGGTAACATTGCAAAAAAAAATACAAAAAAAAATTTTTTTTTAAATGTTCACGTCTTTCACGTTTGAATCGGCCATATTTTTTTTTCTTTATGTCTGATCGGAATTTTGAGCCGGAATTCTGAAAGAGCATAAAATTCTACGTCGATATATCTGAAAACAACATTTTTTTCAACGCCGATAACATAAAAAATAATCGCGTTGAAAGTTTGGTAAAAAATCGGGACGCTTGGGCGTTAATGGGTTAATTACACAGCCACACAAAATTTGAAAAAAAAATCGGCCTGGGGGTCTGACTATGCACATATAATGTATGTTTTTGGGGTCGCTGAATCCGAATCCGAGGTTGCTTTAACCCCAGCGCATCAGGGTTTAGCTATAACCTCAAAAAATAACACTCCAAAATCAAAATTATTTTTTTAATATTTCGAAAATTATTATAGCTACGAAAAATTTTTTTTTGAGAAATCATGAATTTGGAGAATTTTGAATTCTTTAAAATCGTGCAAATCTACGATCAACATTAAATTTTTGGTTCATTTTTTTTTATATAATACCTTGTACTGATCTTAAAAGATCCTGAAATTTTCCGAAAGGTGTTTTTGTTTTTTCAAAAATATGAATTTTTAAAAATCGTGTAAATCCACGATCAACATTAAATTTTTTGTTACATTTTTTTTATATAATATCTTGGAGTGATCTTTAAAGATCCTGGAATCTTCGGGATCTTTTAATTTTTGAAACAAAAAAATACCATTCTGAACATTTCAGGATCTTTTAAGATCAGTCCATGGTATTATATAATAAAAATTTAAGCAAAAATTTAATGTTGATCGTGGATTTACACGATTTTTGAAAATTAAAAAATCAATGGTTTTGAAAAATCAAAAAACACCTTTCTGACAACTTAAGGATCTTCTAAGATCAGTACAAGGTAATGTATAAAAAAAAAAGATTTATAAAAATTCGAAATTCTCGGCATTTGTCATTTTTCAAAATTTTTTTTCGGTATACTTTTTTTTTAGTAGCCACAAGTATACTCATCAAGACGAACCCAGAACGATTATTTCGTAACTATAATAGTTTTCGAGACATTTAAAAAACAACTTCAATTTGGAGTGTTTTTGAGGTTATAGCTAAACTCTGACGTGCTGGGGTTAAACCAACCTCGTATTCGGATTCAGCGACCCCAAAAACATACAGTGTCAGAACCCCAAAACGATTTTTTTTTCTTTTTGTGTGGCTGTGTTATCAGAGTTTGTAACAAATCGTTGAAAATTATGAATTCCCAAGTGTGTTGGCAAATGAAGTTTAACCACAACTATGAAAATTGTAATGACTAATTTTTCGGCTAAACACAATTTTTACCATGGTGATTTTTTTCAAATTTCGAGTCACAATAAAACAAAAGGGAAAGCCAAGGCACTACAATTTCACAACCAAAATCTATCAACCTTTCTGAATAATTTTTTTCTTGCTCCCAACGTACATAGATAACTGCAATGATGTTAAAGGGGATTTATCATTACATTACCACATGTGTGCCAATATTAAGTGCAACGAGGATGGTAGCATGAAAGCTACAGGGTGAGTCACAAACTGATGTTGAAGTTTGCACCGTTGCAATGCAACGAAAATAGATTTTTTAAATACATTTTTAGTGAGATCTAAATTTTGCTCGTGCATTTAAAATCATAAATCCTTAAGGGGGAACGCCACTGTGACGGGGCTGAAAATAGCCGATCTTCAGGAATTTTTTTTTGTAACTAGGGATGATTATTTGAGGATCAGGCAAAAATTAATTTATTAAGTATATATTCAACTATATTCATACAAATTTTCATTGAAAAATATTAATAATTGACAAAGCTATTACCATAAACGTAATGACATAATAAAAAAATAACGCCTCCTGGTGGCAGCGATACGGCAATAAAAAATCATCTGAAATCAAAAACCCAAAAGTTTTTTCAATCTACACAACAGTGTAGATTAATTTTTTTTTTTTATAATTTTTTTTAAAATTACTTTGTGCATAAAATGGCGCTGATTCAATTTTTTTTCCTTTTTGTCCTCTTTTGCTTCCTCATAAAGGAAGCAAAAGAGTTTGTTAACGCTCCAACATCCGCATTTTTAGAAGTATCGAGCTAAAAGTTTTTGCACGAATACACTAGATGATAAGAATGGTTAGGGTTGAATTTGGTGAAAAACGCTCAAGATGTTCGTTCGCAAAAATTTTTTGAAATTTTCGAAAAATACTTGTTAACACTAAGTTTCCTAACTTAGCAGCTATCGAGTTCACTTCTCTAGCACCAATACACTGGACGACAAAAACAATTAATAATGTAATTGAACGGAATTGCTAAAAAATCATGCAAATTAGAAATTGGCACATGGCTTCTTCATTTGTTTCCGTCGTTCGTGAAGCTCCCTTTATGAGGAAGCCATAATAATAAACATACATGTCATAAAGGTGGTCAAAGAGATCCTCATAAAGGAGGGTTGACAATTTTCAAAATTTTGAAAATCGCCTGAGCACAACCTTAGCCAATGTGATTACAAAAATTAAAAAAAAAATTGTATCGGTTCATTGGTCCTTCAGCAATCGATGCCACAGTGTTAAAAAAAGTCGTTTTGAGATATAAGCGTTTAACGTGTTCATTGCATATTCGTTTACTCTGAATGTAATTATATCTTAAATATTTATACTTACATTGAACTATCTATTCCCGGGCCATATGATGGCAGGTAATCCCAAAGGATTTTACTCTTCCTTTGAGTCAATTTTTGAGATTTTGGGTTAAAAATTTTTTTTACATATTTTTGAATATATATACTTTTAAAAACACCCTGCAAATTTAAATACATTGCTTCCTCATCTTTATCCATAGTTCACATAGCTTCCTTTAACACACGGTATGGCGATCAAATTTGGCTTCCTCATAAAGGAAGCTTTGTTAACTATTGAAAAATATTAGTAATTAATGTGCAAATTCGATCAATTTTCGCCAAATTTGATCGCGAACAAACCTTGATTGCTATACAAGTATTGTACAAAGTTTCTGTGAAATATATTGAAAATTGTGTAAGTTAGAGTGCTTGCGCTATTTTTCAAAAAATTCAAAATTTCATAAAATTTTAATCCCTCCATGGATTTTTTCCAAATTTAATAGCGAACAACCTTGATAGCTATACAAGTTCTGTACAAAGTTTCAGTGAAATATATTGAACATTGTGCAAGTTAGAGCGCTTGCGCTATTTTTCAAAAAAATCAAAATTTCATACAATTTTAATCCCTCGATAGATTTTTGCCAAATTTAATAGCGAACAACCTTCACAGCTATATTACCTCTGTGCAAAGTTTCAGTACAATATCCTAAAAATGGCGCAAGTTAGAGCTTTTAGGCGATTTTTCAAAAAATTCAAAATTTCATAAAATTTTAATCCCTCGATGGATTTTCGCCAAATTCAATACCAAACAACCTTAATAGCTATACTAATTCTGTACAAAGTTTGAGTGCAATATCTTGAAAATTGCAGAGACTAGAGCGTTTACGCCATTCTGGCAAAAACGAAAAAAGTCGATAAAATCTGAACACCCGTTATAATTAAAAAAAAAAATTCATAACGAAGAGCAATTCGTGCTCGACAAGTGTGCCAAATTTTAGCTTGATATCTCGAAGCGTTTTCGAGTTATTAATCATTTACATCTGAAACTCAGGATACACACACACACACACACACACATCCATCCGGACATTTTTTCTAAATATGATTTCTCGATGTTTTAGGACATTTTGAACATATTGGCATAAAAATCGCGAAAAAATTTTTTTTCACGAAAACAAAGCTTCCTTTATGAGGAAGCAAAATGGAAAAAAATCGATTTTTTTGTCGCGTCACAGTGGCGTTCCCCCTTAAATGCGGTACAAAAATAAAGTTTAATGATTTTGAATTAAAAAATTTCTTAGAGCGAATGGAATTTTATTGATAAATTGACAATTGCCGTTGCATTAGAACGATGCAAACTTCAGAATCATCAAACATCATGTAATTTCTTCGAAAATTATAGGGAACAAAAGTACTTGCGAAATAATTTTTAGATATATTAAACACATGAAAATATCTTATTACAGATGCCCGTTAAATCAGTGCCCAGGAAAACAGACTGGATGGAAAGATATCGATCTTTCAAAGCCATTCCCCGATTGTTGTGACGGTCCCATTTGCTGAGGAGAATATTTGCAAGAACAAAAAAAAATGGCCTTGAAAAAATGACGAACTAAAAACGAATTATTCAAATAAAATTTACATTTAATAACTTACATTCAATTGTTTACATTTAACAGAGAGAATACCGATCACGATTATTTTGGGTAAAATTGCAGTGATAAAAAATATGCCCACACGGAAATATAATATACCGGAAGATATATTTTTCGATATACGTAAAAATATATTTAAAATATATTTGAAGTGTACATTATATATTCTAAATACATTTTAGATGTATCTAAAATATATATCAGATATATATTAAATATATAATATGTATATTCCATATAAGAAATATACTCAAAAATATATTCGTGATAAGTACATTTTCGGCAGAAAATATTTCTTTGAAATATATATTAAATATATTTTAGATATATGATTATTGTGCATAAAAATATATTTTTTGATATATGTAAAAACACATATTGTGTATATATAAACATATATTAAAATTATATCAAAAATATATCAAACGTACACTCAATACATATGTTTGATGCATTTAGTATATATATTTTTTACATATATATTGTGTATATTTAAACATCAATTAAAAATGTATCTAAAATATATAGAACATGCACTCAATATATATGTTTGATATATTTAGTATATAACTTCAATACATTTTTTATATTTAAATTGTAATATTTTTAAATAGATTAAAAATATACCTAAAATCATATTTGTAATACATACATTTTCGGACAAAATATACTTAATATATCCAAAAATATATTTTCCGTAATATTTGCCGATATATTTTATTTCCATGTGGGTGACCCGGAAGTTTTTGGTGAAAATAGGGCTGTGCAATCAAACAATGGCAATTTCAACGGTAAGCTTAACGCTCCAATCTTTAGTCGCTACACGGAAAAAAATGATCAGTGAGAACTGCTGAGATTCCCATTAATTTTTACAGTTTTCCCCATCAACAGCGCCTCCTGGAAGGGCAAACAGTGAAATTTGCCTATTTCTTTAATACAATATACAGATGTCACATATGACACGGTACATGCCCATCAGACGAATTTTTACAGTGTCGAACAGTAGAATGTACACTACGTGAAACGTTATATTTCTGTTGCATCCGGTCAACTTTTTACACATTTCACATTGTAAAAATTATCCAGGGTGCGTGAAAAAAATTACAGTGAACATTGTAAAAATTGAAAAGAACGTAGTATATTTTGCGGTCCGTTTTTTATTTTTCACTGAAAATACTGCAATTCCTAAAATGAATTATATTGTAGTGAAACGTTTCGATATTCGAATAAATTCCAATTTATTCAAATATTGCAATAAACCGTTATTTATCCTCGCTCAGGCTCATAGCTACGAGGGCTTGTACTTGACTGATTAATCGTGAGATCAATTAATGAAGC
This sequence comes from Alloplasta piceator, assembly GCA_946863875.1. Lineage (NCBI taxonomy): Eukaryota > Metazoa > Arthropoda > Insecta > Hymenoptera > Ichneumonidae > Alloplasta > Alloplasta piceator. The sequence goes on along the minus strand of OX333077.1, from coordinate 17,763,940 downwards.
AAATTTAGTTTAACTTCGCACCCATAAAGAGCACGGGCGTCACCGAAATGCAATAGTCATCTGTTAAGAAAATGTAGTCTTCAGTCCATAGGACTGCTCGACCACAGAACGCGAGTGATGTTCCAACAATTGTATGTCAATTGAGGACGCCGATGTTGGTAATACATCGGACCTTATAGGTGCTCGGTGGCTCTCTCGCTGGCGCGAGAGGGCGCGCCGTCCGACGCTATCTAGCGGATCCCGGGTGAAATGCAGAGATTGTGGCGCGTCGCAGGTTGTCCCGTTACAGTGTCACACTGTAAAAATTGAAATTGACGTTGCATATTTTGCGGCGTGCATTTGATTTTTCACTGGGAACACTGCAATTTCTAATGATGTGCTTTGAACATTCTACAGAGACCATTGTAAATTTTACAGTTCAAACACAGTGGATTTCGTCGTTTCTGCTTGTTATTTCTACTTTGTCATTTTTTTTGCGGTGAACATTGCATTTTTTTACAGTATAAATCAGCATTCATAATGGTTTGAAAAGTAGAAACTACATTAAATCCATTAATTTATAATGGATTCCCAGTAAAACGCCTGAATTACAGTTCTGAACCGTATATTCTGCATTGAATTCAGTAATTTTTTAAATATTACACATGAATTGTCACTGATCATTTTTTTTCCGTGTACTGAAGATTTGAGTTACAAATATGACCAACAATTTTACATCTTCACAGTAAAATTACCGCCGCATAATGTATTTGAAAATTGCCACTTCCGCAGCCAATCCCCACTATCCGATGGTCATTTTATTTTCTCGATGGTAAAATGACCGTGAAATTTGTGATCGATATGGCAGCATCTAGAGAGTTGAATATCAGCGATTTCGCCACGGTAAAATTAGGAATGATTTTCATGACTGCTCTTAATCTGTTTGTATGGCGATAAATTACTTTTCAAAATTTACGACCGATTTTCTTGCATCTATATCGGCGTATGTGCCCCGATCGATGGCCATTTCGTAGAAAAAAAATTATAATCGTTATTTCACAAGCCAAACCTACATATTTTTCAGAAGCATTCTTGTTACAGTTTAAAACATCTAAATTAGAATATTATTTTGTAAACTTTCATTTTTATTTCCATCGTAGCTTAAATCTCCGTTGTGAATAGCCCCTTAAGCTGCTCTATGATTAATTGTATGACGTCTTCAAAGATGCTCAATGAAGAATGCAAATATTAAATGAGGGCCCTATGTGCGAATTTGGACGATCTTTTTCATCAATTTTTGGAAATTGGAAAAATTTCATCAACCCCAAAACTGACGAGTGGTTTTTTAACCCTTACTTGACACACTGGGGTCATTTGTACCCCAGCGATAAAAATTCATATAAAAAATATACAATTTAATATTAATATTTAATATTTAATCTTTTAACTTGCAAATTTTTTTAGAACTTCTTGAGAGGTCACTTTCAAAAGTTATACAGAATTTATAGTAAAATATCAAAGTTAAATGTGATTAAAAAAATTTAGATGTCCAAAAAACTGAAAAAATGACAACTTTTACGAAAAAAAATCATATTTTTTTTATTTTTCGACAAAAATGGCTAAAAATTTAATTGAGTTTGCTTAATATACAGCATTACGAGGGAAAAAAAATAGTAGTTGTAAAATAATATAACAGGAAAAAATTCGCAAAAAATTTTCGAATTCGACCTTACTTGACACACTGGGACTGGTCACAAGCAAGACCACTCGACTTTTGAAGGCTACTGCATAAAAACTTATTGTCTTAGAGTGATGCTATAAGCTTGAAGGAGCTGTGGCATCCTCGAACTAACGACAAGTGTCGCTATGGGTCTCATTTTTTAAATTTAGATACTTAAAATTAAGGACATTTAGGCCTGGGGTGTTTTGTACCCCAGTGTGTCAAAAAAGGGTTAAATTCAATACATTTTTTTTTCTCCAAGTTCCCTTTAGTGATCTCTGTTCGAATTAAAAATTAATAATTCTCGTCTCTAAATTAATGAAAAAAAATGTGATCGATAATCGTTGAATTACGATCAGGAGAATTTTTTAAAAGTTTATTAAAAAAAATTATTATTAAAGATTATTATTTTTTTATTTATTTTTTAAAAACTTGAAATTTTTAATTCATTAAATACCAAGCAAAGTTTCCCTCCAAACTTTATCTTAACTGTCTTCAAGATAAAATTTATCTGCCCAAAAAAACTGAGCTTGATAACTGCAAAATCACGAAAGTCTGAGATTTTGCAAAAAATTTAAAATCCTGCAAAACGCATAATTCCTTTCGCCATTTCAACCAATTTTACGACAAGTGTAATGATATATATAATTTATGCGTGTATCAAATGTTGATTCGATTGCTTGAAACGTTCCGAAAATTCATGCATTTTAATTTTTCGAGGCCAACATACACACACATAAGTTCAGACGGTCTTTTTTTATATATATTTTTTCGATGTTGGAACATTTTGAATATAATGGCATCAGAACATGCAAATAAAAAATGGTCTTGAAAACCATCTTATAAAAAAAAACGTAAATGAAGAAATTATAAAAAGAAAACAATATTGTTCATTATGAAAAAATTAGTTTTAAAAAGTGTAAGATAACATTAGTTCGAATTAAACTCTTCTGATGAATGCTAAAAACAAGATTGATAGAAAAAAAAATTGTGCCTTTGTAAGGAAACTTTGTGACTGCGAAATTACCTAATTAGAATTTTAATGAGTAGCTTTTTTTGAAAAAGAAGATTTCCTCGACTCGTTCGACCGCGCTAAAAATCCCCGAGAGTGGGGAGATCAAGTATATAAAAGGTGAATTCGATCCGAGAGATCAGAAGTTGTTCGGCATCGGCTGAAGGAATATAAACAAACCTTCCGGGATTAAAAAAAAAACTGCAAGATGAAATCGATGATTCTTGTTTGCGCTCTTCTCGTCCTCTTCTACCAAGGCTGTCAAGTTGAAGCAGGTATAGTGAAGCAAAAAAAATCGAATATTTCATGTGCTCAAATGATTATTGTTGGGAAAAAAAATCAAAAGGAATGTTTGAGAATGCGTGAATTTGCAAATCTTTGAAAATCGTAGAAAAATAAACACCCTGCAAATTGAAATTTGCACATTGCTTCCTCATCTTTATCCATGGTTCACATAGCTTCCTTTAACACACGGTATGGCGATCAAATTTGGCTTCCTCATAAAGGAAGCTTTGTTAACTATTGAAAAATATTAGTAATCAATGTGCAAATTCAATCAATTTTCGCCAAATTTCATCGCGAACAAACCTTGATAGCTATACAAGTATTGTACAAAGTTTCTGTGAAATATATTGAAAATTGTGTAAGTTAGAGTGCTTGCGCTATTTTTCAAAAAATTCAAAATTTCATAAAATTTTAATCCCTCGATGGATTTTTTCCAAATTTAATAGCGAACAACCTTGATAGCTATACAAGTTCTGTACAAAGTTTCAGTGCAATATCTTAAAAAATGCACAAGTCAGAGCGTTTACGCGATTTTTCGAAAAATTAAAAATTTCATAAAATTTTAATCCCTCGATAGATTTTTGCCAAATTTAATAGCGAACAACCTCGATAGCTATATTAGCTCTGTGAAAAGTTTCAGTACAATATCTTAAAAATTGCGCAAGTTAGAGCGTTTAGGCTATTTTTCGAAAAATTCAAAATTTCATAAAATTTTAATCCCTCGATGGATTTTTTCCAAATTTAATAGCGAACAACCTTGATAGCTATACAAGTTCTGTACAAAGTTTCAGTGCAATATCTTAAAAAATGCACAAGTCAGAGCGTTTACGCGATTTTTCGAAAAATTAAAAATTTCATAAAATTTTAATCCCTCGATAGATTTTTGCCAAATTTAATAGCGAACAACCTCGATAGCTATATTAGCTCTGTGCAAAGTTTCAGTACAATATCTTAAAAATTGCGCAAGTTAGAGCGTTTAGGCTATTTTTCGTAAAATTCAAAATTTCATAAAATTTAAATCCCTCGATGGATTTTCGCCAAATTCAATACCAAACAACCTTAATAGGCATACTAATTCTGTACAAAGTTTGAGTGCAATATCTTGAAAATTGCAGAGGCTAGAGCGTTTACGCCATTCTTGCAAAAACGAAAAAAGTCGATAAAATCTGAACACCCGTTATAATTGAAAAAAAAAAAATTTCATAATGAAGAGCAATTCGTTCTCGACAAGTGTGCCAAATTTTAGCTTGATATCTCAAAGCGTTCTCGAGTTATTAATCATTTACATCTCAAACTCAGGCTACATACACACACACACACACACACACACACACACACACACACACACACACACACACACACACGTACACACACACACACACACACACACACACATCCATCCGGACATTTTTTCCAAATATGATTTTTCGATGTTTTAGGACGTTTGAACATATTGGCATAAAAATCGCGAAAAAAAATTTTGCACGATAAAAAATAAGCATTTCTCAGCTTATCCCATCATTTGCAATTCCCACCATATAAACAAGTAGATTTACAAATTTTGACTTCCTCGTAGAGGAAGTACAATGAACGAGGGAAAAAAAATAGAACCCCAGACGCAAATTTTTGGTTTGTACAATCATTCAATTTTTTTTTCAATTTCAAACTTTTATTGAATCCAAACCTCCCAAATTACTTTCAAGCTCAATACTAATTATTTTTCTTGACTTCCGAGACATTTTGAGAAAAATTTTCTAAAGACAAAGACTTTAGAAACGGGAAAGAAATGAGAAAACCAATTTTCAGATCCAAAAAAAATATAATCCCACGCTCTTTTGGAGTGGATGGAATTTCAGGATTTTCAATGTGGCCAATGAAAGTGATAATTTTTTTTAATTTGTTTGCCTGACCTTGATCTTTCCCCGACTTTATTAGCTTTTATTGTAACTTAATTTTTTAACTTTTTTTATAATTGATTAAGAAAAATGAGAAATTTTTGTCATTAATTTGAAATCATCATGATTGATCTGACGAGGAAGCAAAAAATTGGATTTTTGTTTCAATTACTCAATCTATCATATTTTCATCTTTCATTTCCACAGAAAACTGCAATGATGTCAAAGGAGATTTGAGTCTTCACTATGGCATATGTGGCAGAGTTAAATGCCACCCCGATGGTTCAGTATCAGCTAATGGGTTAGTTACATGCATTAATATAAAACCCTTAAGGTTGTTTAGAAGCAAATCACGTTGAATGAGAAAATTTTGAAAATTTGGTATGTTTTTCAATAAAGTATTTAAGAGGTCGTGTAAAAATTACACGATCATTTGTAAGGTCGTTATCGAATAATTAAGATTAACAAATTAAATAAAATTAAATGTAGTCTTATGGAAACTGATATAACTTTGCGATAAGTTTTTTTTTTGACCTCTCAATTTTTTAATATCCACAATATCCTGGAAGCAACGGAAAGAAAACGAAGTTTATTGATAAATATTTTTTTTATTTGTTTAAAAAATTGTCTTTAACAAAACGTTAATTTCTTGATAACGAGCTTCCTAATCGTCGTGAAATTTTTACACGACCTCTTAAATACCTCATACAAAAACATACCAAATTTTCTGAATTTTCTCATTATTTTTTGTTTCAACCCTTAAGGAGGTTGAAGTAATGATGATAGAATTCTGAAAATTTGATATGTTCTTACATGAAGTATTCAGGAGGTCGTGTAAAAATTTCACTACGATTGAGAAGCTATTTATTGAACAATTAACATTCAAAGGCTTCATAGCTTCTAAACAACCTTAATCTCCAGAAAAATTAATTGTCGGACTTACATCAGCTGGTCACTCGGAAAAATCGGTATAAAAGTAAAAAAAAAAATTAAAAATTAAATCTATTCAATCGTGAAAATCCACGATCGACATTAAATTTTTTATTATTTTTTTTATATAATATACCTTATACTGATCAAAAGATCCTGAAATTTTCAGAAAGGTGTTTAGTTTCTTCAAAAATATGAATTTTTGAATCTTGTTAAAAAAAAAAAATTTCCACCTGTAAGTTAAGTAAAGTTGAGCAATCATGTTGCGTTACAGCTGCCATAAGGGCGTATCACCTCTTTTACGCCCTTATGGCATCCAGGAGCCATAAGGGCGTATCGAAATTTTTTTTTTTCAGGAATCGACGTAATTATGACCGAAAAGTATAGAACCGATGAAAAAAAAATTTTCCCAATTTCCCAAACGGGATTTTGAAGCGTGAACGATTACGAAGAGAATAAGCTCTTGCTCAAGCCGCAATTCTATCTAGAAAATATTTTTGTTTTTCGGGCCTCATATCGATGTATTTTTGCCCCCTAAACACGAATCTATCAATAGTTTTTTCAAAAAATCAAAATTTTCATGAACTTCGATAAAAAAACTGTTTTGCTCAATTTTGGGCCTATTTTCAAAAACCCGAAAATAGCGAAATTTCAAGTGCTCATAACTTCACTTTGGTTCAACCGATTTCAAAATTTGTTTTTCGTACGCAAAGCTTGTGACCAAACTTAGAGAATGCCGTTAAGTTCATCCCGATAACTAATTTTTTGTAGAAATGAGAGCAGTTTGAAAATCGCCGAAAAAAATGGAAAGGGGTATACCTTAAAAAATTTACAAAAATCTATTGTTGAACTTTAAAAATCTGCCAAAAATCGAAAAATGATCGTAATGGGATGAACCAAACGGGATTTTGAAGCGTGAACGATTACGAAGAGAATGAGCTCATGTTCAAGCCGCGATTCTATCTAGAAAATAAATTGCAGCCATTTTAGTGAACCGATTGAATTTTGGCCAAAATGCAAAAAAAAAAATTATTTTTGTTTTTCGGGCCTCATATCGATGTATTTTTGCCCCCTAAACACGAATCTATCAATAGTTTTTTCAAAAAATCAAAATTTTTATGAATTTCGATAAAAAACTGTTTTGCTCGATTTTGGGCCTATTTTCAAAAACCCGAAAATAGCGAAATTTCAAGTGCTCATAACTTCACTTTGGTTCAACCGATTTCAAAATTTGTTTTTCGTACGCAAAGCTTGTGACCAAACTTAGAGAATGCCGTTAAGTTCATCCCGATAACTAATTTTTTGTAGAAATGAGAGCAGTTTGAAAATCGCCGAAAAAAATGGAAAGGGGTATATCCTTAAACATTTACAAAAATCTATTGTTGAACTTTAAAAATCTGCAAAAAATCGAAAAATGATCGTAATGGGATGAACCAAACGGGATTTTGAAGCGTGAACGATTACGAAGAGAATGAGCTCATGCTCAAGCCGCAATTCTATCTAGAAAATAAATTGCAGCCATTTTAGTGAACCGATTGAATTTTGGCCAAAATGCAAAAAAAAAAAAAAAATTATTTTTGTTTTTCGGGCCTCATATCGATGTATTTTTGCCCCCTAAACACGAATCTATCAATAGTTTTTGCAAAAAATCAAAATTTTCATTAATTTCGATAAAAAACTGTTTTGCTCAATTTTGGGCCTATTTTCAAAAACCTGAAAATAGCGAAATTTCAAGTCAACGTAATTATGACCGAAACGTATAGAACCGATGAAAAAAAAATTTTCCCAACTTTTTTTTTTTTTTATACGCCCTTATGGCTTTCCGAGTTGGTGTCGAAAGCCATAAGGGCGTATCGAATTTTTTTTTTCAGCAATCGACGTAATTATGACCGAAAAGTATAGAACCGATGAAAGAAAAAAATTGGGAAAATTTTTTTTTCATCGGTTCTATACTTTTCGGTCATAATTACGTCGATTCCTGAAAAAAAAAATCGATACGCCCTTATGGCTTTCGAGACCCACTCGGAAAGCCATAAGGGCGAATAAAAAAAAAAAAAAAATTGGGAAATTTTTTTTTTCATCGGTTCTACACTCTTCGGTCATAATTACGTAGATTCCTGAAAAAAAAAATCGATATGCCCTTATGGCTTTCGAAACCCACTCGGAAAGCCATAAGGGCGTATAAAAAATTTAAAAAAATTGGGAAATTTTGTTTTCCATAGGTTCTATACTTTTCGGTCATAATTACGTCGATTCCTGAAAAAAAAAATTTCGATACGCCCTTATGGCTTTCCAGCCCTACCTTTGGCTGGCATACGCCCTTATGGCAGCTGTAACGCGATGTAATTTTTACTGCTCAAAATTACAAAATTACATGATTGCTTAACTTTACTTAACTTAGAGGTAAAAAAAAAAAATTTTTTTACCAAAATTCAAAAATTCATATATTTGAAAAAAAAACAACTTTCTGAAAATTTCAGGATCTTCCAAGGTCAGTACGAGGCATTATATAAAAAAAAATTGAACCAAAAATTAAATGTTGATCGTGAATTTTCACGATTTTAAAAAAATCAAAATTCTCTAAATTAACCATTTTTCGAAATTTTATTTCGGAATATTTTTTTTTTGTAGCCCCAAAGTATACTCTTAAAGACGAACTCAGAACGATTTTTTCGTAACTATAATCGTTTTCGAGATATTTAAAAAATAAACTTGAAAAATTGAAGAACATAACGAAATTTGGAATTTTACATAACTTTTGAGAAAAAAAAATTATTTTTTTCTTAGGTAGAACTTTGTTTTATGATAAATGGAAACTTCAGACCAAATTCAATCGAAATTGAAAGGAGTCGATTCCAACTATTTGTCGATTTGACATGGAATCACCCATATACATTGAAATGTATTTGATACATTAAGAAATGTGTAATTTCAGATGCGGCGATTATGTTTGCAAAAAGCAAATTGGATACAAAGAAACCGATCCTTCCAAACCGTATCCGGATTGTTGTGGGGGTCCCATTTGCGCGGAAGACAAATAACTCATTCAGTGATGAAAGTTCATCGGACAACTGATTCAATATTAATGACATTACTCAATCGGAGTGATGATTCAATTTATGCTCTTAAAAGAGCGAATGAAAGTCTTGAATGTTCAAAAAATATCCCAGTGTCATGATTTCGCGAAAAAGGATAAATGATCAAAATTAATATTCATGGAATTGAGTCTTAATAAATCATGATTAAACAGGTTGTCAAAATTTGTACTTGTGTGAGTTGAGTGTGCAAAATATATATGTATCGAATAATAAATAATATTGCATCTGTAGTATATTCAAAAATTAATTTCCAAAAATCAGCCTATTCCTACGATAGTCACAGTACGATGACCCCTTAATGAGTTAATTAATGAGTAACACGACTGGAAAAAGAAATTATGATTTTTCCAATATCAACGAAAATTTATTGAAACTGTTTGTCCATAAGATGGCGCAATCATTTACAACGTTTTTACTTAATTTCATTTTAATAATTATTAAATTTCATTTATTAAAAGTACTTATTAACTTTTCTATAAGTCGAGGAAACGAATAAAATATTTTTTCCAAAATTATTTGAGAATAAAATTTTTCAATAATGTGTTTTTTTGTTTGTTTATGCCATGTTTATGCTTTCTCGACCGATAACTATTATTAAGGGGCACCTATCACATTGCAACTATTCCGATTCGAAATATAAATAGAATGTATTTTTTTTTTTACAAGGCAATTGAAGTGCTATCAAAATTGGCTCAAAAAGCTTTGTTCCGATGCAAATTAGGGCGGACAATTTTTTTTCATGAAAATAAATATAAAAATAAAATGTATTTTATATGAAAATATCTGTGAAGAGTTGTAACTTGAGCAATTTTGAAGATATTGTTCTATTTTTCTTCAGATGATAATTCAAAAAAAATCAAATTGTACAAAATTTTCAATGTTTTCAAAAAAAATCGGTGTTCAGTTGAAACTATTTTTCCAATATCATGCTGTATTTTTTTCCAAGAAACAGAGTAATTGAGAAGGATGTAGACTGTGAGAACTGTTATTATCGATAGAATCGTAAAAATAATTAAATAAAATAATACCCTTCATAGTGAATAAATGATTGAAAATTGTAAGAAAAATCGCGCCTTATTCAAAATTGTACATTAACCCTTAAATGGTAACAGAGGGTCACTCGTGACTCGCCCAAACCATCTCCCTTCACTGGGAACCAGATGAAAACACGCTTGGGGTCACCAGTGACCCTGCCTTACCATTCACGTTGACTAAAACTCTGAGGTAAGTGAAAATGTTTTTTCCAAATTCTGATATTTTCTAAAATCATGAATCGATGTTTTTTTTATTATGAATCGATGAATGAAACTTACCTAAGAGTTTTTTAACCCTAATTTTAATGGAAATTCGCATTGCTGAAATTTTGTTCTCTAAATTTTGATGTTTATCGACTATAAATTGATTGAAAGTTGAGAAAACATTTTTTAACGTGAATTTTAATGGAAATTTGAATTTTACTATGTTTTTATTAGAACACAAGTACGAGTTATGCTTTGATTGTGCACCGTAATTTAGCCTCAACATTGCCGTCATTTTTTTTATATTGTTTTATTTTTGAGTGAACTTTCATAATTGATGTCATTCTGATTAATAAAATTGTGCAAAAAAATAAGACAATATCTACTTTATTGAAAATTGAAACTCTTTATGTACTTTTAAAAAACTCGATTTTCATGCTCAAAACTTGAGCAATCCTTATATTCATACAGAATCTCAATATTTTTTTCCTTAAAGTACCATTTCTGAGCTTTAATGTCCCGTTTGAAATTTAAAAAAATATTCATTACATCCAAAGTTATGATTTTTGGAACAAAATGGTGCATTCTTCACGTTTTACTTTGTTCATATGGTTACATTGTTTAAACAAATGATCAAATCAGCAATATAGTGATTGGTCCTTATTCTAATATAGTTGATGAGATTTCATGAATTTTACGGAAATTTTTAGAGCACTTTAGGACACTTTTTAAAGCGCCGGGCACGAGTGACCCCCCGTCACCATTTTTCGAATTAATTTCTACAGACGTTGCGATGAAGAAAATGTAGCAACAATTTTGGTGAAAAATGGCGTTTCTGAAAGTAAAATTCTTGGATTTGAGGAAACATCGTGAGGAAACGATATTCAAATGTTAATGCGGAGTTTTTTTTTTTTTAAGTAAGAGCCTCGTGACTTATCCGAAAGAGCGAAAAATCCTCCGAGAGTGGGGAAAAGTAAGATAAAGCATATATAAAGATAAATTCGTTCGAAGAAGTTACAAGTTACTCGACAGCTCAAGGAAGATAAGCAGACTTTTTGAAAATTTTAAAAAATTCAAAAATGAAATTCGCGATTCTCGTTTTTGTGCTTCTCGTGCTGAATTACCAGTCCTGCCAAGCTAATTCACGTAAGTTCAAAAAATATCTAATATTTCATGCACATAAATTACTATTATTCAATAAACAAAAAAAATACGAATTTGGAGGACGCAGTAGGGGAGGGTGGGGCATGACGGACTCCCTCGGACACAATGGCCCCCCCCTAAAAAAATTCGGTCAAAAAACAAATTTTTGGTTTCTTGCCAAATTATCAAAATTTCGATGTATCGACTCATTTTTGAGCCGATCCGCGATACCTGAGGCATAATGGGCCACCCTAAAAAATTAGGTCAGAAAATTTTTGTTTTTCTTCATATCATGATGAATTTGATGTATTCATCCATTTTAAGGTTGATGCACTACATCAGGGGTAAAAATGGACCATCAAAAAGAACATTCTCAACTGTGAAGACAATTTCTTAAGATTAAAAAAAAAAATTATTATTTTTTAAAGGCCGTCGTGCCCCAGAATTTTTTTTTTTTTTTGAGTTTTGGCAAAATGTCGGTGAGAAAGATAGAAGAAAAGTAAACTGATTCGATGGTTGAAAGCCACAAAAAGTATTAACCAGTTGAGGAGGGCCGTCGTGCCCCACCCTCCCCTAACTCGTGAAACTGGGAAAATTGTGAAAATTCTCGAAATTTACACACGGTTTTCTCATTTTTTCTCACGGTTCATCAAACTTCCCTCATGAGCAAGTATCTTTGTTATTTGTTAACAAATACAAAATCGGAACGAGGAATGCAAATTTCGAGCCTAGGTTAATTTTTTTTACTTTAAAAATTGACAAATTTCATACAATTCGAATCTCTCGAGGAATCATTTCGGATCTCGATGGCAACTATTTTTTTTTTGTCCTTTCGGGACATTTTGGGACATCTAGCATAAAGATGGCGAAAAAAAGCTTCGCAAAAAAGAGAAGCCTACACTTGATCTTTTGAAGCAGAATTTTATGATTTTTTTAAAATTTATACGTATGAATAAAAATCTTTAATATCTCTAAAAGGCATTTTTCGGTTGCGTCTGTTTTTCCTTACTTTTCTTCTAATTTTCTTGCTCTTCTGAGTTGAAACTTGATCAACCAAATTGATGAACCAAATTTACGAGTTTTCATAATTGGCTTCAAATAATGATTACTCGTTGAACAATGACAAAAATTTCAAAAAAAAAATTCCATTACTGAACTTACACTATTCTGTGCATTAGATTATGTTAAAAATTGCACTGAGGTCGAAGGGGATTTGGCACGTTACTACGGCATATGTGGCATAGTTATGTGCCACGAGGATGGCAGCATGGAATCTAGCGGGTGAGTTACATGCATCAAAATTGAGTCCTCCAACCCGAAATCAATATTCACAAATATTAAAAAATATTTTTTGAAAACGAAAGGTTTTATCATTTACGTTCAAGGCGGTATTCTGGTCTAGAGACCTACATTTTGAGCGTTTTGTCGAGCTCGAAAAAAAAACAATAAATTTTTTTACCCTACTTTTTTGTAAAACATATTTATCAATATTCTGACAATAAACAAAAAAAATTTCGAGAAAAAAAATTAAAATTAAATAAGTTATGAGCTGGTAAAGGTAGGGGTAAAAAAGAGGTGTACTGGTTGACACGATTGCAACCTTTCTAGTCATCCGATACACCGAGAAGAAGGTTTGGTAAAGTGAAAAAAATATGGCTTGAATTAACTAAACCCGGCGGTTACGGGTGGGGAACAAAATGTGTAATTCAGTTAACTCAAAACGTGTATCAAAATGGAAACAAAAATTGCATTCCCATAAATGCATATAGCCTTGGGGTGCCGTCGAGAGAGCCGCCCCATGTGTAAGAGAGAGAGGAGGCGCATCTCTCTCTCTCTTACGCATGGGGCGGCCCTCTCCGCTTTCGCTTTTCTGGCGTTCGGGATTTCGGCGCTTCGTTATTCGAACGTTCGTAATCGTGAAATTCGGGATTTCGGCCGTTCGAAATATTGGTTAGTCGACTCTTCGACCCCCACCCCTCAATATGCGATTGCATGACCAAATGGTTTAGTTGAATGAACAGTTTATATTTTCTATGCAATTCAGATGTTGTTCACCGGAAAAAAAATGCATTCAATATAAAGCTAGAAAATTTCAATTGAATTAACAAAACATTTGATGATGTGCAATATTTGTTTAAGCTACGAGGGCTTTTACTTAACTAATTAATCGTAAGATTAAACAGTCAAGTGAAAATTTAACTTATTTATCCTTGCGCCCATAAAGAGCACGAGCGCCACCAAAGTGCAATGGTGATCTCATTCAAATATCTAGTCTTTAGTCCATAGAACTGTGCGACCACAGAGTGCGGGTAATGTTCCATCAATTTAAAGTTAATTGAGGACTCCGATGCTGGTAATACACTGTTACTTAGCGATGCTCAGCGGCTGTCTCGCTGGCGCGAGAGCGCGCGCCGATCGTCGCCCCCTGGCGGATCTCGGGCGAAGTGCCGAGATCGTGGTAGTTACTATCCGTACTATCGACTAAATGTGTTGTGGCCGCATTGAAATATTTAGTCAAATTTATCAAACAATTTGATCAAATTAAAACTAGATTTTGTTGATGAGACGAAACATACAGTTAAAACAATTTTATTTACTCCTAATAAATGACTAAATATTCGATTGAATGAGAAAGCAAGTTGTTAAATCAAACTCGTTTGAAATCATCTTGATCCAATGTTGTAATTGCGGTGAATGCAGTACACATTCGAAACAACGACACCAGTTTTATTATTTCAACAACGGGGTAATCAAATCAAATATGTGATGATTGATTGAAACGAATTTTCCGTGATCACAGCTGGGTAGTTAATATTACTAAACCTTTTTTTCGGTGTACAAAATTCAAAAAAAGATTCTTGATTAGTAAGAATGTCGTTATAGCTGCTACCTTAGAAAAAAGGGGAAACGAAATTTCGCAAAATCGCGGCTGTCCGAAGAAAAAAAAGCGTTTTTCGATCCTTTTTTTTCATAATTTTTGATTTTTTTTTTATTAGTAAAAAAAATAATTTTGATACTAAAGTGGTAGGGGCGATAGAGAATTATATATAGATTGAAGATTGGTAAAAAATTTGAAGTAGATCGGTCGAGTTGAATTTGAGATATCATGTCAACCGTATTGAGAAAAGTAATTTTGAGAAAAATGCGTTTAAGGATGCTTTGCTCCTACAGTCCCAGACAAAAATTTTATCTGTTTGAACTTTCCGTACTTTGTGATACAATAAAAACCTGAGAAAAATCAGCAACATTTGGCATGCCATAAACAACAATTGTCAATAATAATATTGCCCAAAAGTTATTAATAAATTGCTTAACCAAATAATTATTCAACAATTTTTCGGTAAGTTTTTTTTCTTAAACAAATAGAATGCGTTAACTTTTCTGAACACGTGAGTTTTTTCAGAATTTTCTCTCTATTTTGAAATATCATAAAAAACATTCTGAAATACAAACAAAAAATTACCAATTTCGTATATGTTTTTGCACACAGATTCATCGGCAGTTTTGAAAAGTTTCAAGGACACTAGGCTAAAAAATACATAAAAACAGCTATTCTAAAAATTTCAAAACAGAAATTTCGAAGTAGAGGGAAAAACCTGAAAAAATTCATATGCGTTCAGGAAAGTTAAGGCATTCGTTATGTTTAAGAAAAAAAAGGACTTACCGAAAAATTGTTAAATAATTATTTGCTGTCGAGAATATATTCCGAAAGGTCTATTGAATATTAACATTATTATTAATATTCAAACTAATATTCAAAAGGTCTGAAATTTTTTTTTTTCAAAATTCTAGCCCAGAAAACCCCCTTAAATTATTTATACGAATATAATTTCAGATGTCCATTGATGGCGTGCCCAGGAAAATGGTCCAAATGGAAAGAAATCGATCTCGACAAGGACTTTCCCGATTGTTGTGACGGTCCTATATGCGAGGAGAACGATGAAGAAAATATTTCGTATGTGTACAATACAACCTCCCAAGAAAAATACAATGACAGCGACGTACAATAGAAAAATTTCGTGAATTTAATAATAATTTCGTTTGTTAAATGTGCAAAAAATATACTAAAAATCATTTGTTTGTGAAAAAAAAAAATTTATTTCTAATTCAAAAATGTTTGTAAAAATTTTTTTCGTAACAAATGCACGAGCCAAGAAAAAAAATCATTTTTTTTCAATGTCCGTAAAAATTATCGAAACGACTTGGCAATAGATATATCGTTATCGTAACGTTTAAATGCCGCCCAAGTCGAGGCAATAAAAAAAAAAATTCCCGTCCTCGGTAGAAACGCCAAGCTGTTCAGTTACGCCCTAGCGGAAGTTGCAACGATCGAAACAACGCCAGAAGCAACGGTTGCTCTTCAACTTTTAAAATCGGTAAAACAACGGTGAAAGCAACGTGAAATTTCCGTAAAAATCAGGTTTTGCAGCGCTTTACCTTACCGACGTCGGTCAAAAAGGCCGAAAAACATTAGCTTTGCAGCTTCCTACTTTACCGACGGTGGTAAAAGGGCGCTTCGGATGGGTTGGTTGTCGTTGTTTATCGGTGAGCAGAAGAGGAAATAAAGAAATCACCATCTAAAAAGGCAGCCACGCCGCCTTTCGCACTAGAGATATCAAAATATGTACAAAATTTGGTGTTGCTTTGCCGTGTTGTTTTGACCTAATTTAAAAGTTGATAAGCAACGTTGCTTTTGCCGTTGCTTTGTCCGTTTTTTTCACTTAGCAACGCGTTGCAAGTTCCGCTAGGGCGTGAGAATGTGTGGAATAGCTCAAGAAAATAAAACTTGAGAAATCTACATGTCTGACAAACGATAAGTGGATAAATGCGCCATGCGCTGTAACGTGTTATCAATATTTAAGAATATTACGTGCGAATTCAAATCGAATATTCGAATTATTCCAACGGAACAATTCGAATAATTATTTTTTGCACTTATGTAAGAAATATTTTAGATAGTAATGTCGATACAGTAGAGCCCTACTAATCGTCGGTCGATTTACTACCGGGCGATCCTCACAGATGGCGCTGACAAGCATTCATTCGTTAGAAGCGCTTCGTATTTCGGAATTTCGATACGATTTCCAACAAAACGTTGCTGTAGTTTTCGCTGGGATTACAAGCATTGTCTTTTCATTTTTTTGGTCCCCAAATTCGAATTAAATAGTTAATCGATATTCGTGAAAGAGTGAAGTGAGGCAGGAATCTGCTGTTCAGTGTAACAAAAAGAAATGAAAGTAACGATAAAAAGTACGTATTTCTAACCTACAATAAATGCCATTTCCATCAAAGCTTCATCATTCGAACGTAAACGTAGCTTGGAAATTCGACAATATATCGTTCAACGCGAGCAACAAAATCACTACTTTTTTGGTGTCAATCGTTCTTGAAGTCATTACACATTGCATGCGAATGTATGTGTCGGTGAGAAAGTAAACGAAAAATGTTGAATTAGGTTGGACCGGCGTGGCCACCTGGCGATGGATAGCAAATGACGACAATTGCGGCATCTGCCGTATGCCATTCGATGCCAGTTGTCCGGATTGCAAAATTCCCGGAGACGATTGTCCATTAGGTAAAGGAAAATCAATAGGAAAATATAATTATTTTACTCTATAAATAATGAACTCGAAGTTCTGAACGTTCGGATGAACGAATAATCGACAAATTTATTCTTTTACAGAACAATTTTGAGACTTTTTGTTAATACTTTGGAAATAATTTTTGAAATATCTTCAAATTTTTGAAATTATTATCCAGCAAATACTTGCAAGCTCTTCCAATTTTCCGTTGAATAAATACTTCTGTTTTTTCGTATGAAACTTCAAGTACAAGAAATTTAAGACTGGAAATATTTTGACCTGAAAAGATTCAATAACTTATATATACTCATTCAACTCGATATTCAATAAAACTCTTTGCACGTTGCACACTAAAATTTGTTATATGAAATTTCATTCATAGATGAAACTTCATTCATTTTTATAGATTAATTTTCAGGCATATCTGGAATGATTTTTTTCGAATTGGCAGTTTGTTCAACACGTTTTAATATTGAAATTTGAATTATTTATAATTATGTTAAATTAATTACAAAACAAGACATTTGCCTGATAGCACGAGCACGATATCTCGGGATTGAATCATCCAAAATAAAAAAATAAAAAAGATTTTGTTAATATACGGTATAATCTAGTATTTAATCGAAGGAATAAGCAAAATATTTATTAATAATTTATAATAATAATAATATAATAATAATAATAATATAAATAATAATATTTATTATTAAATATTTATGGCAGTTTCCCAAAAAAAAAATTCGGGTTTTTGATGAAAATTTTTGTTTCCCATTGTTTGTAAAATAAAAAATATTTATCGGTAATAAGAAACCTTCTATTAATTACTAAAAAATATATTTATAAAGCATGGGTAAAAATTTGAGACTGATCGGTTATGCTGTTTCTGAGAAATCTTGCTCACCGACTTTAAAAACAACAGTTTCGAGAAAAACGCGTTCAAAGTTTCAAAAGAACTTTACACATAGCAATTACGGGTTTACAAATACTGAAGACGAGAAGTATTTTGACCTGAAAAGGTTCAATAACTTATACACTCATTCAATTCAATATTCAATAATACTCTTTGCATATTGTAAACTAAAGTTTGGAATATGAAAACTCAAATATTTTGAATATTTGAATAAATATTCAAATATTGTAAGTTTCATTCATTGACAAAACTTCATTCATTTTTATAGATAAATTTCAATGTAACACTCTTTGCATATTGCAAACTAAAGTTTGGAATATGGAAACTCAAATATTTTGATATTTGAGTAAATATTTAAATTTCATATGTTTCACTCATTCACGAAACTTCATTCATTTTTATAAATAAATTTTCAGACATATCTAGAATGATTTGTTTCGAATTGTCAGTTTATTTCAACACGTTTTAATATTGAAATTTCAATGACTTATAATTATATTAAATTAATTACAAAAACGGACATTTTTCTGAGAGAATTTCCATATTTTTCATA
Organism: Alloplasta piceator; assembly: GCA_946863875.1. Lineage (NCBI taxonomy): Eukaryota > Metazoa > Arthropoda > Insecta > Hymenoptera > Ichneumonidae > Alloplasta > Alloplasta piceator. Next base: position 17,745,595 of record OX333077.1, on the reverse strand, counting down.
CCTTATCATTTTCATAAATTTCGTCAATTTTTATAAACATGAGTAACATTTGTTCAAAAAGTACTCTGTAGCAAATAGTACTCGATTGTCAATCTAACCTCAAATTTTCCGACCGGCAAACAGAACTTCGAGAGAAAAAAATATGCACATTGTGACTGTCAACGCAATTTCTTCAAAACTTCCGCGCTCTTTGTAAAAACTGTTTGTATTTTTTTTTTTTTAATGGACTTGCGCAAACGGGCAAAGGGGAAAATATCGATCGTGCGGAGGGAGCGCAATGGCGGCATTTTCCCCCGTCTACGCTGAATCCACAGTTTTATATTCTTGCCGCGCGTATTCAGGCGCGCTCGTGTGCATTCGTCTCACACGCAACCACGAGAAAGCATTTTTCCATCACTGATTATTCTCGTGAGATTCTTGTTTTCTTTGTTGAAGCAAGAAATAATTTAGTGCCAATGAGATAAAATTAAAGTGTAATTAGCTCTTGATCTATTTTTTTTTTTTTTTTCATAAACCAACAGTGTGGGGACAGTGCTCTCATTGCTTCCACATTCACTGCATCATGAAGTGGCTGCACACGCAACAAACGAGTCATTTGTGCCCGATGTGCCGTCAGGAGTGGAAATTCAAAGAATAGCCAATCTCCGTATCAACGTCCCCCAGGTGTCAGCACGGAGCACCAATTCAGGTGAGCGGTATATGTATGTATACATTAGGGTGGTCCTTACTTAGGGCTTGGACAGATTTTTATCAGACGCCCCCCAAATCGGCTCCAAATAATTAAAAAACAATACCCTAGATTTTTGAGATTAAGATAAAATTCTGAAAAAATTAGGGTATTGTTTTTGAATTATTTGGAATCGATTTGGGGGGCGTTTGATAAAAAAATCGTCCGAGCTCTAAATAGGGACCACCCTAGTATGCATATCTATACATATATAATGTACTAGAGTGGCTCACAATGAAAGGTCATTTTTTAAATTTTGTCCTGGCTTGATGAAATCATAGATTTCAATATAATACTAAAGGCCATGAGAGGAGGGCTACGTACGATTTTTTAGAGGTATCGCAATGAGTTTTTATATTTACCATTTAATTAACAGATGAAAAATCATTGTCTATAGCTTGGATAGAGAAAACTATTCTATGGAAAAAACGGACGTTTCAGTTGTCTCTAACGATAGTATCTCCACTCTTCTGATTTATGCGTTGTAAAACAATTTAGGATGTTTATATTTATTGGGATTTTTTTTCGGAAAGGCTACGAAAATTTTAACCATGAGTATAACCCAAAAATGTTAACCTGACCCTCGACCTCTAGGATTAGGCCCACGATTTTTCGTATGATTGTTCTCACTTCGAAAGGCACTCAGTTTTTTTTATAGATTTTTCAGGTGCAATTTGAATTTTCTACAATTTTTTTTATTTTATTGATTTTATTGATCGACGCAATTTAAAAATCTGCAATAATTCTGAAAAATCGTGTATCAGATATCAACATTTTTAAGCTTAGACCCCAAGTGGGGTGTTTTTTCCTTACTATTTTCAAGCTTTTTCCGAAAAAAAAAGTTTAAAAAATTAGAAGCAAGAGTTACTTCACTATGAATGGTTGTGCTGAAACATTTTCATGTCACCTGATTTTTTAAAAAAATTTCGTATTTTTCGCCAGAGATTTTTTTTTCTTTATTTTGCTAATAAATGGTTCCGAAATATCTGAAAATGAATTTCAAAAATCCAATATGAAATATGAAAATCTTTCAGCAACCATCCATTGTAAAATTAAGCTTAAAAATTTTGATATCTGACACATGATTTTTCAGATTTTTAAATTTCGTCGACCAATGAAATCGTTAAAAAAAATTGTTGAAAACTCAAATTGAGTTTAAAAAATCTTTAAAAAAAACTGAGTGCCTTTTAAAGTCAGATCAATCAAATGAAAAATCGCGGGCCCAATCCGAGAGGTCAAGGGTTAAAACCCAGGTCGAAATAGCAGGGAATGTCTCATATATACACTCAGAAAGAAGATTTTGGCTAAACTAGTGAATTTTTAACTTTGATCTCTTTTGATTTTATGACTGATTTTTTTTTCCCAAGATAACATATTTGTATCTGAAAAAATCTTAAAAAATCCAGAGAACAAGTTATCCGATGATAAAATGCTCGTGACTTTAAAAGTTGAATTAAGATTTTATTAAAAATATATGAAGTGTAAATTATTATATTTTTATTGTAATATTATTTTATATTATTATGTTCTAATATATTATATAATATATTGGAATGTTAAATCAGGATTTTTAAAACAATGTATGTATATTAAATATCTAGAAAAATAAATATAAATTGAAAGTGATTGGGATTGAACATTGACCGGTTTGACCAGGAGTATCATATCAATGCATCATCGTAATAATAAAAACAATAAAAATTGCAGACTCTTGCGTAACGAAACATTTCGTATTTTGCAACTCTCGTAAATGCTGTTGAATAAAAAAAATGTTACACGCCTGTCATCTTCCTAACGCATATTTCACTTTCGGGGACAAGGTCTACCGGATTGACCAACATACCGGATAACCGGTAATGCGAGTTTAATGACTCAATAATTATCGTTATTAGATTCGCATGATTGGCAATTTCTGAAAGATATATCCTGAAGCAGGGTTGCCAATAATGCATTACTTTTTTTAATGCATTTACATTTTCAATAACCATTAACACTTATTGATAAATGGAAATAATTTCCATTAACCATCAACATTCAATGGTTATGAAATTAATTTCCATTAACGATTAACATTTAAAGGTTAACGCTATTTATTTTCATTAACCATTTAATGGTTAAACGTTTACTTTGCTAATGTTACTTACTAAACACTAACTAAGAAAGTTGGTTAGAATATCGATTACTACCATTTTAATTGAATGCAATGTCAATGGTAAATGGCAATAATTTCCGTTAACCATTAGCATTATGGTTAATTTTCATTAAATATTAACTCTTATTTCCATAATAATTTCCATAATAATTCCAATAAGAAATAATTTCCATTAGCCATTAACATTTAATGGTTAATGAAAATAAATTCCATTAACCATTAAACGTTAATGGTTAATGGCAATTATTTTCATGAGCCATTAAAAAAGTAACAATTAATGCATTACTTTTTCATTAAAAATTTCGCGACCCTGCCCCGAAGTATGTATGACACAATTTTGAGGATTCATTATAATAATTTTCTTTAAATATTTCGGGTCTGCTTCTATCAGGCTAAAGTAACAAATAAATTGTTTAAACCAAATGAACCGAAAAAAAAAACATTCTCATAATAAAATTTCTCAGTGTTTACTTTTTTCCTATGAAATCAAAATTTGGTTCGAAAAAACTACCTATTGCTGTCCTCATCGAGATGTAAAGAAAAAGAAAAAAAACAACAAATTCTTACAATAAGATTTCGGATATTCCATAATTCTGCTGCAGTGTGTACGTTTTTTTCTGAGAAATCGAATTTTTTGTCAATCCAGTCAAATTAGCGAGATTTTGTAAAAAATCGAGAATATCATTTTAAGAAAATTAACAAATTTTTTATACTTGACAATTAATTCCCAAAACTTTGTCCATTGTTTGAAAGAATTATTAACCAATTAATGGCATGAGTCTTTCTGATTATCATCAAAAAATATCTTTCTGAATTCTTCGTTTAGCCGAGGAGAACTTCAAATACATATCGATATTCCACCCAACGAAATTGAATTGAATTGAATTAATTGAAATTGAATTAAAAGAAAACTGCCAAAAACTGGAAATGATTCATTGCACGGCATTCCGATAAGATTAGCACGAAATATCATAATTCAAGCTAAATGTATTCATAATCTCAAAACAGACAAAAATCCATTGAGTCTTAGTCACCGATCGTTATGGAAGTAAGTGTTTGCCAAACCATTAGTTTAAGTAACTTGACTAACGATGAAATTAATCATCATCCATTCTTCAATATTAAAGGTTAGAGAAGAGGGATAAAGGTCAACATGATCTCAACATTTTTTAAACACATTTTTCTCGAAGATTGTTTATTGTAATAAAAAAAAATAGTGGGGCCCATTCTTTTTCATTTCATTGAGGCGATTTTGAAAAATATTTATCAGAAATTTTACTTCCATCTCTCTCGCACTCTCAAGCGCAAAGAGGTGCGAAATTGAGGGGGTTCAGTCTGACCTTAAGGAATTGAATTTGCTCGTAAATGTCGAATAAATAGACGGTGCGAATTTTTTAAATCTTCAAAATATTTGCCTGGTTGTATTTTCGTTTAACAGCGAATATTGCAGCTCTTTTATCGCATTTGGGGGGACGGGGGGCCCGAAGAAAAACATCCACGTCCCTGTTCTCCAAAGTAAGAAGAGAAAAAAGATAGAGATAGACCTATATAGCTCCCCTTCTCTTGAATAGCGTTGCCCTTCCTCTCCCCCAATAGCAATGTTAAGGGAGGGGGGCACTCACGCGATACTACGCCGATAAAACTCAGATTCCCCTGAGTGGCTCCGCTGAGCACTTACTTATATATATATATATAGGTACAAATACACCCACAACGTGCTGATGAGAAATAGTCACCGTGTGGTCTATAAGAAAGTTGGGGGGTAATTAGGGTCGAGCAACAAAAATAAAATTGAAAGCGAAATAACAAAAGACCGCAAAAAATTAAAATTACATTTTTCTATTCTCCTGAACAAATTTATTTTTTTCATAGCCCAGATGGACATAGATGGGGAGGGGGGATTTTTTCATTCCAATCGCGCATCATCAGATTTTTAAAAATATTAATATTTTAAGTAGAAATTTAATTATTTATTAAAAACGCGAAATTTTAAGAATTAAAATGGAAACTAAAAAAATTTAATTAATTCAATAAAAAAAATTGAATTGATTTTTTTCTTCATAGAACTAATTCTTTCCTTAAGTCGTCTTTTCTTTTCGAGCTCTCATTGAGATGATGTTTTTTCTTATATCGAAGCTTGTCAAAAAAGCTGAGTTGAAAAATATGAAATTATTGTAAACGAAAGATATTCATTGTCGAAATACTCAGTAAAAATTACACTTTTTCTAATAACGTGCAATTTCATAAGACCTAAAACGATTTTGGGCTTACCTTAAAAGTAAAAGAAAGTATTTTTAAAGTAAAAAATTAGTTTAATATTTTATGAATGAATGTATGAATGCTTTGCAAATTATTGCTTTCACGAATTTCGCATATCAATGAGGAGAGCCGATGGAATATTAAAAAATGCACTTATTGCACTCCGGACATAAAAGGCCCACTTTACGCACTCGTGCAATAAAATACTGTATGACACTCGTCAGAAAAAGTTTTATCGCACTCGTATCACAATGTACTATTTTTGATGAAACGGCGGTTCCTAAACGCTCGAGACGATATCGGAATATTTTTTTTGTGCTCTCAAGCCCACTGCGAACATTTTTCGCAATCAGAAAATCGAAAAGCAGCGATTTTTCAAGAATATTTTCTGGAAAGACATTTTAATTTATTAACGTAAAAATTTATATTTATATTTTTGTAACTTTTGACTTTATTTTGAAATTTTTCTTTTTAAAAAATAATGATGCTCGATGCCGCTGCAACTGATCGCTATGAGGTCCCTTAAAAAAATGCGTCTGCAAAATCCAAAATAAAAAAATAAAAAAAGATTTCGCAGGTATAATCTAGTATTTAATCGAAGGAATAAGCAAAATATTTTTTTTAACATAATGGCGACTGCTCAGAAAAAATCGGCTTTCGATGAAAGTTTTTGCTTCAAATTGTTTATAAAATGAAAAATATTGATCGGTAATCAGCAACCTTCTGCTAATTACAAGAAAATACACCGACTTTGAAAAAACAGTTTTGAGTAAAACGCGATCAAAGTTTCAAAACCACTTTACACATAGTAATTATGGATTTACAAATTTGCCTGTAACTTCGAAAATATTTATCGGACTGACATGAAATTTTCGGTGTATACATTTAACAATGTCAGGGAAAACCGGGAAAATCTGAAAATGTCAGGAATTTTTTTAAGTGTCAGAAAAATCAGGGAAACGTCAGGGAATTAAATATTAGTCAGGGTAAAGATAAAAAGAACTCATAAAAAATGCGAAACAAGAAGCTCATCTCAATGAAAAAACCACGGTGTTGAAAAAAAGCAAAAGATTAGGGTACATCATTCACTCCTTCCAAAGACATAATTTAATAAACAATACCAAAGAATGAATAATAATAAACATATGCAATGTTCCTACCGTGTTACTTTTGGAAATCATGCAGTTTGATGGCTTTTCCGAATTTTCGTGATTCCGGAAATTCCGGAAATCAAACTGCATAATTACCTTACTTCTTTCACAAAACGTCAATGGCTTGTCAGGGAAATTTTCGAAAATATCAGGGAAATGTCACGCCATTTTTTTTTCATCTGATTTAGTGGCCACCTTGCTTAAATATATGTATATTGCGAGAATGAAATTTTAAAAAATCGGTATTTCGAAAAACCTGACCGCGTATAACCCCTTAAAAATTATAAGATAAATTTCAAAATGTAGCAATGCACCCTGGAGGTGGATGTACGAATGTGTCCGCTCGGGTCCGCTCGAGTCGAGAAGCACTCGGTGGGCTCGATGGACTCTACCTGACATTCTCTCACCAAGAGACAGAGACAGAAACAGAGAGGGAGAGAGAGAGAGGGAGAGAGAGAGAGAGAGAGAGAGAGAGAGAGAGAGAGAGAGAGAGAGAGAGAGAGAGAGAGAGAGAGAGAGCAAGGGATTGCCACGAACGACAAAAGGTAGGGGAAGGGGAGATAAAGAGAGAGAGATGATACAGTAGTAGTATTAGTAGTAGTCACGTGGTCAGAGTGGAGTGCGGAACGCGAAGGATGTTTGCGTGATCGTGGAGTCAGTTCGAGACGGTACCTCCGTCGGGACACGAGAGAAGAAGCAAAAGATCGTCGTAGTTACGTACAAGCAACACGGTAGTTGGGCAGCTCCCTTCACCAGTCCAGCCACCGTTTTAACTCGACGAAGCAAAGTGCTCTGCCTTTCGCCGAGTTGTGGCGTCAAGTGCGACGGAGACAACCATTGCGAGCAAGATAGAGAAAAAAAACGAAGGTAAAGGAACGAGGAAGCGGAGAGAAGGCAAACGGTACCGAAGGAACAGGTCGTGGTAGCGGCAGCAGCAGCAGCCTCCGAAGGAAAGGAGACACGCGGTCAGAGAGGTATCTTGGATAATATCGGTTGTTCATTCAGGGAGCGAAGAAGGAGGCACAAGCCCAAAAGCACGGAAGACAGAGGAAAGGGAGGGATCATGAGCTGCGAGAGACACCTGCGACATGAAAAAATGTTAATTTTAGTATAGAAAGGTAAACTGGCGACTGGAATCGTCGCTTGACGAGTTTTCATCGATCTCACTCTGAATCCTTCTTGGCCGAACAGGCCAGAAGGATTCATCCTCTTCCGCCTCGTCACAAGCCCTCGGTATCCTTGGAGGATCAATGTTGCGCAACGTTTCAGTACCAAATCTGTGTGAAGTGTCGTTTGATCGGAGCTCATCGTGAAGTTACGTGCCAATTTGTCGATGACGAAGCGTCTATTTACCGGTAATCTCGGGTGTGACAGCGATACCAGCGAAAAAGTGGCGTCAAAGTCGGGGAGGAAGATTATGTGCGCAGTTACAATCGCATGTGGGTACATGCAAACGGGAAGGCCATCACTGGCATGCGCATTTTTTTTTTTGTAGTGGTTGATCGTACGTTTAAATGTCACGAGTATTAGGAAGATTCATCTGGTCAACGAATTAACAAACGGATATTGATTGAAAATTCTGAATATAGTTATCAGTATCTAAAAAGTCTTCTCTATAAATTTGCCAAACATTTAAACTAGGCGTAACCCAGCATTCGCTCCAATCCAGGCGATAAATTCCACAGAATAGATTGTAGATCGTTCGATCGCTGATCAAACGGATACGAATCGCTGACGAATGATTGATCGTTCAAAAAGTGAAAGATTAAAAAATCGAATCTCTTAGATCAATGGATCGACTAGAAACAGCTAGAGCTCGTGGAAGTGTTCCCCCCTCGTAAACTCAATGATCCATGAACAAGATTGCTTAGCTAGATCCATTTAAAAAAAACACTTCCGTGTAATTAAAGTGCCTGAGCAGAGGGTCTTGGGAAAGGCAATCGCCATACTTGTGAATCAACGTTCTATGATTGTTCGAGTCCCGGACTTCCCTTCATTCCCTCGAGATCTTCGTCCTCGTTGCTTCAAGGATTTATCCAAGGCATAAATAAAGATATCAATCAATACTTCATCCGGCAAATCGATGATGCAGTTAGCCACCAGTCAGAGACCTCATCCGCCGCCAGTGCCACCGCGACCGAGTCGACAAGTGGTGGCTGAGGCCCTCAAGAGGTCACCAAGACCGCCCTGTCCAACGCGTCAGGCGCCACCACCCCCGAACACAAAACCATGGCGATCGGAGGATCAACGTGGTGAAACGACATTGTCCGAATTACGGGGTGGACGTACAATTGTCTACGAGTCGGTTAGGGACCTACAGAGCCTCGAACAATTGCGGGCATCGAGCGAACCTCGGGCCACGATCGATTTCCAGCAGCAAAAACAACAACAACAAGAACAACAACAAAGCGTCAACGTATTGCCCAGACGTGGCAGCTTCAACGAGGATAATGTCGTGGTTTGCCAGAACAAGTACAGGAGCAGCCTCGGCACTGGCGGTGCGAGCATCGTTGTGGCGAAAACCGAGGAACATTGCGGTTCGACCAAGGGAGCGACTAGTGAAAGGAACGAGGCTGAAAATCACAGGGAAAGGCAGCAAAAGGAGTCACATCAGCAGCAGACGGAACAACCGCAGCAGCCTCGTTCCTACGTCAACCAGAAGCACGATTCGGAAAATTTAATCGCCCGGACAAGCGACAAAGACACCGACAATCATTCGCAAACCGTACGAGGTACATTGATCCTAAACATTGATGAAACGTTGATCGACAAACAACCGACAAACGCCATCAAACAGAGTCCAGTAGCAAGGACCAGAGACTCGATTTCACAAGGGGCAAAAGGTGCCAAGATTTTGGAGGAAAAAAAGAGGATAACCGAAACTAATGACAATCCGGTGAACGGACATGATGATGACGTGATCTCCAAAGTGTTCAATCGTGAACGCAGCAAAATGAGTCCCAATGGTTTCGCGATTGGGAACGTTGGCGAATTAACGCCGATCGAAAGATCAACCATTGAGAATTGTACAACAGGAACAACGGGTTCCACGCTGGTTGCCAAAGAAACGAATGGTCAGCGGGACGAGGGAATGAGAATCTCGAGGACGCCCACTAAAATTGAAAACAAGCGAAATGCCATCGGGATAAACGAGGAACCGATCGGTCCCGTTAATGCGGTGGAGGAAGAAGATTTTGTTGTTTCGATCGCTAAGTTTGGCAGCGCATCGAATGTTTCGAGCGATGATGGCGCTACCGTCGTTGTAATCGACGAAGTAGAGCGTAAGATTCCTTTCAACGAGGACAACGACAACATCCATCATCAGGATTGGACAGAGGCGGGTGTCCGTTATTCCTCGACGAAAATCACACTGCCGGGTGACGATATGATCGATCGTCTCGACGAATCATCACATCCCGATGATGATGGTGATGATGATGATGATGTCGATGATCCTAATCAAGATTGCAACGACGAGTACGAACGGGAACGTCGAGCTTATGCTAACCTCGATTTTGCCAGGTAACCCGCCAATTCAACTTGCAGAAATTATTCTGGGGTGGAGGTAACCAGAGATGAAGTATCAATTACACGTATCGATACTCACTTCTCGTTTTACCACCAGACACATATCTCCCCAAAATATTGGCGTGTGTCTTTATGCTGGCGTCCAAAAATTCGAATGAGAGTATTCTCGATAATCCTCGAAACATTAAATTTTTTTTTTAGACTATTTTGAATTTTACGAATTCGGTGCTTCAACTTTTACAATTGTATAGCTGTCGAGCTTGAATTCATAAATAAACTGGAGAAAATTGCCGGTGTGGAATTTTGAATAAATGGCTTGAGAAATTTACGGATATTAGAAAAATCTAAAATTTTCTAAACAAACTTTAAACTACTCCAAAGAATGTAGTTTTCAATCTTTTTTTCAAAAGTACATTGACTGATGAGAATAGTTGGTATTGAATTTTGGGGGAGGACTCTATTCTACACATTTTTATTCTACACAAAAATTTCTACACAAAAGTTTCTACACAAATTATTCTACACAAGAGAAGTGACAAGGAATATTATTCTACACCGCTTTCTACACACATTATTCTACACAAGAAAAGTGGCAAGGAATATTATTCTACACAAAATCTTCTTTGTGTAGAATAAAAATTTGTAGAATAGAATTCTCCTCGTGTAAAATAATTCTGTGTAGAATAACATTCCTTGGCACTTCCCTTGTATAGAATAATGCATGTAGAAACCGATGTAGAATAATTGTGTGTAGAATAATATTGCTTGCAACTTCTCTTGTGTAGAATAAGATTCCTTGCCATTTTTCTTGTGTAGAATAATTTGTGTAGGAACTTTTGTGTATGTCACGTGTAGAATAGAGCCCCCCCCGGGAATTTTGAATAAATCGCTTAAGAGGTTTGGGTTTTGAAAGATTGGAAAATTTTCTACAAAAAGTTAGGAGTGATCTAACTTTTGTAACTATCGAGCTCGAAATATTTGAGCAATTTGTTGTTCTTTACAACAAAATATTTGTTTCAAAGGAACCACTCAACTTGTTAATTACAAAAACACTGTGATAACGGTTTTAGTAGACTAAGATCCTAACATAGTTAGAATTTCGCGTTTGTTGCCTTTTTGGGAAGCTTGTGTTTTATTTTTTGCAAAACCGAAAAATGATTTGAGCTTATCCAGCAAGTCACAGTATTCGTAAATTCGTTAGCCATTTTTTGTACACTATAGAAAAAACTTGAAAAAATTTTTCTGTGAATACAAAACATTTTTTTAATTCACACGCAGAGGAAAAAAACTGTTTAAAATAATGCAATTTAATTTTAGCTCCATAAAAGGATTTTGGAGACAAGAAAAAGGGATTCAAAATTTGCTTTGTCCGAACTGATATTTGTACTAAAAAACAAAATTACTTTTTCGGAAAGACTAAAAAAGTAATTTCCAAAAAAGTACTTTTACTATTTTTCTTTGAGAAAAATAGCCGGAAAAGTCACTCGGCTCGTTAGTCCTATTAGTCGAGCATTCTTAAAGGCGATAAAAAAATCATTGGCTCTCGATCTTACCCCGGTGAATTGTAGCGAGCAGAGAGTCGAACCGGTAAAACATGTAGCGGTTCTAGCCAAAGTGGTCTAGGACTACTTTCGCTCGCGTGAACAAAGGGAAAACACAGAGAGAGAGAGAGAGAGAGAGCGAGAACGACTATATCGAGAGCTCTCTCTCCTGTTTAACTCTCCCAATATCGCGTGCATCTCCTCGCGCTCTATCTCCTCTAATCTCACCGAGATTTCCTAATGTTGTGAATCTACATGAATCTAGCCACTCTTTTCCGTCGACATTGTGAACGTTTTTTTTTTAATGTTCTACCAAATTGCCGATTGAGAAAATCTCGTTTGTCCGATTTTCTCTTACTATTTTCGCGGACTAGAAATTACAACCAATTAACCAATAACTACCAATTAACAATTCTACCGAATAACATCTCTGCCAAACAGAAACAATAACCCTACCAAATAAGAAGCCTACGAAAATTAGACTCCACCAAATAACGACTCTTTTAAACGATATCTCTACTACAAAATAAGTCTTCCAGTAAAAGATTCTCCGGTAACATCTTTACCACTTGACAGCTCCCCCATTTTATGAGTCTACAAGATTACAAGTTTCCGGGTCTTCAATTCCGCGATTCCCTACTTACCGACGGCAGAGCGACTGTGCCTTTTCATAGGGGCGGGCTCCAACGTCGGTAAGTTACCGGCCGAACTGACAAGCCGGATACTTTTAATCTGGTGGGCTTGTCAAATGGGAAAAGCTGTCAAGGTGTAGAGAGTTTTTGTGGAAGAGATTTTACCGGAGAGCTGTTTACTGGGAGACTTGTTTTTTGATAGGGATATTATTTGAGAGTTATTATTTGGTGACGATTTATTCGATTTGGCAGATATGTTATCCGGTAGACTTGTCGTTTGCTAGTGATATTACAGTAATGCTCTATTGTGGTGGAAGTGTATTTTTGGTAGAGAAATAAGTGATAGAGCTGTAAATGTGCACACTTACATTTTTTCATATATGTCGCATGAGGGCGATTAAAATTTTTTTCCTCGGAAACAGACTCAAAAGTTTCATTTAGGTATAAACAAGGACCTGTTAAAATATGAGCTCTTAATATTAATATTAACATCGTCCGCATCGCACTTTTCGATTTTCCATAAGAATAACATGGAAAAAATTATTTTTACGTATTCTGGTATTTATAACTAGCAAACGATTTATCATACGGGAAATCTACAGACATGTTTATGTAGAGAATTTAACGCTCTATAAAAAAGGTTTTAAGTTACTTTTTGATAAGTCGTCTCGTTCAAAAGTTATTCAATGTCAAAATTTAATTTTTCGTAAATTTGACCGATTTTTGAATTTTACACCGGAACTGTTAGTTTTATCGACAAAATGTGGATGAAATTTCATGTGAAACAAATTAAACTTTCGAGAAATGTTAATATCATAATAATCATAATAATAATTTAAAAAAATAGAACGCTTTAAGAAAATTGTGCAGCAGAAGTTAGCTTAAAATTTTTATTTTTCTATCAAGAAAATGACATTCATTGTAGTATAACAGTAAATTTTTATCCGATTTAATTTTTAAATAAAAAGACAACAAAAATTTTAAGCTAATTTCTGTTGCACAATTTTCTTAAAGCGAATTTGTTTTTTTTTTCAATTATTATAATGAGAACCACTGGTTAACTTTTCTCGAAAGTTTAATTTATGCTTCACATGAAATTTCATCCACATTTTGTCGATAAAACTAAGTTCGGTGTGAAATTCAAAAATCGGTCAAATTTGGGAAAAATTAAACTTTGACATTAAATAACTTTTGAACGAGAGGACTTATCAAAAAGTAACTCAGTATCTTTTTTTGTCCAGCGTTAAATTCTCTACAAAAATATTTCTCTAGGTTTCCCGTATGATGAATCGTTTGCTAGTTATAAAAATCAAAATACGTAAAAATAATTTTTCCCATGTTATTCTTATGGAAAATCCGAGGGAAAATGGAAAAGTGCGATGCGGACGATTTTAATATTAATATTGAGTGCTCATATTTTAACAGGCCTTTGTTTATACCTAAATGAAACTTTTGAACCTATTTCAAAAAAAAAAAAAAAATTGTTTTAATTGCCCTAATGTTGCATATATGTATATATTGTACATTTTTTATGCGGGACAGGGGCGTGAGAGGCAATCTGGTTTTTTGTATTATTGATATATACGACGTTTCTATTGATTTGTCATTGCATATTTATCTGCATGCAATGGTATTCGCACTTTCAAGAGATAATAATATAAAGATAATAATAATAAATATAATAGTAATAATAATGGACGTTTTACTTGGGAATTTTATTATTATTTTTTTTAACGTATTATTATTGTATGACGTACAAATTCAAAAGTGTCAAACGCTCTAAATCATTTATGATAAGTGAAAGAAATTAAATATAATTATGTCGTGGCATGATTTTTTAAAAATAAATAAATAAAGGGTGTTTTTGGAAAATCTACGTCTATTGCATTTCCTTCTATGATTATTTTTTGGTCATTCGACGTTTACGAAATCGACGACGATTGACTATTGGAAGGCATCGATGAACAAATTTAAAAAAAAATATTTTTCCATTCGCTCAATATATTTTGAATGGATACGCAATTTTTGTAGAAAAAAAAAATTTGCCCTAATGTTGCATATATGTATATATTGTATATTTTTTGTGCGGGTCAGGGGCGTGATGGGAGGCAATCTGCTTTTTTGTATCATTGATATATACACGACGTTTCTATTGACTTGTCATTGCATATTTATCTGCATGCAATGGTATTCGCACTTTCAAGAGAACAATCACGATCTTTGATTACCATATTGACCTTGAGGGGGTCAGTGGGACGTGTCCGTTTTAAACGGCTAATGACCAACCGACGAGCTTCGTTCATTTCACTCGGATCAATTCAGCAAATTGTGCAAATCTACTGACGCGCATATGAGGAGTTCTTTTTCAACCGGGCCACTTTTTTTTTAACCTCTCCAATTTTTTTCAAAATCTTCCAGTTTGAAATATTAGTCAAAAGGAACGTCTGTGATTTTTTTAAGATTTTTTCAGGCGTCGGTTCAGGATTTTCAATTTTTCATTACGAACACTGCATCTCAAAAAATATTCATCAAACAAAAAAAACATAGGAATAAAAACTTATTTATTTTTTCCACTTTATCGAAAAAAATTAATATCATAATTTTCTGCATTGAGAAAATGGAAATTTGGCAAAAAAATGGGAATAAAATATTTTTAAACCTAATAACACACTTTCGATTTCGGTACAAATTTTACAGAATGTCTGCCATTGGGTAAAGAGTCTGCGAAAAAAATTTCAAAATGGCACCTGCAATGATTACGATGAAAATAAATAAAAATCCTGCAAATTCTGTATGCGGTAATGAGATTTCGCAGCGTTTTCATTTTTTTTCATCGTAACCATTGCAGGTGCTATTCTGAAAATTTTTTCGCAGACTCTTTGACCAATGACAGACATCCTGTAAAATTTGTACCGAAATCGAAAGTGTGTTATTGGGTTTAAAAAAATTTTATTCTAATTTTTTTGCCAAATTTCAATTTTCTCAATGCAGAAAATTTATGATTTTAATTTTTTTCGATAGAGTGGAAAAAATAAATAAGTTTTGATTCATATGTTTTTTTTTTGTTTTATGAATATTTTTTGAGATAGAGTGTTCGTAATGAAAAAATGAAAATCTTGAACGAACGCCTGAAAAAATTTTTAAAAAATCACAAACGTTCCTTTTGACTGATTTTGGAAAAAATTGGAGAGGGTGAAAAAAAAAGTGCCCTGGTTGAGAAAGAACTCCTCATATACGCTATTTTTTTAACGCTCCATTACGAATTAAATATTTTCCTCTGCAATTTCATCATTTTTCTCGAATTGCCTTTCGTAAATGGCTAGAATGTCCTTTTTCAAATTTATTTTCTGTAATGCATCCAGTTTTTGATAGCAAAAAAATATCTTTGAATTTTCAAACAACAAAATGGATTTTAGAATTTTTTTTTTTACATTTAAACAATCACCATTTTTAATCGAGTTCCCATTTTAACGATTTTATGAATTATGTAACGGTAATTAAATACGTATTTTAAAATTATATGACGGGAATCCACGCAGGGTAATTATATTCATTAGGGTGTAAAAATACTGTGGGTCCAACGTTTGTTGAATACTTTTACGCAAACAACGAGAAAGTCATAATATACAGTTTTACAAGAAACTCGGTTCGACGATATTCTTTTTAATGGTTTGCCTGTATATTTTTGTTTTACGAGTGCACATAACGCGTCGCAATTTCCGGTATAATGTTTCACAAAAGTTCGCGCATTTGGTGCACTTTTTTTTTTGCCTCAGTGAGTCTAAAAAAAAATGTGAAAGTATTCACCCCTTAAGGCTGCCTATACGTATAGTGCCCAGCAAAAAGCGAATTTGCATGAAATTAATATTGGAATTTAAAAAATCATTCGAATTTGAAATGCTGAGGGCATTCGTTACAAATAATGATAATGACAAAGAGGTATTAAAAAATTATTTTAACAGTAAATCAGGGTTGCGAAATTTGTAATGAAAAAGTAATGCATTAACCATTACTTTTTTAATGACTAATGAAATTAAGTTCCATTAACCATTAAAATTTAATGATTAATGGAAATTATTTTCATTAACCATTAACATTTAATGGTTAATGGAAATTATTTTCATTAACCATTAAAATTGAATGGTTAATGGAAATTATTTTCATTGACCATTGAAATTTAATGGTTAATGGAAATTATTTCCATTGACCATTAAATGTTAATGGTTAATGAAAATGCCATTGCATTGAAAAAAAGTAATGCATTATTTGCAATCCTGCCCATTACAATGTAGTGTGTAATAGAAAAAAATTCTATTACCCATTGCAATGTAATGTGTAATGGAGAAAACTTTGATTGCAATTTTGGGAATGAAAAAATATAGATGAATAAATTATTGCAATTTTGCATTACATTTCATTGACTTAGGACTTAGATTATCACCTTAAATTGTAAAAAGCATCTATATTATAATTCTAAAAATCTAAGTCCTAAGTCAATAAAATATAATGCAAAACTGCAATAATTTATTCATCTATATTTTTCCATTCCCAAAATTGCATTCGAAGTTTTGTCCATTACACATTACATTGCAATGGATGATGGAAATTTTTTCTACTACACACTACATTGTAAAGGGCAGGGTTGCAAATAATGCATTACTTTTTTTTAATGCAATTGCATTTTAATGGTTAATAAAAATAATTTCCATTAACTATTAAATTTTAATGGTTAATGGTTAATGAAAATAATTTCCATTAACCATTAAATTTTAATGGTTAATGAAAATTATTTCCAATAACCTTTAAACGTTAATGGTTAATGAAAATGCAAATGCATTAAAAAAAAGTAATGCATTAATTGCAACCCTGCAGTAAATGTTCAAAAAATTCTAAGTGGAATTATCAGAAAATTTAGGCGAATTTTTTTCTGACAAATCATGACTCTTTTTGAGAAATCTTATTTTTGAGGATTTATCTTTCAATAACTTTATTCGCAAAGATATTCGATCATCGCTTTAAATATATTTTGAAAATAATATTATGTTTATGATAACGTCTAAAAAATGTTCGGTTCCTTTTATTTCAAAATCTCAATAAAAAAAAAAATATGCTGTAGAAGAAAAAAAAAAATTTGTTCAATATTGGTGAAAAATCTTAATTGCGTACCTTTTTACAAAAATAATGCGAAATATATTACTTGAAGAATAATAAATATAATAGTAATAATAATGTACGTTTTACTTGAGAATTTTATTAATTTATTTCAACATATTATTATTGTATCACTCAAAAATTCAAAAGTGTCAAACGCTCTAAATCATTCATGATAAGTGAAAGAAATTAAATATAATTATGTCGTGGCAAAATTTTTAAAAAACAAATAAATAAAGGGTGTTTTCGGAAAATGTACGTCTATTGCATTTCCTTCTATGATTATTTTTTGGTCATTCAACTTTTTCGAAATCGACGACGATTGACTATCGGAAGGCATCGATGAACAAATTTGAAAAAATATATTTTTCCATTCGCTCAATATATTTTTAATGGATACGCAATTAAAAAAAAAAAAAAAAAAAAGGCATCGAGATAATAAACTTTGTTTTTCACATTTTTTCCTATTATAGGGTATTTTTTTCGATGAGGTTTTGGAAAAATAACAGAACGACGAATTTATAAAAATAATATTATGTTAAAAATATATCGCAGACATTGATAGAAGAATCCTGATAATATTATCATTTTTTATCAAATCTTTTTATTTGTTATATATTTTTTAAGAAAAATATACGAATCTTTTATTGATTTTTTTCAAGAAATGTTTTTTCATTTAACAGATTGAAAAAAATATAATGATTGTATTGCATGCATAAAAAATTCAATACGAATTTTAAATCATTTCGAAACGACCCCTCAAAATTATTTGCACTTGATACTCTGATTGACCGAACGGTATCTGGATTTGTACAATGGAATTTTTTTTTTTTCCTCGGCCAGATCCGATCAATATTCTCCTTGAGACGGGCCGATAGATCAGAATATATATATGAGACATTCCACACCGATTCGACCTGGGTCCGATTCGACCTTCACATCTCCAATTTTGTCCGCAATTTTCTATGGTTTTGTAGTACCTCTGAAGAGCAGTCAGGATTTTTTCCGATTTTTTTTTTGGCAATTTGACTTAACTATAATTTTATAAAAAAATATTTTTAGCTCAAATTTTAAGTCTGCAAAAAATCACAAAAATCCCGTTTTTTGTATGCAAAATTTCAGACGTTGAGCCAAAGTGGGCAGAGGCTTCCTTCTGTTTATAATAAGCTTTTTTGAAGAAAAAAAAAAAACAAAAATTTTAAATAGCAGAAGAACCTGAATTGAGTGGATCGTTATCCAAACATTTTTATATGAATTGAAGGTCTTCAAAAAAATGTTTGGATAAGGGCCCACACAATTCAGGTTTCTCTTTCTATTTATTTTTTAATAGCTTCTTAGTCGTTACAAACAGAAGGAAACCGCTGCCAATGCGCAATTTTGGCTAAAGGCTTGAAATTTTTTATATAAAAAAAAGTATTTTTGTAATTTTTTTCAGATTTTTAAATTTGAACTAAAAATAATTTTTTTATGAAATAACAGTTAAATGGCTCCAAAAAAATCTGAAAAAAATCTGGGGTGCTTTTCAGAGAGCCTAAAAAAACCGTAAAAAATCGCGGGGAAAATCGCAGAGGTGAAGGGTCAGACCCAGGTCGAATCGGTGTGGAATGCCCCATATATATATTTTTTTTAAACACACTCGCAACTCGCACGTCTTCGTTCGCTACAAGGAAATACTGACACCGATCTCTTTGATCGAGGTTACGAGAAAACGTTACAGATTGCGTGTAATCAGGGTATTCGTACCGTTGAAAAATGAATGAATTGAGAAAAGAAAAAAATTAAAAATAAACATTCGCGCATCAACGCTGAAAAACAGACATCAAGGATATTTACAAAGTTGCGTGGGAGAAAAGTCAAGGCGATGAAAAAAATGTATTCTTATCGTAATGGACGAGGAAAAAGAACGAAAAAATCACAGAGAAATCGAGACAAACGGATGAGTCATTCGTACTCACTGAGCGGAATTTCCAAGTGGGAGAAATCAATGCAAAGATATTTTCGCTCGTCTCTAATATATCTTCTCATTGTATTTACCGAATTTTACGCTCTTTGACGATTTTTGCACGAAAAATTCCACACTTCACAAAACCCCATTTTCTCCAATTTATTTTTTTATGTTTGCAACTCCAAAGTATATTTGATTTTTTTTCAATCAATTTGGCATTTTATGATGAATTTTTTCTAATGAAAAAAAAAACATAAGAAAAGTAATTATAAAAAAAAAATTCATCCTCTGCGGAACAACAAAATGTTCACTCACAAATGATTTTGTGCAATAAAAAACCCTGCAAATTGGAATTTGCAAATTGCTTCCTCATCCTTATCCATAGTTCACATAGCTTCCTTTAACACACAGTAGCGATCGAATTTGGCTTCCTCATAAAGGAAGCTTTGTTGACTATTGAAAAATATTAGTAATCAATGTGCAAATTCGATCGATTTTCTCCGAATTTGATAGCAAATAACATTAATAGCTATACTGGCTCTTCACAAAATTTCATTGCAATATCTAAAAAATTTCAAAAGTTAAAGCGTTTACGCTTCTTTTATGAAAATTAAAAATTTGATAAAAATTTAAGCATCCGATCGATTTTCGCCAAATTTAATAACGAACATCCTCGATAGCTATATTAGCTCCGTGTAAAGTTTCAGTGCAATATCTTGAAAATTGCACAAGTCAGAGCGTTTACGTTATTTTTCAAAAAATTAAAAATTCCATAAAATTTTAATCCCTCGATGGATTTTTGCCAAATTTAATAGCGAATAACCTCGATAGCTATATTAGCTCTGTGCAAAGTTTCAGTACAATATCTTAAAAATTGCACAAGTTAGAGCGCTTAGGCTATTTTTCAAAAAATTCAAAATTTCATAAAATTTTAATCCCTCGATGGATTTTCGCTAAATTCAATACCAAACAACCTTAATAGCTATTCTTATTCTGTACAAAGTTTGAGTGCAATATCTTGAAAATTGCAGAGGTTAGAGCGTTTACGCCATTCTTGCAAAAACGAAAAAAGTCGATAAAATCTGAACACCCGTTATAATTAAAACAACATTTTTTTTTCATAATAAAGAGCAATTCGTGCTTGACAAGTGTGCCAAATTTTAGCTTGATATCTCGAAGCGTTTTCGAGTTATTAATTATTTACATCTGAAACTCAGGATACACACACACACACACACACACACACACACACACATCCATCCGGACATTTTTTCTAAATATGATTTCTCGATGTTTTAGGACATTTTGAACATATTGGCATAAAAATCGCGAAAAAGAAAATTTCACGAAAACAAGGCTTCCTTTATGAGGAAGCAAAAAGATCTGAACGTCATAATTCAAGAAATGAATCATTCATAAAAAATCTATTTTTTTTTTTATTTTTTCTTTGGCGTTTTTGAAAATAATTTTCGTTTAAGTTGGTCGATTTTTTGAAATTGAATTTACGTGGAATTCCCCATATATATTCGAGAATGTTATTTTTGATTTTTTTTTTTTTTTGCTTATTTTTAATTCGTCCTTTTTTCGCAGGATACGCGAGAGAATAGCAATGTCATCGTTACAAGGATTGCCACCTCTGCCGAGGAGTCTCAGCGGTTTCAATCTCAACGAGGGACGCAGGGAGGCCTGTGATCCACCCCCACCTCCCGCAAGATCATCGAGCAAAACGCCAAAAAATATGAAATCAACACAACCGTCCAGTTCGCGGCCTTCGCCCCCGGGCAGACAATTAACCACTTTAGACACCCAACTAGCTATTCTCAGAAAAGAAATGGTAATAATTTTTTTTCCCAATTTTTCATACATTGATTATCATATAAGCAAAAATTTTCAAAATCAGAATTTCCGGCGCCTCCTGTAATCTGTTTCCAGCGAAAAGCTACAAGTTCTAGGCTTATAGATAGACTTATAGGCAATAGAAGTTTAGGAAAACCTTTTTTTTTTAATTTTACAAAAAAAAAGATTTTAAAAAAAGATTCCAAACATAATAATTTTCGAAATATTCGGTTGAAGGTGCAGAAAAATATTCAGTGTTTGATAGCACTGATCGGCAGTATCGATTTTTTCGTGAACGATATTGATAATATTAATCATTTTTTCGAAAAATCAATAATTAGTCAAAAATTAGTAATTTGTAAGAAAATATTTCCAATTAAAAAAAAAAATTATTAATTAGTGACAATATATTTATAATTTTTCCGAAAAAGTTAGTAATTAATGACAAAATATTTCTAGTTTTTCTAAAAAAATAGTATTCAGCGAAGAAATATTACCAAGTTTTTCCTAAATATAGTAATTGGCAAGGAAAATATTACTAATTAATGAAAAAAAAAAAAAGTAATTTGTAGAAGAGTATTTTGTGTATTTGCGTACTTGTGTGTACGGATTGACTCACGGTTATAACCTCAAACAACTCTATTAAAAAAGTCGTTTTATTTTTTATAACAACTAGATCTTATGAATATTTCACACATTAGTATTTATTGTATCGAATGTCCTACGATATCACATAAGTTATTATTAATACGAATATTTAATCAGTACCTATTAAAAAATGCATAAGTAATTTTTATTTATTTATTACTTTTTCCAAAATTAATACAACATTTCTGCACAAATTATTGATTTTTTTGGTTATTCATTTTATCGTTAATTACTCATTTATTGGAAAGATTAGATATGTTTTGTCACTAATTACTTATTTATTAGAAAAATTAGTAATATTTTTTAAAAAATTAGTAATATTTTTTTGCTAATTATTAATTTTTCGAAAAAATTGGATAATAAAAATAAATAGATTTTTGTTTGCCGATCACTGTTTGATAGTATAAGAGGAGTCACATACAAATTTGGAAAAACCCTGCAAATTGGACATTTGCACATTGCTTCCTCATCTTTATCCATAGTTCACACAGCTTCCTTATAAAAGAAGCTCTGTTGACTATCGAAAAACATGAGTAATCAATGTGCAAATTTGCCAAATTCTTTCAAATTTACTTGTTGCCTAATTTGATTTTGGGTAAATTCAATAGCGAACAACTTTGATCACTATTTTGAATGTATACAAAATTTCAGTACAATATCTCGCAAATAGCCGAAGTTAGAGTACGCTATTTTTCAAAAAAACCAAAATTTGATCAAATTTTAATGATTCGATCGATTTTTGCCAAATTTAATAACGAACATCCTCGATAGCTATATTAGCTCTGTGGAAAGTTTCAGTGCAATATCTTAAAAATTGCACAAGTTAAAGCGTCTGCGCTATTTTTCAAAAAATTCTAATTTTGATACAAATTTAATCTTTCGATCGATTTTTCTACCATCAATTTCAATACCAAACAATTTTAATAACTATACTAATTCTGTACAAAATTTGAGTGCAATATCTTGAAAATTGCAAAAGTTAAAGCGTTTACACCATTGTTGCAAAAACGAAAAAAGTCGATGAAATCTGAACACCCGTGAGAATTGAAATAAAAAAATTCTTAATGAAGGGCAATTCGTGCTGAAAAAGTGTGCCAAATTTCAGCTCGATATCTCGAAGCGTTCTCGAGTTATTAATTATTTATATTTGAAGGTCATCTGAAAGTCAGGATACATACACAAACACACACACACATCCATCCGGACATTTTTTCTAAATATGATTTCTCGATGTTTTGGGACATTTTGAACACATTGGCATACAAATCTCGAAAACAAATTTCACGAAAACAAAGCTTTCTTTATGAGGAAGCAAAATTGTGAAAAACTATTCGTTTGGGTTATTTGATAATTTTTTAAATAAGAAAATAACAAACAATAGAGATGATACCACGAAACGGGTCAGTTGGTTTTTTCTACAACAAAAATGATAAAAGCTTTTTTTCATATTTTCAATATCGCGATTTGTACGCGTGCCAGTTTTCCTTCCAATAATAACTTGAGCCGCTTGTTAAAATTTATTCTCAATCAAAAAATACTAAGAAATGACAGAAGAAAGAAGAATATAGAGAAAGAAGAATGAATATTAAGAATGAAATATTAGGAAATATAATGAAAAGTTTTAAGAGCCGAGGAAAATTGACAAATTCTATTAATTTTCCAGAAAAAACATTTCGAGAAAACCAAAAAATTAGTAAAATTGTTCCTAAAGCCCGTTCAATCATGCCAAAAAATATTGACAATGTAATATTTGAAAATCCGTCAAAGGAGTTCAAAAAACCAATTGATCCATTTTTTTCTATCGATCCACTCGAATTTCCTGATTTGGATCTATTTTTTTTTTCTTAATTATCGTAAGAATAGTTTCTATCGAAAAAGTTGAAAATCAATTCTAATGAAAAATATTGACCAAATTCCTTAATGAAGTCAATTTTTCCCTCTATCTCTCTCTTAATATCCTTTTTTTTACATCCAATTTTCCATGTCGAGTTTAATATGCAAGGACGAATTTTAATAGACCAACAGCACGAATCACATGACTACGAATGAGGTACAAAGAAAAATCGTCAAGAATTAATGTCTTTTTTTTTAATGAATCAATCAATATCATAAGATCTCTTGGATCACGATGTAGATCTCATGTAAAAAATTTGTCCATATATTCCAATCTTGTATCGAGAAACGTGATGATTAACGAGATGCTTTGGAAAGTTGTGCGTTAGTGATGTTGTTTTTCATGAATCCATCAACGATTTTACTCGACCCACGTGTCCGTTCTCTTTTTTTTCCATTAAGGAGGTCGAGTCACGAAAATGCGATAAAGACAAGCAATTTATATACCAAATTCAAAATCGTAAGAAGTCGAAATTAAAAAAATAAAAATCAAGCGAATTCCTCACTTGTTTATTATTTTTAAGTCTTTATGAGCGATTAAATTTCTGAATTTTAACTTTTCAACAAAACTCCGTGAAATTTAAAAAATTATCACGCGGGAAAGTGACAATTCTAATTTGCACATGAATTTTTTATTTAAAAAATTTTAATTATCGAACCATAATTAAAAAATATATTTTTTTTAATTATCATAAAGCGAAGATTGTTTTTTCACAATTTTGCTTCCTCATAAAGGAAGCTTTCTTTTCGTGAACAATTTTTTTTCGAGATTTTTATGCCAATGTGTTCAAAATGTCCCAAAGCATCGAGAAATCATATTTTCACAAAATGTTTAGAAATAACGTGTGTTCAAACTTTATCGAAATTTTTCGTCTTTGTAAAAAAGGCGTAAACGCCACAACTTCTGCAATTTTCGAGATATGGCACTCAAACTTTGTACAAAATTATAACTATTGAGGTTGTTTGGTATTAAATTTGGCAAAAATCGATGAAAAAATTAAATTTTTATAAAATTTTGAATTTTTTGAAAAATAGCGTAAGCGCTCTAACTTGCACAATTTTCAAGATATTGCGTTAAAAATTTATACAGAAATAGTACAGCTATCAAGGTTGTTCGCTATCGAATTTGGCAATAATCCATCGAGGGATTAAAATTTTATGAAATTTTCAATTTTTTAAAAAATAGCGTTAACGCCCTAATTTGTGCAATTTTTGAGATATAGCACTGAAACTTTGCACAGAGCTAATATAGCTATCGAGGTTGTTCGTTATCAAATTTGGCGAAAATCGATCGAATGATTAAAATTTGATTAATTTTTTTTTTTTTTAAATAGCGTACTCTAACTTCGGTTATTTGCTAGATATTGTATTGAAATTTGACACACATTCAAAATAGTGATCAAGGTTGTTAGCTATTGAATTTGGCGAAAATCAAATTTGGCAAGAAGTAAATTTGAAAGAATTTGGCAAATTTGCACACTGATTACTCATGTTTTTCGATAATTAACAGAGCTTCCTTTATGAGGAAGCCAAATTTGATTGCCATAATTTGTGATAAAGGAAGCTGTGTGAACTATGGATAAATATGAGTAAGCAATGTGCAAATGTTCAATTTGCAGGGTTTTTATAACGAAATTGTATTTCGAGTCACGTTCTCATTGGCAACTGGATGTTTGCGGACTTCAAAGTTTCATCTCTCAATTTTTTTTTAAATTCACGAATATACTTGTTCATTGTTACTGGTGAACTCCAAGCTGACCCTCATTGCCCGAGCACGGATGAATATTCATATTAACGGACTGGGAAAAATTCTGATTTTCAAAGCGTCACGCTTATTTATTTTCTATTCTATTCTTGACTATTTTTTTACCCATCGGACTTTGAAACGCATTTGTTTCGAAAGACGAGCCAAAAGTTACGATATATAGTTCGCGTCAAAGTCAAGCGAATTGTTTTTTTTTTCCACCATGGGCTATTTCGCTCCCACGCTGCATTCCCTCAGGCGTGACCCCCCCCCCCTTCCCACTTTCCTCTAAGCTCTGCCCCTCCCTGGCCACGACATCGAGCCACCACCTTAATAATAATTCACAGACTGAACGACAAGAGAGAGGGAGAGAGAGAAAGAGAGAGAACGAGCCCGCTCGAACTTCTCGCTTCGCATTTCTCATATTCTCATTTTACCACCTTCTCCTTTCGTTCGCATGTTTTACCTCGTTTCCCACGAGTCCCAGGAGGGGAAAACTCTAACGGGTGAACACACTGGCGGAGAAGCGATTTGTAACGTCTCGTCAATTTATATTCATCTTACAGGATGCATTTGAGTCTCTTTGGGGTAATGAGGGTCGAATTTATTTAAGATTATCTTTCTCGATTCGGGTAAAATTAATTTTTTGATTTTTTTTTTGGCTTTGGTAAATATTTTGGCCCTTAAATCTCAGTAGATAGGTGGTCAAGATTTTTTTAAGGGTCGGAGTCTTTGAAGAAGGGTTATTGCAGGAGAGAGCCCCTTAAATGAGGGTTAACAGGTTGTACGTCTTAAATGGGGGTTATTTAATAAGGAAGAGCCTTAAACGAGGGTTACTTAAGGGGAGAGCCTCTTGGATAAGGGTTATTTAAGTGAAGGGCCCCCTTAATAAGAGTTGTTTAAGTGGCGAGCCCCTTAAATAAGGGTTATCTAAGTGGAGAGCCCCTTTTATAAGGGTTGTTTAAGTGGCGAGCCCCTTTAATAAGGGTTGTTTAAGGGGGAGTAATGAGAGTCGAAGTGATTTAATATTATATTTCTTGGCCATTTTTTAGCATTTTGATCTTGGTAGGGTATAACGTTAATCAAGAAAAGAGCCTGAATAAGATCATGCAGTTTTTGCGATATTTTTTTCCACTCGAATAAAACCAATTTTTTAAAAATTCTTAAGCTGCTTTGTTATATGTTTTAACTCTCGCCGGTCAACGCGGGTCAAATAGACCCAAGCTCTCACTTTGAGCACAAATATCAAATTCTTCGAAAAAATCTTTAAAACTGAAAGAGTTACAATTTTTTAAGTACACAACCGGATTTTTCAAAGTCTTTTTTTCATGATCTTTTTTTTTTGTAATTTAAATATAAATATTTTTAAAAAAGTAATTCTTTCATATACTGAAATGTTCAAAGATAATTTCTATATTTTTTAAGTTAATCGGATAAGTACTTTTTTTTTACAACCATCCAAAAAGTCGGTCGGGTCAAATTGACCCAGTGCGATCGACTTGGAATTATTTTGAGGTGTGACCAGCAAAGGTTAAGAATGGACTCTCGTCGGTACATTTATGGGAGAAGTCTGAATTAGAAGACTAGAAGAAGTGAAATTTATGTAATTTTCCTTAAGGCTCAGAAAATAGTAATTTTTTAAGCTGATTTATTATATATTTTGACAATAGGCTCCCGGTGGGTAATGAGGGTCACAGTTGTGTAAGCCAGAGCTAATTTTTTCTCGTGTTTAGTAAAACAAACTTGTTGTGAACTTTCAATTTGATTTAATTTCTAATTTTTTATATTATCTATTTCTCATTCTTTATATTACCTTCTAATTTTTCTAAAAATTTCTAATTTGTTATCTTCTAATTTTTCAATTTCTAATTTTCTAATTTCTGATTTTTCATCTTCTAATTTTTCTAAAAAAATTTAATTTTTTATACAACCTTCTGGGTGAACTTCAAATATTTATTTTTAAAAAGTTAAATGTTACACGATTTTTATAATAATTAAGTTGAAATATTTTCCAAGAATTTTTTTTTTTTAACGTTTCTCATTTTGTTTAATTTATGATATTATGAAAATCATTCAGATTCGCTTAGGTCATTCTAATATAAAAAATTCTGCATTTGCACATTGCTTCCTCATCTTTATCCATACTTTACACAGTTTCCTTTATCACAAAGCATGGCGATCAAATTTGGCTTCCTCATAAAGGAAGCTTTGTTAACTATTGAAAAACATGAGTAATCAATGTGCAAATTTACCAAATTCTTTCAAATTTACTTTTTGCCAAATTTAATTCTTGCTAAATTCAATAGCCAACAATCTTGATCGCTATTTTGAATGTGTACAAAATTTCAGTACATTATCTCGCAAATAGCCGAAGTTGGAGCACGCTATTTTTCAAAAAAAAATCCAAAATTTGATAAAATTTTAATCATTCGATCGATTTTTGCCAAATTCAATATCGAGCAACTTCGATAGCTATATCAGCTCTGTGCAAAGTTTCAGTGCAATATCTTGAAAATTGCACAAGTTGGAGCGTTTACGCTATTTTGCAAAAAATTCATAATTTTATAAAAATTTAATCTTTCGATCGATTTTTGCCAAATTCAATACCAAACAACCTTAATAGCTATACTACTTCTGTACAAAGTGTGAGTGCAATATCTTGAAATTTGTAGAAGTTAAAGCGTTTGCGCCATTTTGACAAAAATGAAAAAAGTCGATAAAATCTGAACACCCGTTATAAATAAAACAACATTTTTTTCATAATGAAGAGCAATTCGTGCTTGACAAATGTACCAAATTTTAGCTTGATATCTCGAAGCGTTTTCGAGTCATTAATTAATTACATCTGAAACTCCGGAAAAATCTCGAAAAAAAAATTTTTCACAAAAATTGGAATTTGCACATTGCTTCCTCATCCTTATCCATAGTTCACATATCTTCCTTTAACACACAATAGCGATCAAATTTGGCTTCCTCATAAAGGAAGCTTTGTTAACTATTGAAAAATATTAGTAATCAATGTGCGAATTCGATCGATTTTCCCCAAATTTGATAGCAAATAACATCAATAGCTATACTGGCTCTTCACAAAATTTAATAGCAATATCTAAAAAAATTCACATGTTATAGCGTCTACGCTTCTTTTATAAAAATTAAAAATTTGATAAAAATTTAATCATTCGATCGATTTTCGCCAAATTTAATAACAAACATCTTTGATAGCTATATTAGCTCTGTGTAAAGTTTCAGTGCAATATCTCAAAAATTGCACAAGTCAGAGCGTTTACGCTATTTTTCAAAAAATAAAAAATTTCATAAAATTTTAATCCCTCGATGGATTTTTGCCAAATTTAATAGCGAACAACCCCGATAGCTGTATTAGCTCTGTGCAAAGTTTCAGTACAATATCTTAAAAATTGCACAAGTTAGAGCGTTTACGCTATTTTTCAAAAAATTAAAAATTTCATAAAATTTTAATCCCTCGATGGATTTTCGCCATATTCAATACCAAACAACCTTAATAGCTATACTTATTCTGTACAAAGTTTGAGTGCAATATTTTGAAAAGTGCAGAGGTTAGAGCGTTTACGCCATTCTGGCAAAAACAAATAAAGTCGATAAAATCTGAACACCCGTTATAAACAAAACAACATTTTTTTCATAATGAAGAGCAATTCGTGCTTGACAAGTGTGCCAAATTTTAGCTTGATATCTCGAAGCGTTTTCGAGTTATTAATTATTTACATCTGAAACTCAGGATACGCACACACACACACACACACACACATCCATCCGGACATTTTTTCTAAATATGATTTCCCGATGTTTTAAGACATTTCGAACATATTGGCATAAAAATCGCGAAAACATTTTTTTACACGAAAACAAAGCTTCCTTTAGGAGGAAGCAAAAACAAAGCTTCCTTTATTAGGAAGCAAAAACAAAGCTTCCTTTATGAGTATGCAAAATTAAGAAATTCTGTGATATTATTTAAGAATGAGAATTTTTGCATTGAAAAAATTGCTCTCTAAAATTGTCGGTGGAGAATATCAAGGAAAACGTTGATTTGCTTATATCATGATTTTCCAAAAAGGAGAAAAAAAACTTAAATTAAAAATCTTTTCAATTCGCAGTTTGGTCTACGTCAGTTGGATCTCTCGCTGCTGTCGCAATTATGGTCGTTGAACGAGTCGATACAGGAATTTCGTCAATTGCTTCAGGATCAGGAGGATCGAGCTCCGTCACCGTCGCCGAGCAGCGAAGAGGGCGACGACATCTCTTACGGAAATCATCCGCCTCCACCGCCGCGACGTCCGGCGCCGTTACTGCATCATCATCGGCCGCCGAGACCACCGAGACCGTTGCGACCGCCGCCGAGCGACGAATCGCCATCCAGCGAGGAGTACGGTGCAGTTTGACGAAAAAAAAAGAAACTACGGAAAAAAAAGTTTTCCGAAATATCCAGTTCGATGAAATTTCCTTCCCAGGGACAAGCAATGTGAGAATTGCGAGAATGGCGAGAAATGTAGAAAAAAAAAAGTGGACGAAAAATGGACGAAAGCGGAAATTCGTCGATGCATTGATCTCAAGAGACGTCGAGAGTGAGGAAGAAATTTTTTTTTATCACTCTCGAGGCACCGTTATAGTGATTTTTTTTGCAGTCTGGGGGAACAAACTTTGAACAGACTCGAAAATTTAAAAAAACTAGAGAGAAAAAAGTGGTTTCGAAGAAACGAGACTATTATAATAATGTTGTGTGTGTGAGAGAGAGAGAGAGAGAGAGAAACAATTTTGTGCTGTGTGGAATGCGTTATCGTTAAAATTTCCTTTCTGCCTAAATCGCGATTATGGTTTCGGTATCCCGTGTACATTTTTTTTCTACCCGGATTAGTAATTTTTCCTTTCGTCTGTGAAAAAATGTGATTGTGTAATAAATAGTATAATTCAATTGTGGAATTTTTTTAGATTCATTTTTTTTCTTATGGAAAATCGCCGATAGGAAATGTTGGATACAAACATTTTCAGAGCTCGGTTTTTCGATCCTGAAGTTTTTAAAGCGTGAATCAAACTTTTTTTTTTTAGCACGATTGGTAATATTATTCTGGAAAATTTAAAAGAAAAATCGAAATTTACAGTGAAGAAATTGATGAATTTATCCACTTAATAAGAATCGGATTTTTTGTAAAGAAAATTACTAATACCCAAATTGCTCAAATTATGCTACTAAATTGCAAATCATGAGTTTTTGATAAAATTCATAAATTCGTAGATTTTCAAATTTGCAACAAGCATCAATCAAATGTAATATGTTACAATTTCATATGTCGAAATTCTGAATTCTGAATTTTCACATAAGATTTCATAGTATGCGAAATTGAAGGTAAAAAAATTGTTAAATTTAATAAAATATTATGCATTCGTTTGAATGTATTGAAGTTTGCATCGTTACAATGCAACGAAAATAATTTTTTAAAATTTATTTTTGATTAAATTTTAAAATCCTAAATCCTTAATAGAGGTACAAAAGTAAATTTAAGTGATTTTCAATTTCAAATTTTTTAGGAAGAATGGATTTGATTGATAAATTGCCAATTGCCGCTGCATTTCAACGATGCAAACTTCAGAATCATTCGTTTTTGCTAATTTTTTCAATAACATTTTCTGAATTTTTTGCAAGTGCCTAAATTAAAAAAACAGCCTGAAACAAAACAAAATAAGGGTTCAACGAAAACTAGCTTTAAATGAATTTTCATTTAGATTATATAAAAACTCCTCTAAATCAAAACAGGCACGTTACTTTCTCAAGATATTTTGAGACTCGCACGTAGCTATTTTATGAAAAAAAAGTTTCTGTAATTTCTTTTATAAAAGCAGCATCTGAAAAAACTGAAGTGCTAATTTCAATGCGATTTGAATTAAAAGAATAATCTAAAATGAAAAGCTAAGTGAATTTTTGAAAAATGTGCAATATAATAAAAACACAGCGTAACTCAAAAATTTCCCTTGTAACAGGCATTTTTGAATTTTCAAAATTCAATTCAATTTTAAATAATTTGTGTAAGAACAATAACAATCACATCAACAATAATAACATCGCAAGAAAGAATAATTTTCATTAATTTTCAACACGAATTAGGCATAGATGTAAAATATTCTCTGCCGAAGCGAAAAAATTTTCACCATCGATAAGTTATACAAAATGTTCTCACCGCATTGCGCCATCGATGGGAAATCTTCATCTTTGAATCCACTTGACACCAAGAAAAATGATTCTCCAGAATAGAGGTGATTCGCTCCATGATCGATGCACAACACTTTTTTTACACTCCTGCATTATGATCAAGTTTTATAAAAAGTTTAATAATTTCCAAAAAAAAAAATGCGCTTTGGAAAAAAACCGATAAAATTATGAAAATTTACCGCGAGAACGTTATATGACGTCATTAGGTCTTCGCGTGAGTTGTAAAGTAACTTTTTCACAAAAATGGCGAAAGCAATGAGAAATAAAAAAAAACAAGCTCAAGTCCCTCCCCCAGTTTTTTCTCTTTCACACTTCAACTGTAAATTCTCATTTTTCCGCCATTACGCAAAACTTCAATTTTTCTTCGAAGTAAAATTTGCATACAATCACGTATATTTGTATATTCGAGAATATCAAATGGTGAAAAAAGAGAACAATTGTGATGAGAGCGTATTGAAAAAAGATTCCCTTATCGAATGTTAATATATATCGATAAAAGTAAAAAAAAAAAGAGTGCTTACAGACGCGATTACGACTCAGCACGGGTTAACGGACGTTTTGTTTGTTGCACTTTTTTCGCGACCCCCGAAACATTGAAATTCCGAGTATTAACGAAAAGCCGCTTCTCATGTTTTCAACCCACCGAAACATCATGGCAAAACTCCAAAGGTGAAATCGTCGACAATGTAACAGCTCATCAATATAAAATTCGCACTCACGTTTGTAAAATATTCGTTTTCTTCCGTCGTAAATATTTTTTCTTCATATCCACGCGCCGACAGCACCGCGTTCTCTTCGCAAAGTGCTGCCGCCACGCGTTCACTTTCGCAACTAATCCACTCGCGCTTGCGCGCGCAGTTCCTCCGGTGTCACCATTTTCCGGCAAACGCCGGAAGTTGATGCGCGCCAATTTCAAAAACGTTAATCTTATAAGCAATCTCCGTAAACAGTATTAACAGTAGTATATACACGTATACATGTATATTAGACTGTATAAAAAAAAATCGATAATTTTTTTATTAGCTTTATACAATCTTAATCTATCCTTGGACATAAAAAAATAATTCTCGCGAAAGATTTAGAGGTATCTCATCGGACTTTTGTCTTTTTTATTTCGTTAATACGTAAATAACGAATTTGCATGAATGAAACATACATTTTTTTATTTAAAAATGATAAATGATTGTATAAAAATGATTTTCTTCCATCAAGCCATCTTAGAGACAAATGTGTTAACAAAATGTTGAGGTCATGTTTACCTTTACGCGTGGTATTCAACACAACGATAGTCAAAAATACGTCGAACAGATTTTATTTAAACTACTTATGCTTGTTGTAATTATAATGAATTATACGATAATCATGCGATATTTTATTGAAATTAATTTTCCGTGTGCTATTGTATGCCTCGTACCTTCGCAAGTCTACTTGTAAATTAAAATTTGTGATGATTGAATTCGATTTTTATAGGAAATGGTCTCAAATAACATCAATTGTTTTTTTGAATATGTCCAATGTCATATTTCGAAAAAAAAAACGAATTTTGTTATGCAGTTTAATGGTGATTCGAAACATTTATTTCAAATTTCTCCGCCTCGTTTGTCGCAATCAACATGGCCGACTAATCCACCAATCAGCGATTGCTACCCCGCTGATTGACTGCTGCCGAGTGCCGACACATGGTCACTCTCGCAACTAATCAACCGCGCGTGCGCGTCGCCAAAAATCCCAAAATGCCGGCCATAATGGAGGATAGAGGAATAAGAAAATAAGAATAACAAACAGATAAGAACACGCGTTCGAAGAAGCGGCGTCAAATTTTAACCAAGTGAGCTATTCCCGATCTTTAACACAATACAAAGTGTCGAGAAGAAATATCGGAGATTATGTCGGAGATGAGGGAAATATCGGTGGAATCGGGCGAGAGAGGTGTGAAGCGCAAGAAGAAGCGATCGTCGATGCAGATGGCGAAGAAATACGCACGGCGAAGCGAGCGCGGACACGGGACCGAGCTCGATTCCGACACGTATCAATACATGGTAAGAATATTGGAAATGTTACGACAGGATTTTGATACGCACGATGAAAAATTGAATTTCGTAAATAACGTGTACGAACAAACGATCGGACGCGAGATCGAATTCGCCAAGAATCAGGTTGGTTCGAGGGTTCTCGATTCTCTCATCGTTTATGCGAATTACGATGTTGTTAAGAGACTCTCAGACGCTCTTGACCAGTCGTTGCGACCGATATGCAGTGACCGATTCGCCAGTCACGTCGTTCAAAAGATAATAATCACCTGCGCCGATCGCGGCAATCCGAGTTACCAAAACGACAATTCAGCGAACAACGAAAAATTCGTTGTCGCTGAAAACGAGATCTCGCTCTACAACGAAATTGCTCTTAAGTTTTCGCGTTACGTTATCAACAATTTTGAGGAATTTGTATGGGACACTTACGCCAATCACATATTGCGAACCGTCGTCGAGTGTCTCGGCGGTTTGATAGAGAAGAGCGATACGCAGAACAGCAAATACCCCATTCCTAACCTCGAAAAACGTCGGACGGTCGTACCCGAATATACGAATTTGTTGCTCAATGTCGCGATTAGATTCATAAAATGGCCTCGTTTTAGCGAACTTGGCAAGGACGAATTAACGTCCGGCACTCTTCAGAGTCTGCTGCGCAGTCTCAAAAAACCTGAGGAAAAACTAATGGGTACTATCGTCAAAAAAATCATTGCGGAATGCTTCGTGGACGAGAACGAGGAACGCTTGTCTTGCGTCTTTGAGGGAGAGAGTTCCATAAGATTGTTGGAAGTTTGTCTGGGACTCGCCAAGAAAAAAACGTACTCTCGTATTTATCGCAGATTCTTCACGGGACGGGTGGGAGAATTGGCGCTCATGCCGGGCGCTAATTTTGCGGTGCAGAGGCTGCTCGACGCTTGCGGGACGAAGGAGGAATTGGACGAGATATACGACGACCTTTCGCCTCACATGCCGGCAATATTGGCGAGCAGAAATACCGGTGTTTTCGCCAGTCTGGCGAACGCTTGTAGAAAATTGAAAACTCGTCAGGGCTATTTCCTCAATCGTATGACGAAGATTCTGGGATGCGACAAAACGCCCGAAGACCAATTGCTCGTTGTTCCTGCGACCGCGACACTCGAAAATTGCGAAAAAGTCGTTGAATCGCAGAAGCGAAGTTCCTCCGCGCTTCCGATCAATCTTCACGGCAGTATTACCGTACAGGCGATGTTACATTTCAACAAACCGATTAAAATTGTCAATTCGCTGCTCGCGATGAGCGCCGATGAACTAGTCGCCTTGTTCTGCGATCCCAAAGGCAGCAGAATCCTCGATGCTTACATGGACAGTAAATTCATCGGCGAGAAGAGTCGCGAGAAATTGGCGAAAAAGCTTCAAGGCCATTGGCCGGATCTTGCTCGTGGCGTTCACGGTTCTCGATCTCTGGAACAAATTTGGTCGTGGGCGAAGGACACTCAGCGCAATTTCATTATGGACGAATTGGCGAGTCTCGGCGAAGCTCTTCGTGCGACCAAGAGCGGAAAAATTATTTCCACGAAACTGAACGTGCCGCTTTATGCGAGAAATAAAAATGACTGGCTGGACGCTCAGGACAAACAACGGAGGACCAAAGCTCTTTTCGCCGATATTATTGGCGAATCTGTCGTTAAATGTGAAGAGAGTGCTTGAGAGCGTAAAAACAAAAGACTTTTTTTCGGCAAATAGAGCATAAGCAGATTATTTTTAATCTATGTACATATTGCTCTTGATAAAACTTGGGACTTCGCACATTCGTTTGTAGTTTTTTTTTTTTTACACTTCACTTACAATTATAGAGATGGGCGATGTTCGTTCGGTGTTTTTGAAAATCGAATTTTTTCAAAATGTCGATTTTGTTTTGGGGTGGAATAGTTTTGAACTTTTTTACAGTGTGTATTAATTGTAATTGGAGTTAAGAACTAGGGGGCAAAATGAAAAGTTATCGAGAGAAGATATTGGTGAAAACATGGACTTGAAGTTCCGAACGTTCGGATGAACGAATAATCAACAAATTTATTCGTTTACAGAACAATTTAGAGACTTTTTGTTAATACTTTGGAAATAATTTTTGAAATATTAAAATTCTTGCAATAATTATTTAGCAAATACTTGAAAGCTCTTCTAATTTTCCGTTGAATAAATACTTCTTCTGTTTTATCATTGTGAAGTTTAATAATTATTGATTATAATCAATGTGAGGCAACGGCAATTCTCAATTTTCCAATAAAATTTCATCCTTAAGAAATTTTTCAATTCAAAATCATTAAAATTCATTCTTGTACCTCTATTAAGAATGGAGAATTGTAAATGCACGAGCAAAACTTGAATTGAACTAAAAACCCTGCAAATTGAAATTTGCACATTGCTTCCTCATCTTTGTCCATAGTTCACATAGCTTCCTTTAACACACAGTATGGCGATCAAATTTGGCTTCCTCATAAAGGAAGCTTTGTTAATTATTGACAAATATTAGTAATCAATGTGCAAATTCGATCGATTTTCGCCAAATTTGGTAGCGAATAACATTGATAGCTATACTGGCTCTTCACAAAATTTCATTGCAATATCTAAAAAATTTCAAAAGTTATAGCGTTTACGCTTCTTTTATAAAAATTAAAAATTTGATAAAAATTTAAGCATTCGATCGATTTTCGCTAAATTTAATAATGAACATCCTCGATAGCTATATTAGCTCTGTGTGTGAAGTTTCACTGCAATATCTTAAAAATTGCACAAGTCAGAGCGTTTACGCTATTTTTCACAAAATTAAAAATTACATAAAATTTTAATTCCTCGATGGATTTTTGCCAAATTTAATAGCGAACAACCTCGATAGCTACATTAGCTCTGTGCAAAGTATCAGTACAATATCTTAAAAATCGCACAAGTTAGAGCGTGTAGGCTATTTTTCAAAAAATTTAGAATTCCATAAAATTTTAATCCCTCGATGCATTTTCGCCAAATTCAATACCAAACAACCTTAGCTATACTAATTCTGTATACAATTTGAGTGCAATATCTTGAAAATTGCAAAGGTTAGAGCGTTTACGCCATTCTTGCAAAAACGAAAAAAGTCGATAAAATCGCAACACCCGTTATAATTAAAACAAAATTTTTTTCATAATGAAGAGCAATTAGTGCTCGACAAGTGTGCCAAATTTTAGCTTGATATCTCGAAGCGTTTTCGAGTTATTAATTATTTACATCTGAAACTCAGGATACACACACGCACACACACACATACATCCAGACATTTTTTCTAAATATGATTTCTCGATGTTTTAGGACATTTTGAACATATTGGCATAAAAATTGCGAAAAAAATTGTTTTCACGAAAACAAAGCTTCCTTTATGAGGAAGCAAAATGAATTAAAAAATTATATTTTTGTTCCATTGCAACGATGCAAACTTCAATATCTGTTCTTCAATTCTATTTTTTCGTTCTTCTGAATGTTCGAAACTTCAAGTACATAAAAAAAAACACTTTTTGAGGGTTTTTGCTTGGCAAACTATGAGAAATAAAAATTAAACAATTGCACATCTGCAGGACAGACATAGCAATTTTTGCAGATCTATCAGTTTCCATTGTTAGATATGATGTTTGTAAATTTTGGACCACACTTGATTTAATGATTTGTTATTTTTTCAGAAATATCAGTTAAGAGCTATTTTCGTGATGTAATTTTTTTTTAAAGAGGATAAACGATCACCAAAGAGTGTTTGAGGCCAGCAAAATATCCTTTAAAATCATAACTCGAGCAATTTTCATTATTTTATACTAGTTTTTGTTTAGATATATTCGCTAACTAACCAAAGTATGTTTGCTATTAAATTTCATAGACATCGAATGACGATTCAAATTGCATAAAATTATAGATTTTTTCAAAAATGTTCTAGACCATATAAATTTTTCTTCAGATGGATAGACTATCCCTAAAGTACGTTTGCTTGAATTTATTGAAAATCAAACTAATTGTAAATGCTCAAAAATCAAAATTTTCAAAAATATTGACTTCTTTCTAAAAGCCTGTAACTTCAAAAATTGCTATACATGGATAAACTGTTTTCAAAGAATGTTTGCAATTCAATTGAATTCTTACGATCAAACAGAGGGTTCAAAATTCAGGAAATTATGAATTTTCTCAAAAATTGGTGTCAACATTGTAACTTACAAAAATTCGCAAAATATGGTGCTATTGTTTTTTTATATACACAGGTTTTAATTCATTAAAAACATGTAAAATCTCGAACTTTTTTCGAAATATTCTAAATTTTTTGAAACATCACCCATCGCTAAAAAAAATTCTTCACAATTTCCCAACGAAAAATCGAGGAAAAGAAAATTCAACGACAATTTTCACGATGTAGTTACGATATAGAATAATATATGTATTTCGTTAATTCATAAATACATTCTTTTTTTCGTAGATTTTTTTTTTTGTTATTTTGAAATTCGCACGGAGTGTCTTTACAGTGAGAACGCTCGGAGGGAAGATTACATTTATTTTTTCGTGTTTACTATTCTAGATTTGAGCAAAGTTCCCCAACGCGAAATTGCGAAAAGTTAAATGCGAAGAATTCGCGTTATATTTCATTATCTCTTTGTTTCCTGCCGGTTGTAGATGTTGTTTTTTTTTCTTGTTCCTTTCATGACTAGATTTCAAACTTGTATTATATTCGAAGGGGCAAAAGGGAACGAAAGCTCGACGATTTGCTTTTGGAAATTCAGTTAAGATTTGGGGTATTGGGCTTATCGATTGACTAGTGTAACACTTTGTTAAGGCTAATTTTTTTTCACCATCGTATTTAAACATATACATCGACAATTTAAAAAAAAATGGTTTTAGGACTGCGATTTCATTAGTATGAATATTAAGGGGTTTAGAAAAACCTATTTTATTTTCCAATTGCATTCTTCATTGAGATTTTTGTATCATTCTGTCTCAAAAAAATTTCAAAGTTCGGTCACGATAAATTTACAAGATTTTTTGTGTATTTTGCAATTTTTTTAAATGCTATATTTGCCAAATTTCAGAATTAATGCAGTGATCTCGTTTGGGCGAGATCTACTTTTTTTTAAATAAAAAAGTCACAAAAATCTTGTTGAACAGTGCATTAGGAAAATAATTTTCTTAATTGCCCTAATAATTCAGCCAATGCATTTTTTTTTAAATTCTATAAAATATTTTCGGGTACGATACTATAATAATTGTGCCAAATTTTATTATCTCGAGCCCTGGTTTCTGAAATGAGAGACTCGAATTTCTTTTATGTCTATATTCTCTGTGCGCAATAGTGCAAACTGTGCAGGTGATTTTATTCCACAAAGGCAATGTAAAATCCACTCGGTCGGTAACAAAATCTGTAATATGTTCATCTCTGAGATCGCTTAATTACATTCTTACAAGTATTTCAATGCAATTTTAAAATAAATTACAGATTTTGCTTACCAACCGTCGATAACAGAAAATAATCAAAATTTTGATGCTTGAAAAATAAATATCAGACGTAATTGTTCAAAATTTAAATAATCTATGAGAAAAAATTAATCATCATTGAGATCGCTCTCATACAAATTTCACATGCCCTCATGGATTATGCAGATCCAGCCAAAAGTTCGATTCAAAAAAAATTTTCGTAAATCGTTAAAATACAAATTCTTTTAAAAAAATCAATCACATTAAATGTATCAATATACATTAATTCATAACAATAACAACTTCGAAAAATCATTGATAAATCTCGTATTCACGAAAACTTTTGGTAATATTTTTTTTCTATACGACTACATATT
Organism: Alloplasta piceator; assembly: GCA_946863875.1. Classification (NCBI taxonomy): domain Eukaryota; kingdom Metazoa; phylum Arthropoda; class Insecta; order Hymenoptera; family Ichneumonidae; genus Alloplasta; species Alloplasta piceator. The sequence continues at coordinate 17,706,286 of OX333077.1, read as the reverse complement.
AAAATAATTAAATCCTTAAATATTTTTGAAAATTAAAAAATTGGTGAATTTTTCATGAATCCAGCTTTCGGATCAGACTGCCACTGTGCTTCATCATTTCGATGGTGCATCTTTATAATCGTGAAATCTAACACCCTACTTTTATTTTATACATTCACGAAAATTTTGAGTTTTTTTTCTGTTGCTTAGAATTCGGGAAACACATTCTAAAGATAATACATGATTAGCTTACATTTAAACAATTTGTGGGCGATGAGTCGGTGGAAGGAGGGGGGGGGGCATGGTTCTACAATGTAAATAATACAATTTTATGATAATATTCCGGCGTTAAGGGGGGGCTTGAGCCGCCCCCTTAACACAATTTTCCCGAAAATGACTCAATGAAGTTAACGAAGGATAGTGGGTCCATTTGTACCCCTAACTTACGCAGGCGAAACCACTATTTTCTTTTTATTCCTCCAAGCCATTATCGAGAAAAGAGTATTTTCAAAATTTTGACGTTATGTCAACCTTCATGCTCCCCATAGTGTAATTTGGTTTTTGGTACTTTGTTCAGAGACTATAGGGCGATTGATTGCGCGCGAAATTTGAATTTTTCAAAGTTCATTTCGCTACCGTTGCCGTCGTGCCGGCGCTGTTCTCGGTATCGTTTGAATTTGCCCCACTGGCGCCACTCCGCGGTGGACTTTGGGACGAAGAGCGTCGGGCTCTCGACGGGCTGCTGTTGCAATTTGCATGATGCCCTCCTGCTTCCCAGTCACGATGTTGACAAAATGATCCACAGTAACGAGCTATTCCACAACCCCCGCAGGTCTCCAAAGCCGTTCTACCGCAATTCCAACAACCCTGAAATAATGATTCCTCATTTCATTCCTCAGTTCTTCGAATTTAATCCTTACGATCGATCGATTACCAGGATTTGAACATTTTGTTGGCACAATTACTAAGTCAAAAAGTGGTACTAACCAAAATGAATCTGGATCAAAGAGTTCCTTATTAATGTGTAAAAATAGTTTTCAGCACTTTCGGACGGGTGAGCCCTCCATTTTGTTGATCGATATTGTATTAGTTATGATGACGTTAGTCCTTTATTAATCGGAGCCATTTGTTTATGAACAAAAACAGAGGTATGACCTTAACTAAACTATCATTCCATTGAGAATTTAGGATTGAACTAAGATTGCTAACCTAAGACTGAATTTAAGATTCTTAAGATCGACCTAAAATTGCTGATTCAAGGACGGAACCTGAAAGGAGTTGAGGCGGTCAAGTCAACGTCAAAACGTCAATTTTTAATAATAATTTATACTTTTTGTAGAATGCCTACAAATATGATGAGACCGAATTGTTCATTTGGTACCACCATTTGAGGTACCAAATGAACAATATTTTAGGTCTAGTTAGAAGCCTTGAGGTGCACTGGTTTCCTGAAAAATCTAGTTTTGAGTTTTTACACTGCGCGTGATTCAGAAAGAACCGCTCGACGGATTTTGTTCTACAGCGTCTCATTTTCTTCGTAATCGGAAAGTTCAAAATAGGCTAAAAATTTCAAAACAGGCCTGCAACTCTGAAATAAACGGCTAAAAAAATGTGCCACGTTCATCCTATGGGGAAAAGTGTCACGAACAAAATAAGACGTTCTAGAACAAAATCCGTCGAGCGGTTTATTCTGTATCATGTGCAGTGTAAAAACTCAAAACTAGGTTTTTTAGGAAACCGGTGCACCGGAAGGGTTCTAACTAGTCCCAAAAAATGTTTCATTTGGTACCTCAAATGGTGGACGATACATCATATTTGTAGGCATTCTACAAAAATTATAAATTATTATTAAAAGTCGCCGTTTTTACGCGAAGTCGACCGCCTTAAGGAGATTTTGTTAAACTTGAGCCTAACTATAACTTTGACTACAGGACCCATAGACATGCAGGACCCTTATCGACATTAACTTAGCTAGATTTTCGTTTTGCATGAAAATCATTCAGTCTGATCAGATGATCATCGGAAAAGGTACTCACCGATCCAATGACACTCGTCATGTGACCAACGTCCTTATCTTCGTCCGGGGTTCCCGACGTGACCGACGCAGATGTCGTCGTGGGTGTACCGCTTCCGTTTCTCCCAGTGACTTCCGGATTATTGGGATTCATTTGTGCGGCAACGCGTATGAATGAACTCTGTCTAATTGCAGCGTGACTTCGATGCGGCAATGGCAAATCGAGAAGACGATGAACGCGCAATCTCTCGTTTGCTCGGGATTCGGCAACTGCCACGGCGACCGCCCTTTGAACCTCCGCGACCGCTGCTCTCTTGACTTCTTGCACGGCTTCTTCTGCAAAAGTCAAAGGAGATAAGCCAAACCACCCTTTGGTAGAATTTCGAGAAACTGCAGTTCTGGTTATAACTTGAAAATCCAAACTTCCAACTGAACGAAAAATCAACAAACTTATTTTTTAAATAATTTTAATTCAAAGATCGAATTAAAATTTCCGATTTGGCTTCTCGAATATAGAACTACCAAAAACACCTGCGCCCAGTGAAACATCGAAATTTGTTGATACAGTAGATAACAAGACGATAAAGTACGAAATTACAAAGCTATAACTGACCGGCTCTTCTCTTGACCTCGGCCACTCTGTCCTCAGTCGCGCGAATCGTCTGAGCCACGATTTCACCGGAAAGTCGTTTCAAATTTCCCGCGTCACGATCACCCGTTGACGATTCAACGTTGGCGCTGTTGTTCGACGAGGGATTGCCATTGCTCGGGCAGCTTTGGGCCCCAATGGCGGCGCCGGGGGTCAATGGGGGTGCAGTCGCCGCCGGAGACGGTGAACCCCGTCGATGTAATATCGCCAGAGCTCGTTTTGTCTTCTCGACCATGCCGAGAATACAATTCAGCATAACGTGAATGTTCTTCCACTCGTCGTCGAGACTCGAGCCATTTTGCATCTGTCCGCCAATCGCGTGAATCGACTGTTGCTGCTGATGGGACATCTGATGATGTGGTCCGTAAGACGTCAATTGATTTACCTGAACGAGACCGGGAGGTACGGGGCTAGGTCCATGGGGATGATTCTGCGAGTGCGACTGCAACGTACTTCCCGATGTGTGAAGCGGATACCAGCAATAAGAATCCGGTTGTTGCGATTGATGATGCTGCGACTGATGGGAATGGTGATTCCACGAGTTGGACGATCTCTTACCGTAGATCGGACCATCGTCCGGACCACCGTTCTCGTAATACCTGGCAGAGACAAACAAAGATATCCAAGAAATTGGTTTAAAACCCATCAGCTGATTAAGACCATCAATCGGGGGAAAAAGCGTATTTTTGGGAATTTCTTTTCGGATAATCCTAACTATATATTTCTAGGGGAGTTGGGTATTTCTTTAAGGGAATGCTGGAGTGACCCCAGTGCCATTATTTTTGAACTATAAAAAATTAAAATCTACGTTACCAACTGCTGCATTAAGTGGGCAGTGTTGGGAACTTTGCTGAAGCGCGATCTATGTTCAACTGACTGGACTACAAACTTAACGTCTTTTAGCGCAGTTGAGGTTACCTTTGCGTAGCTAAAGAGTTTTTCACTAAATGCCCATCTAGTTTCTCGTTTCGCATCTATATAGATCCGAAACAGAACGGCTGAAAATTGAGTTTTCTTTCTCGATAATTCTTTGTAGCTGACCATTTTTTCTCAAGCAAATCATTTAGAAATATGTTTTACTTATCCTTTCCGGAGTCATTTTTATTCTTTAAAAAAAGACGTTGGCGCCACTCTGCGCCCTAATCGGCAACCATATTGATTCTCTTTTTTATCCACTCTAACCCTATGCCAAAAGTAGAGAGACGACGTGACCGCAATTTACATCTTACTTGGATTTCTTTTCTTTCAACAACGTTCCGACAATTTCCCAGTATACAGAGAACCTCAAAGATTCGAGCTCCGGTCTCGTTTGACGTGTGTGAGTACCGGAAAGTGTTATATACTACAAAACAGATGCTGTTAACTTCTCAAGCGGCCATATTGGTTTTATAGAGGTTTAATATGCATAGCATATTAAGGACGGATACGAAGTCGTGTATTCTGTCGGTAAAACAGGAAGGTCCAGCATCCCCTTAAGTAACATCTGAAGTAACATACTCAGTATATAATTTGAATGGAATTCAAGCCGATGGTCCGCAAGCGATGCTTCAGAAGATCGTTTGCTGCCAACTATGCCATTCGGTACCATGTCATAAAAAATTAGAAAACCAAGGAGATTTCGATAGTTTATCAGTTTATCTTGTGGATGATTTTCAAAAAAGGTGATTTTTTGAATTTTGGGACGAGAACTGACCTTTTGACGATGTCCTATTTAACCCGATCAGGTTATCGTTCTTTTCGGCACCTCGTCAGGTTATCGTGGGTCGGTGAAGACCCAAGACATGTTAGAACATGTAATTTGCAATGAAAAAATCTGATAAAATTCCTAAACTCTCTTGATTACTTATACTTTTAGGGCACACCATGAAGGTTGCAAAAAAATTTAAGCCCATATTTTATTTTCCATTATACCTCTCAAAAATTCAGGCATTGACAGAAAATAGCTCGGGTCTCCAGCGACCCACGATAACCTAATCGGGTTAACATTCCATAAGATTCTAGTGTGGTGAAATTTATCAGCTGATAATGCATGTACCATCTAAAAAACTGAATTCCCAGGAGAATGTCTTTAACTAACCAAGGACTCTTCTAGACGCATTTGGGGATGATCAAGTCCGTGAGAACGCATATAGAGAGATGATGATAGCCTATTTCTGAATAATACTGTTACGACGTTGAAAATCCACGATAAATAGTCGAGCTTCCCTAGCAAGAAAAAACATGTCATAAGAAATGTTATACTCGTTCAGCAACATTAACCAGTCTAACCCACCGTCGATTAATTGAATTTCACTTGAAACGGCACATCTAAATGTAACACGTAATCCGGTTTCCGTTAATTTATACAAGTCAATTTCACATGATCTCGATATATAGACGAACTCGTTTCATTCAACGGGATGTCGAGGTGGCCAGGTCCGATTTGGAATGCTGGAGAAGGACGGGACGAAATTTCCATGAATTCGATCGTTGCACATGCGATGTTCGCGATTAAACCTGATGGGTGAGAGGTATTTCAAGGGATTGAAAATGAAACGCAGGTGTGCAAGCCACTGGGATTTTCCAGGCTGGGTGAATGAGTGAGCGACTAAATATATATAGGATGTCTCACGCATGAAGGTCAATAACCGTCAGGGTTGATTTGTGACGTAATATCGAGTAGAAAAGTCCTTTGCCATTTTTTGGTATTTTGGACCCCTGAATTGTTATTAATTTTTTTAATCAGCCAATGAGATGAGGCGGCGGGATTACGGCTCATCTCAATGGGCGCATCTCATTGGCTGATTAAAAAAATTAATAACAATTCGGGGGCTCACAAAACCAAAAAAATGGCAAAGGACTTTTCTTCTCGATATTACGCCACGAATCTACCCTCACAGTTTTGACCTTCACCGCTGGGACACCCTGTATATCTATACACATGCACACACATATGTATAGATAAAGCGCCGAGGAGATTTTGGAAGAGCGGGAAATCGCCGCGGACATGGTGGGCCAAAACAGAGGAGGCTGGTGCGTTTTGTGCATTGGCCGAGAGAACGGAGGCGCGAACGTTGGGTTTTGTGGGTGATATTAGCGGGGTTTCCCCGATAGGTACTCGAGGGGCAAGTTTGGAAGGGTACGTGCGCGTCCGGGTGAAAGGTGTGTGCGGTGATATATTGAAACGTCAGCGGCAGACATATCGAGTGAGCGAACGAGGAAGGGTGATAGGGAATGAGGGAGGGCCCGAGAGACTCTACATTGGGCGCTCGCCGAGTCAACTGGGATTGCTCTGCTCAAAACCAGCGCAAACTTCTCGCACTATGTTTTGTCGCCCTAGGACTGAAACTTGCTTTGGTACCTCTCGAATATGCATAACCAAACGAGATTCGATCCCCGGACAACTTCTCCTATTAAGAATTTTTCGATATCGTCTCTTCCATCCCGAGAAAACCGTTCGGTATCAAGACTAATGTGGGAGGCACCGCGCAGAAACGATTCTAGGGCCAACCGAATCAATTGCGCGAGAGCGCTCCGCTTGGAGCCACCTAGCGGATTTTTATCGCACTACAAACATGCCGCCAGGCTTGAGAGACGAAGCTCCACCTTTTCTTATGGGAAATTCGACTTTTTTGCTTCTCGTTAAATAAATAGTTTGGAAAATGTTTCCTCTAAATTTTTTTTCATTAAGGAAATTATGAGGGATTGCGCGAAATTTCATTTTTTAATAGGGAAATTGACTTTTTTGCTTTTTATAAAATTTGTAGCTTGAAAAATGTTTTTCCGGGATGTAAAAAAAAAATTGAGGAAGTTAAGAAGGATAAAGTGACTTTAAATTGATAAACTTGTCCAGAGCTTTGTAATGCGAACAACATTTTTATTTGGGAATAACGTTTCATTAATTTAAAAAAAAATTGACAATTTCTAACATTTTGAAAATCATCTCTGCAGAGGCGTAAAAAAAATATTTTTTTTAACTTACACTCTTCAAATCTCGCATAATTCGATCATTCAATTCCCAAGTTTTTTTGCAATTTTATTTATAAATTCATACCGTAGAAACGGAATTGATCGAAAACGATTATCAGCTGCGAGAAAATTTTCATAGTAGATTCTGGAGAATTAGGTAACCTAAAATCAATATGGTTTATATAGCGACCCTGAACAACGCGCACTCGATGTTTGTAACACATGTGATCGTACAGACACGCTCAATCGTCTCTCTATCCGGCTCCTGGCCAAAATTGTATTTTTTTTTTTTTCGTTTTTACTTTTGCATCCTTTTTTCTCTCCCTCGACGACTATAAGCGACGTGGACACTTTGCGGTTATTCGGTCAATATAATCCGCACCCGTGGTCCACCAGGTGTGTGTACGTTTCCATGCACGTGTTGATATATATATATATTAGGGTGGTCCTTATTTAGAGCTTGGGCGAATTTTTTATCAGACGCCCCCCAAATCGACTCTAAATAATTCAAAAACGATACCCTAATTTTTTCAGATTTTTATCTAGACCCTAACCTATCCCGAAAAGAGGGTAGATTTGAAATACACGTGTTTCCACGATATTCTCAGGATATATTTTATTCTAAGTGTAATCATTTTTACAAAAATCTGCAACTGCAAAATTTTAGCGTTCATTGGTGCTACTATTTGAGGAATAATTCACATTATCGTACGGGGCAATCTAGGCAAATTGCAATTCGTCTAGATTGATCCCCATTAGAATTTTAGAGAAATTGCAATTCGTCTAAATTGATCTCTATTAGAATTTTAGACGAATTGCAATTCGTTCAGATTGACCCGTATGATAATGTGAATTTTTCCTCAATAGTAGCACCAATGAACACTAAAATCTTGCAGTTACAGATTTTTTAAAAAATTATTACACGAAGAATAAAATATATCCTGCGGGAAATAGGGAAATCTACCCTCTTTTCGGGAGGGGTTAGAGTCTAGATAAAAATCTGAAAAAATTAGGGTATTGTTTTTGAATCATTTGGAGTCGATTCGGGGGGCATCTGATAAAAAATTCGTAAATGCCCTAAAGGACCACCCTAATATATATATGATACGCTGTGTAACCAGCTATTTTGAGAGCAGGGAGCACTCCTCCAGGATTTATAGTCTCTTGGTCGAAAACGATTTGGGCAAAACCTTTCGCACATTTGTGCAATATGTATCATTCGAAATATATATACATTCGGTTCAAGGAATTAACGTAATATAAATCATTGATGCACTATTGAATAGCATATCGATTGTACAAATTAATGTTGAGTCCCAATGATAAAAAAATCGTGCAAAATAAAAATTTAGTAAACTTAATAAAACTTCTAAGTAATGCCATTGTGTAAGGTATCATTTAGATGAGCTACCTCTAAGAATTCCAAAAATATTTTTTTTATAATTTTTGGTTCAGTAGTTTAAAATCTAAAAATATTTTTTAAAATAGTTTTTGGTTCAGCGGTATTAAGACTCTTAAGGCAGTGTTCTGGTGTAGAATTTGAAAAATCCATTTTTTTGCATATTCTTAAAGTTTATACCTTTAAGAATATATCCTCGAAAGGAAATTTTTTAATTCCAATAGTTTACGGAGTTATAGCAATTTTAGTGTAGCATTGATAATTAGCTAAGAAATATTAGTAATTTTTGCTTAACATTGGTAATTAGCGAGAACATATTACTAATTTTCCTAATAAATAAGTAATTAATTAACGATAAAATATTACTAATTTTTTTCAAGAATTAGTAATTAGCGAGAAAGATATTGCTAAATAACCAAAATGATTAATAATTTGTGAAGAAATGTTGTATTAATTTTGGAAAAAGTAATAAATACAATAAAAATTACTAATGTATTTTTCAATAGGTACTGATTACATATTTGTATTAATAATAACTTATGCGATATCGTATGACATTTGATACAATAAATGCTAATGTGTGAAATATTCAAAAGATCTAGTTATAATAAAAAATAAAACAACTTTTTGAATAGAGTTGTTTGAGCTTATAACCATGATTCAATCCGTACACACAAGTACGTAAAAATACACAATACTTTTCTACAAATTATTGTTTTATAAAAATTAATTAGTAATATTTTTTCGCTAATTACTAATTTTTTTGGAAAAATTAGAAATATTTTTCCGCTAAATACTAATGTTTTTAAAAAATAACAAATATTTTGTCACTAATTACTAATTTTTTTGGATAAATTGGAAGTATTTTCTTACTACTAATTTAACTACTTCTAATTCTTACTACTAATTCTAACTACTAATTTTGTAGAAAAATAACCAATATTTTTCCGCTAATTAAAAATTTCTATAATAAATTAGTAATATTTTTTGACTAATTATTAATTTTTCGAAAAAATGATTAATAAAATCAATATCGTTGACGAAAAAATCGATACTGCCGATCACTGATCTCAAGTTCTACTCAATCGATTTACTTCACATTTTTTACCCATCTTCAATGTATGACTCTTTATCGATCACTTTTGTATCGAAATTCTTTTTTTCCTATTGTACAAAAATTGAACTAGGAAAAAACGAGTCAAAACGCCTTTTTTTGTTCATTGTCAAAATATTAGTAAGTATGTTGGAAAAAAAAAGAATGTTAAAAACATTTTTTGCTTTTTTTTGTATCAATTTTCAATGTATGACTCTTTATCGATCACTTTTGTATCGAAATTCTTTTTTTCCTATTGTACAAAAATTGAACTATGAAAAAATAGAGTCAAAAACGCCTTTTTTTTGTTCATTGTCAAAATATTAATAAGTTTATTGGAAAAAAAAATAACGTTAAAAACATTTTTTGTTTTTTTTTGTATCGAGCTCGACAAAACGCTCAAAATATATATTTCTAGACCAGAATAACGCCTTAATGAGATAGTTCAAAGTTTACGAAAAATGAGCCCCCCCCCGATCTTTTAATTTTCTGAAGCTCAAATTTAGATTTTAATAGGGTTAGTATCTCCTAATCATTTTTTTTTTATAGTGTGATAGATGCTGATAAAGCAAAAATATTTTTAATAAAAATAGGTCCTTGGCCGTTTCTTTTTTAAAATTGTCTAGTCCCAGTAATAAAAAATCGTGCAATTAAAAAATTTTGCCACATTTTATTAATTCGATTATCTATCGTTTACCAAGACTCAATAATGACATTTTTGGGCTGCTCTAAAATGAGCATGGCAATCATGAGTTTGCTTAAAAAAAAATGAATTTTTTCATCACATCGAAAACTTCAAGATCTTATCCCAATGTCATAAGGTACATTGTGCAATAAATTTGAACGATAACTGAGAAATTATGAAATCTGGAGACTGAATATTTATTTTCATTTCATACTTTTTTTGGAAGTGAACCCCTCAACCGACTCTTTGAAAATTCAATATTAACCATTCTTGTCATTCACTGCGTTTGTGCAAAAAAATTTAATTACAAAATTATGAAAATCAAAGGTTTAGAATGATGATAACTTTTCCACAAAAATTAAGTTTCAGATTTTTTTTTCTTAATAAATATGTCAATAATAATTATAATGATATTATAAAAATATTATGGCAATTTAATAATAATATTATTATTATTATATTATCATTATTATTTTATTATTATTTATTTATTTATTATTATTATTATTTAACATATTTTAAAATACTTACGGGGTGTCAGATGCTCTTCTTTTGGTCGCAAGATTCGTCGGTGTGTTCGAGTATTGCTGATGCAGAGAACCACCGACGTTGTTGCTGTTTCCTTGCTGTATGGCTCCTCCGATCCCCGTATTCGATCGCATAATACCGTAATTCGTCGTGCAATGATTTGCGGTACTATTTCCGGTAACGACGTTGCTGTGATCGCCAAAAATGTCCACGGTATCCGAAGACGGTGCCAGACTGACCGTTTCCAGTATCGCTGTCTCGTTCGAGCGCAAATACTGCACGCACGTCTGTAAAAATTGTGCGAAAGGAGAGAATTTAAAAAATGAGGGCCAACGCCACTCTGGGGGTCGAAAAAGGCCCAACTTTGACAATTTATTTTTGGAGCATGGAAAAAGAGATTGAATTTGTTTTTGAAGGGTTTAGGTAACACATATTGAGCTGTGAGGAAAAAAATGTTTGATATCATTTTAATACAAAATGGCGACGCTAGAGCTAATCTTTGAAATCGACTTTTTTTTTTGAATTATTTGATGCGAGAACGGATTTCTAGTAAAGTATAAGATGTGGAACAAATAATTAGAACATTTTATAATAGGTAAGGGTTTTTTAAAAATCAAATTTTTGTAGAAATGGTGCATTTTTGAAAAAAGGAATGGAATATTGGTGAATTTACTCCCTCAAAAAATTGGTAATTTTGCCCCCTAAAAAAATTGGTAATTTTGCCCCCTAAAAAATTTGTAATTTTGCCCCCTAAAAAAATTAATGTGAGAAGATTGAGATATAATATTTCATTGATATAATATTTTTTTAATCAACCCTTAACGTGCACTCTGGGTAAAAGTGTCCTCAGATAAATTCTTTTTCCTCCCCCAAAGGATTTTGTTGATTTATTAATTAACAGACATTATTGTAGCTTATTGAAACAATTTTTTTTCAAAGTATTACATCTTGACAGTAACGAGTTAATTTTTTATCTTCGAGTATAAATAATTAGCTGAGTTTCGATGTTTTAAATAACAAAACGTATTTTCTACTTTTTTTCACCATGTCATTTTGTTCCATTATTTATAATGAAATTTCACTGTGAAAAATGTCTGTTCAAACTGTATAAAAAAATATGAAATTTTCTTGCATATACAGTATATTAAATTTCATATACATGTGTGCAGTAATATTTTCATAAATGTAGTAATATTCCAAAATAAATTTCAATTTTCAGAATTTATTCTCTTAATTTCAATATACGAATATTGAATTTAAGTTAAAATTGTTAATTTTCCAATCGATGTCTATTAATTTCGATTTCGTATACTTGTTATTGAAATTTAATACACAAAAGAATATGAAATTTCAGTAACTAGTTTATTTAATTTAATAACATTTTTTACAGTGTTAATATAAACAAAAAGCATTTTTTTGAGAGACAAGTATTTTTAATTTATCGTGTAATTTTTTCGTTGCGAAATGTTGAGTAAATATCTCAATTGCAGCAAATATTTTAGCACTGGGGCATGAAACTATCCTTGTGTAATTCTGCTTAAGTGTGCACGTGGAGGGTTATAAAAATTGTCTCTTCCACAGTTTCGAGAGTAAGGCCCAAATTTTAAGTTCTTAAGATCTATCTTAAGATCTAATTTAAGATCAAACTCTCCATCGAATTCCAGTTGGAACTTAAGACCGAACTTAAGTTGAATCTTGAGAGGAATCTTAAGTTTGAACTTAAGTGTCAATATAGGTTTATTACTCAAGTTCAAACTTTAGTACGAACTTCAGATCGATCTTAAGTTCAAATTTAAATTTGTATTGAAGTTTGATCTTAAGATCCATCTTGAGCTTGAACTTAAGTTCGATCGAACTTTTTTCATCGCCACTTAAGCTCAAGCTCAAGATGGATCTTAAGATCAAACTTGAAACCAAGTTTACGTTTGAACTTGAGATAGATCTGAAGTTGGCATTAAAGTTTGAACTTATAATAACACTTAAGGTTCAAACTTAAGATTCAAACTAAAGTATGAACTTATAATGACACTCAAGTTCAAACTTAAGATTCAAACTAAAGTATGAACTCATAACGACACTTAAGTTCAAACTTAACATTCAACTTAAGTTCGATCTTGAGTTCCAACGTTAGTTCGATGGAAAGTTTGATTTTAAGTTTGATTGATCTGATGCGATCGTATATATATTTTTTTTAATTCTCTCAAAATTTCGATTTTTCAAAAATTCCCTAAATTTAGTGAAACTTTCTTTTCGACCCTTATAAAGTTTTCAGTGAAGATCAATTTTTGAAAAATCTTCTTAAAAGAGACAATTGAGGGATTATATTTTTTTATTACCGTCAAAACGAATAATTGATTAATGGATTGCAATCAACCGGTATCGATTACAAATATCAATATCGGCGAGACAAATGATGCTAAATGCGCGCGTTAGGGTGTAAACAAGTTACGAGCGCCGATTGAGCTGAGGAAACGTGAACGATGGAAGAAGCTAGAGGAGAAAGGAAATGAGAAGGGAAAAAAGCGTGCCGCGCCGGCAATCAGTTTCATTTTTTAATATTCGTCCCTGCTTTGGCTTTCTTTACCGCCGGCTTGTCCTCTCTCGAGACCGATGCATACTAGGGTGGGCCGAAAATCCGCTTTTTTTGAATTTTTTTTAGCAATACCGAAAATATTGTTCATTATGCTACAAAAAAAATCTGTGTGAAGGAAAAAAATTTTGAGTCAACATCTTAAGCTCGCCCAAGTTCGTTAAAGTTCAAAGTGTTGAAAAAAATAATTTTCTCGGCTTATTTTTATTGGAAATTTAATTCTCTACAAAAAAAAAGTCCTTACATGTAGGATCGATAGTTTCTAAGATAATTGCAATTTAGTAAACAAATTGTAATTTTCGTCTATATTTACATTTTTTATGGTTAAAAACTAATTGATATACATACTCTATATTTCGTAGGAAATTTAATTCTCTACCAAAAATTCCTGATGTGAAATCATGTAGGATTGATAGTTCTCAAAATAATTGCAAATTTACTTAAAAATAGTCATTTTTCTTTCTATAAATATTTTTTCTATGAAGAAAAAAAATTACCTTCCTTTTTTATTAGATTCTCGACAAAAGCAATCGTCAAGTCTATTTATTTCAATATTATATGTATATTTTGAAATTGTCGCTTATTGTAACAATTTTTATTCTTCCAAACAGATTTTTTCATAATAACAATTACAAATTGGCTATGTTTTCCGTGAGTAACATTTCCTGTTAGTTCATTCAATGGCCGGGTTCATCTATGACTCCTTCTGTAGTTCTGCTTTTATAAGCAGAGGTCGCGTCGTACCGATTTGGTACCGATTTTCCCTAAAGTTCGCAACATTTTTACCTCTGGCGCTAGTATTTCACGAAGAGAACATCCAACATTTGTTTCGATTATTTTTCGATGTGTTTTTAAGTAAATTTGCAATTATCTTAGAAACCATCGATCCTCCATGATTTTATATAGGGACCTTTTTTTGTAGAGAATCGAATTCCCTATAAAATAACATGATTATCAAATATTTTTTTACTCATAAAAAGTATAAATACAGAGGAAAATGACAAATTTTTCACTAAAACAGCAATTATCTTAGAAACTATCGATCCTACATGATTTGATATAGGGACCTTTTTTGTAGAGAATTAAATTTCCAATAAAAGTAAGCCGAGAAAATTTTTTTCTTAACACTTTGAACTTCAACGAGCTTGGGCGAGCCTAGGATGTTGACTCAACATTTTTTCCCTTCACACAGATTTTTTTTGTAACATAATAAACAATATTTTCGGTATTGCTAAAAGAATTTCAAAAAAGCGGATTTTCGGCCCACCCTAATGCATACGCTCCCCCTTTCCACCCTTTCGACACCAGCGGTGCCGCGTTCTTGGCTTCCTTCTTCCTCCTCTTCCTTCTTCCTTTTCTTCATCTCCCCTTCCGCCACATCTTCCCTAGGACCTTTTTTTTACTCTCTCTCTCTCTCTCTCTCTCTCTCTCTCTCTCTCTCTCTCTCTCTCTCTCTCTCTCTCTCTCTCTCTCTCTCTCTCCGTTAATACCAAAGTCAGCCTTCTGGCACGCTACGATTTATCGTTGCTAATTCGATATCGGAACAGTCGTCACCTGATACCTAATTAACGATTATCGATCGCGACACTTTTACGTTCAACGGCAAAAGTCACCGAGACTTCCGTGAAATTCACCCCACCAACGATATAAGACCCCGTAAACCCTCGAAAATTAAATTATACGACGCATTCCGGCATCTATCTTTCATTGCCACTTTTTTTTATTTAAACGAGAACGAGAATATTCCGATTTTCAGAAGTCGGCAAAAAAAGCTTTGTGAACAAAAGCTTTTTCATGAAAAAACTCAATAGTTCAAACAATGAAGATGATGTTAAAGCTTGAATCGTTTCAATGCAACGGTAGTTTATTCTTTAATGAGATTCATTCTTCCGGAAGAATTTTCGAAGTGAAAAATCATTAAAATGTATTTTGAGGTCTCTATTGAAGACTTAGGCTCGGTTTTGAAATTCTTGACATCCATCTTAAGATCGATCTTAGATCGAACTTAAGTTCAAACTTCAGATCGATCTTAAGATGGATTTAAGTTCAAACTTAAATTTGGTTTGAAGTATGGTCTTGAGATCCATCTTGAGCTTGAACTTAAGTTCGATCAATCTTATTTCAATCCCTCGACCGTGTTTTTTGACATTAGTTGTGAAAATAATTAAGTTCGATCGAACTCAAGTTTAAGATCAATCTGAAGTTCGCACTAAAGTTTGAACTTAAGTATGAACTTATAACGATACTCAAGTTCAAATTTTAGTGCTAACTTCAGATCGATCTTAAGTTCAAACTTAAATTTGGTTTGAAGTTTGGTCTTAAGATCCATCCTGAGCTTGAACTTAAGTTCGATCAATCTTCTTTCATTGCCTCCCTCGACCGTTTTTTTTGGCATTAGTTGTTAAAATAATTGAGTTGGATCGGACTCAAGTTTAGGCTCAAGATGGATCTTAAGTTCAAACTTCAAACCAAATTTGTTTGAACTTAAGATCGATCTGAAGTTCGCACTTAAGTTCAAACTTAAGATTCATCTTAAATTGGAACTTAAGTTCAATCTTAAGTTTCAACTTGAGTTCAATGAAAAGTTTGATCAAGTTTGATCTTAAAATCTTAAAATTCGGGCCTTGGAATATTTTATACACAAGCAAAATGTAAATGCCATTGGAAATGAATTGAAAAGAATTATTTTCGTTGCATTGCAATGATGCAAACTTCAACTTCATCAATGACGAATGATTCTATTTCAAAATCAGATTAAAAAATCTATTTTGATGTAGAAACATCATTTATTATTGATTTATTTATTTATTGGAAGCATATTTTCACAGAATTATCAAAAAAGAAACATTTAAATTGAAAATCAAAAACCTGTATCGATAATTTTTTATTTTATTCATTTTCTCGATCAGCAATATTAAAATTCAAATATTCATATTAAAGAAAAAATACTTTTCTTAAAATTTCAGGACCTTTCAAGATCAGTACAAGGTATTATATAAAAAACATCAAACAAAAAATTTAACGTTGATCGTGGATTTTCACGATTTAAAAAAATTCAAAATTCTTCAAATTCACCATTAAAAAAAAAAAATTCGGAATATTTTTTGTTTTCCTAGCGCCAAGTACACTCTTTAAGACGAACTTAGAACAATTTTTTCGTAACTATAATAGTTTTCGAGATATTTAAAAAATAGACTTAAAAGATTGAAAAAGTGATGAAATTTTGAATTTTCCAAAGAATTAATTTTTTTTCCTGCGGTAGAACTTCGTTTTATGATAAAAGAAAACTTCCGACCAAATTTGATCGAAATCTAAAGAAGTCGATTCCAACTATTGATCGATTTGACATGGAACGACCCACTTCAATAATACACAAATCCGAAAAATGTAAATGCTCACTATTAATTTGCAATTCGTTATCTCACGCTATTCTCTATCCTTTCTGCAATTTCCTCAGCCTCTCTTTATCTCTCCACTCCGTGGAGTCTCTATTATTTATTTTTATTTTATATATATATATATATATATATATATATTTTTTTTTTCATTTATCCCCTTCCTCGTTTCCTCTTTATGCTCGTGCTTGCTGTGGCCGACAGCTGGCGACCGTTTTCTTAGACAACGTCACACAGCGCATGTTTTATACAATGAATAAAAGAAGAAGAGAAGGAGGAAGGAATAAGAAGAAGAAGAAGAAAAACAACGCGAGGTGAAAGATTTTTCCTCCATTACTTCGAAGACTTTAATGAAAGCATCTCGTAAAATTATAGTCAGCCACAATATGGATATTTTGCTAAAGAATTTTTATTCTATTCTGTAATTGTGTGTCTCGCTGTATTATTATGAAATATCCCTCGCTAAGTCGACGGTGTGCGTCATCCATATGTTGCTCGTAAGAACCTTAATCGATTGTGCGTGCGCTTAAAATGAAATTTAACGTCCAATGAGAGGGAATATTTATCGCCGCTTGTCGCCATTTTTCACGTTGAACTCCTTCGCCCATTCAACTGTTTATTTATTTATTGCACTCCGTGCGTAAAGTGCCCATTTTACGCACTCGTGCAATAAAATTTTGTACGAAACTCGTGCAAGAAACATTTTCCTGACGAGTGTGATTGTAGCATTCGCCTTTGGCTCATGCTGCAAACTCACACTCGTCAGAAAAAGTTTCAACGCACTCGTATCGTAATGTACTATTTTATTACTCATGCGCGAAAAGCGGTATCTTTACGCCCGCTGTTACGGTTGAAAAGTAGCTTTTTGCCCATTTTATAATTTGAGTGCGCAAAATTTACTTTGCGCACGCAAATTCAGTGCCGAAATTAAATAAAAGAATAACGTTGGTGAAATTCAACAAAAACAAAAACGCAACCGAAATATTAAAACTGAATTGAGGTTGACGTGACAGATCGCATACTATTTTATTACTCATGCGGTTCTTGTTCTTGTTCAAAATAAAATTGTTTTCATTGTTCCTTAACTAAGTTTCCTGTATATTTGTTAACTTTTTAGTTCTTATTTTTGGTCTGTGGGGGAGCTTAGCCCCCCCAACCCCCCACCGGGGCTTCGCCCCCCCCCCCCACAGGGACAATTTTATATTGGGATTTATTCCGCATTCGCAATAAAAAATAGTATGTGCAACTCGTGCGGGGTTGTCAATTGACCCCTCAAGCGAATGAGCAATCGACAACTTGCCGCACTAGTTGCACAATATACTATTTCATCACTCTTTCGCTCTTTACTGGATTTATCCACTCGCTAGTTCACGCGTTATTATCAGTTTCAGGATGCGGAGGAAACCCCAGGCCTGAAGGTAAATATTTATTTTATTCTCCATTTTCTAAATTGTCGGGAAAATTTAAAAAATACTCAAATACGAATTTTCCTTTTCCATTGGATTGGCTATGTTTTCTCGATATTTTCATCAAATTAGTGGTGCATTCCTAAACAACTTTTAACATTTTTCATGATAGTTCGAAATTTCTTTGAAATCGAAGAAAATAAAAATTTCAGCATTCTTGGCATGACCCTCAAAATTTCTGCATTTTTCGATTTTCCCTCAACATATTTTCACAACTATGGTGCGGAGGAAATCAGCAGTAAATTTCCCACTGAAATGTGGTTAAAAAACGATCAAAATAGAAAAAAAAATTTTGTTCTTTTTTGATAGATTTTTCGGAAATTCTCGAAATAGCGAAATTTCAAGCTCTCATAACTTTACGATCGTTTGACCGATTCTAAAAAAAAAAAATTTCGTTCTCATAACTTCTGACTCAACTTAGAGAATGTCGTTTGGTTCATCCCGATAAATTAATTTTTGTAGAAATGAGAGCACTTTGAAAATCGCCGGAAAAAAAATGGAAAAGGTTATGCCTTGAAAAATTTGCAAAAATCGATTGCTCGAACTTACCATTACAAAGAGAATTCATGTAGCAGCCAAAATTCCATTTGGAAAAAAAATCTCAGTCATTTTACTGAAACGATTCAATTTTGACCAAAATGCGAAAATTTTTATTTATTTATTTATTCTTTTTAAGCCTTACGTCGATGTATTTTTTGTCACTAATCACCAATAATTTCCACAAAAACTCAAAAATTTTATGAATTTTCATCTGGAAAATTATTTAAGGACTGGAATTTTTTACTTTAGCAATATTTTACAGCCGCTTCTGAATGTCAGAACTTTGCACTTCAGACATCATAGTTCATAAAAATTAAAAAAAAAAACAAATTTTTTTAATATTTCGCGCTTTCGCGAAAACAAAAAAAAATGATTTTCAAATATTTTTAACCTTTTGGGAATTATTAATTGCGAATTAACCAGCTGCAAGAAAACCCTTTTCAAAAAATTGAAAAAAAAAAAACAATTTTGCAATATTTTTAACCTTTTGCGAATTACCCATTGCGAGTACATATATTAGGGTGATTTTTTTCGACTTTTTTTTCATTCCTCACCTAAAATTTTGTTATATGTCTAAAAAAAAATGCCCTGAAAATTACAGCCCTTAATATTAAAATTAAGTACTTTTCCATAGCGTGAAAAGATTTTCCATCTAAAATACACGTAAATCAATTTTTTTTTTTTCACAATTCTATAACTCAGCGGCATTTTATACTGTATCATATTGTTCTTGGTCGCAATTATTTCTTGAGATATTGAAATATTGAGATATCAACAAGTTAAAACGTTTGGTGCGATAAACCATACAAATTTTATACCACAAATAAGTTGAAGTTCAATATCTCAAGAAATATTAATTTTAGTAATTATGTCTAGAGGACCATTTTTTTTAGGAAATAAAATTTTCAGTAAAATTTTGCTTTACATTTTTTCGGTATAACAGCAAAAAAACGAGAATTTTCGGTAAAAATCAACTTAAGTGACCCGTACCATCTCACCAGTGTAAGTTACACTTACGCTGCTGAGGACACTTTTGAAGATTGTTTAATTTTGCGTAAATTGCGACTAAGATCAATGTGATAGCATAAAATGCCGCTGAGTTATAGAATTTTGGAAACAAAATTTTTTGATTTGCGTGTACATATTTTAGATGGAAAATCTTATCTGGGAAAGTACTGAATATTAATATTGAGGGCTGTAACTTTCAGGGAATTTTTTTTTAGACATATCCAACAAAATTTTAGGTGAGAGTGAACAAAAAAGTCGAAAAAAAAATCACCCTAATATATATGGGGCGTTTCATCCCAAATCGGACAGTTTGAAAAACTTTTTTTTTATTTCCTCAATTTTTTAATATTTTTTAGTACCCATCAAAAGACCCTTCCTGTAAAATTTTGAGATTTTCCTGGTTACTGGTTCA
Source organism: Alloplasta piceator (assembly GCA_946863875.1). Classification (NCBI taxonomy): domain Eukaryota; kingdom Metazoa; phylum Arthropoda; class Insecta; order Hymenoptera; family Ichneumonidae; genus Alloplasta; species Alloplasta piceator. The sequence continues at coordinate 17,686,580 of OX333077.1, read as the reverse complement.
ACCCGTAGTAAAAAACTCCATTCGTCGCCATTGAAAAATCCCCATTCATTCCCCATTGCCAAAATAACCAATGGACATGAATGCCGAATTGCCTAAGGGGATTTTCGCCATTGAATTCCTCATTTGAAACGGAATGGGGATTATCCCATGAGGATTCAATGGAGACAATCTCCCTAGGTAATTCGCCATTCAGCTCCATTGGTTTTTGTGGGCAATGGGGAATAAATGGGATCATCAATGGAGATTCTTTCATATGATTGCTATATATACATGGAATTACGCATTAAGTAATCAAATGATGTAAGTTATCAGTAAGTAAGGTTAATCATAATGCTAATATTAGCATTACGACCAATAATTATATACGCATTATATATATATATATATATATTACATTTAATAGAAATTATTGAAGCTCATATATGCAATTTCCGAGAAAAAATAATGAGCGTATAGAATCAGTTGCATATATATATTTTATTTACTTATCATTATTAATTCATACACTCTTTTTAAGAATCTATCGACTGATTATTTTGATCATTTCATCGTTAGCCGCATTTGGGTTCCAACGAACATCTGTGGGAAATGCTAATCTTCCAGTTCATCCGCATTGACTTTCCAATGGACATCATTGGATAAGGCGGATCATTTCGTTCATCAGCATTTACCTCCCCATGGACACCATTGGGCAATGCTGATCGCTCAATACATCCGCATTGGCTTTCCAATGAGCATCATTGAGTAATAATGATCGTTCGATTCATCCGCATTGGCTTTCCAATGAGCATCATTAAGTAATGATGATCATTCGATTCATCCGCATTGGCTTTCCAATGAGCATCATTGAGTAATGATGATCATTCGATTCATCCGCATTTGATGTTCAATGGATACCCATTCACTGATCAATGGTCAGCCCTGTACGCCATTGACAAATGCGGAAATCTCAATGGGTCCCCATTCATTGTCCAATGGAGTCGTATGAGGACCATTGGTTGCCATTGGCGATTCAATGGAGTTTTTAACTACGGGAAAAGATATTAAATTGACAAAATAAACCGCTCGTTTTTTGGTATTTTGGTCACAACTTCTTCAATAATGGTCTAAATTGAAAGTTTTTTTTCAAAATTTTTGTTTTTTTATCGCCTTTTCAGAAAAAAATACAACAAAAATATTCGACGCGTTTTTGAATGAGTTTTTTGAGTTTTAAACTTGAAATCGCGTTTTTAAAAGTGAGTGCCATTTCTTATTTTTTTAAAAAAACTTTTTATTTTTTATTTTTTGTTTCAAACATCTATCTATTCAACGATTCTTAAGACTAGTCCGATCGTGGGATTTCAATAACTACTATTTTTTTTTTGCATAAAAATTTTTTTTTTCATAATTTATTATGAATACCAATTTTTGTTACTGTATAGTATTTTTTTAATCATTTTGAATTAATTTTGACACTTTTTCATTGTTAACAGATTTTTAAAATTAATAATTAATCGATGAGCAAACAACAACAGTTCAAGAATTGTATGAGTGAGCATTGAAACTAAATAGTTTACCGAATATTGCTGTCAAATGTTCACCTGAGAAACATTATTTAGATGCAAAAGAAAGATTCCATTTGCGTTACAATACTGCGAAGTCGATCACAGGGGGACACAAAAATTGGTATTCATAATAATTTATTAAAAAAAAAAAACTAATTTTCAAAAATCGAAAAAAATAGTAGTTATGGAAATCCCACGATCGGACCAGTCTTAATTATTGAATAGATAGATGTTTAAAGCAAAATTAAAAAAAAAATCAATAATGACACTTTTAAAAACGGGATTTAAAGTTTAAAACTCAAAAAACTCATTCAAAAACTCGTCGAATATTTTTGTTGTATTTTTGTTTGAAAAGGCCATAAAAAAACAAAAATTTTGAAAAAAAAAACTTTTAATTTGGATCATTATCGAAGAAGTTACGACCAAAATACCAAAAAAAGAGCGGTTTTTTTGTTAATTTAATATCTTTTGGACGGGTAATAAAAAAAATCTCAGAATTTAACAGGAAGGGTCTTTTCATGAGTACTAAAAAATGTAAAAAAAAATGAGAAAATAAAAAAATAAAGTTTTTCAAACTGTCCGATTTGGGATGGAACGCCCCATATATAGGCATTCACGAAGTAATTTCTCCGCTTTTCCCTAAGTAACGCTCACTTCCGCTAAACACATGGGTTCAGGCGTCTTGCAGACGCACACATATCTTCAGACGGCTGTTTCTACGAACGCGGAAGCAGTAGAAACAGAACTACCCGAGAGCATACATCGCCGCGTTCGCGATCGCCTCGACGGTTCCCTGGGAAATTAAAACAAGCTGCCAGCCGGGCCACCAGGCTTGCTCTCTGTTGATTTTGCACTGTTCTCCCTCCCTCCCGCCCTTACAACTCTTCCTTCGCAATATATGGAACATTCCGTGTAAAGTCGACCAACAACAAAATTGCACCTTTTTCTCCAACAATTATAGCGAGGTTAATCTTTTAAACGATATTTACACCAAATGTCAAAAAATGTGTCCCTTTTTTTAATGTAAAATGGGAGAAATGTTGCAAAGAAAAATTATACTCATTGAAATACAAGCAATTTTTTCCTTTTCATATTTTCCCCTGCTCAAGCGAAGAAATTTATTTTATCAGCTTTTTATTTTATAATCTTTTATTTTTCATAAAAATCTGCTCGGTTATTCCCGATGATTTTTTGAAACAAATCTCGGGGATAGTGAAAATTTTTTGAGATTTTTTTTTTCATTCAAACGTTTATGTTTATTGATTTGTTTTTATTGGAAAAATTAGTACAATCGTGATAGAAATTAAGGGCCAAATTCGAGAGGGTGAAAGTCGAATTTCGGTCCGGCTGACATGAAATAGCCCATATATTTCTCCATTGTCTTTCGTCTAATTTTACACTTGTACAGATACAATGTTTGTGCTGTATACTATATTATAAACGATTGTATAAACTCTTGATTCCGTAAGGCAATGCAAAACACCCCGTGCACAGTCTTTCGAGATTCTTAATGACGAATCGAGGCACGAAGAGAGCGAGAAAATTAAACAAATTTTCTTCCACTCTGCATCGCGTTATCGATTTATACAAATTTTTATATCGGCACAAATTGATTCTATTTTAATTAAAGATAATTTATACGAGTCAGGCGCATCTCCATTTGAATCAAATAAATAATATATGGGTTATTCCGTGTCAAGTCGATCAATAAATGGAATCGACCCGTTTCAACTTCGATGAACTTTGGTCAGAAGTTTTCTTTTATCATAAAACGAAGTTCTATCAAAGGAAAAAAATAAAAAATTTTTGCTCGATAATTCAATATTTCACCATTTTTTCAATAATTCGAGTTTATTTTGTAAACATCTTGAAAACTATTATAGTTACGAAAAAATCGTTCAGTGTTCGTCTCAAAGAGTATTCTTGGGGCTACGAAAAAAAAAAATTACGAAAAAAAATTTTGAAAAATGATTAATTTGGAGAATTTTTTTAAATCGTGGAAATCCACGATCAACATTATATTTATGGTTCAATTTTTTTTGATAATATCTTCTTCTGATCTTAAAAATTCCTGAAATTTTTAAAAAGCGTTTTTTTTGTTTCAAAAATATAAATTTTTTAATTTTTTTTTTACTTCTAAGTCGAGTGAAGTTGAGCACAATCATGTAATTTTATAATTTTGAGCAGTTCAAATTACATGATCGCTTAACTTTACTTAACTTAGAGGTAAAAAGAAATTTTTTTTTACCATAATTAAAAAATTAATATTATTGAAAAAAAACACCTTTCTGAAAATTTCAGGATCTTTTCAGATTAGTACAAGGTATTATATTAAAAAAATTAAACCAAAAGTTTAATTGATCGTGGATTTTTACGATTTAAAAAAATTCAAAATTCTCCAAATTCATCATTTCTCCAAAAATATTTACGGAATATTTTTTGTTTTCCTAGCCCCAAGTATACTCTTTAAGACGAACTTAGAACGATTTTTTCGTAACTATAATAGTTTTCGAGACATTTCAAAGATAAACTTGAAAAATTAAAAAAATGGTGAAATTAAAAAAAAAAAATTAATTTTTTTCCTTTGGTAGAACTTCGTTTTACGATAAAAGAAAACTTCTGGCCAAATTTCATCGAAATTGAAAGGGGTCGATTCCAACTATTAATCGATTGACATAGAATGACCCATATACATTTTTTTAAGGGTTCGTTCTTTTTCCCCAATTTTTGCTCATTCGCAGAGGAAGATTCATGAATGAAAAAAAAGGACGAGTAACAATCAGCAAATTTTTGATTTGATTATTCATTGTAAAAAAAAACATCTTTTTATTATAGTGCTATTAAATCTAAATTAAATCGTACAAAAAATCTATTTGCGATTATTATCTATTTGCAAAATATTTTAGCAAAACTTTCGGTCTTTTAAAAAATTTTCAACGCTTCTTGATTGTAGAAATTCTCGTTCCTTAAAAAAAAACCACAAAGGACTGATAGAAAAAAAATCTGCAAAAATTAGTTAATGCTCGTTAGATTAATTGTCAAAAAGAATCGTGAATCAAATTCGAGAAGCTTACGATTGAGTCGGCACATGTAAATTGTCCCCTGAGTCATGTAATTTTCTCGATTTTCCATGCCTCTTGATCTGTGCTTTGCATTCCAAATTATGCAATAATATACGGCAATTTTTTGGGGCTGAAATGGGAATCCCGATCGGGATTCGATATATTCGTGATGGCCTCTCCAGATATATTTCTCCCCTTTGAAAAC
>OX333077.1:16235446-16280446 GCA_946863875.1 Alloplasta piceator | reverse complement strand
AATAAAACTGAAAATACTGAAATAAACTAATGAAAAACGTTATAGCAAAAGGTTTGCATCATTTCTCTGCCTTCGCATTTACTCTTCTCGCACTACAATTTATTTAACGATAAATCCCGCAAAATATAAAGATCAGCTTGTCCAAGTGGTAATGACGTTTAATCTTATACCAAGGTCATCGACACTTTCAGAAGTCAAAATGATTATTTGAAAAAAAAAAAAAAAATTTGTACCCTCGAAAATCAGTACTTCGGAAGAATCACCCATATAAACCCGGGAGATAACGAGCGAACTCGCGAAACGCGCCATAGATCAACGGAGGGGGAGGCTTAATTATCTCCGTGGATCTCCGTCGGGGCTTTAACTCGCAACCCCTTTATATGGTTGCCGTGGGCCCCATGGATATAGCGTACGGTATTTATCGCTGGTCGAGAGCGCAATCCCTTCGGCACGATGGTTTTCGATTTCTTGTTTCAACCCCCATTCCAGAAACATTCGCATTTCCTCATAAATACGCATCACACGGTACACTATGGCTAAATCAATGTTGGAAGCTTTCATATTATGTATACACGGGAATGAGTCCGTATATGCCCTTTCCATGGACGATGTTGTACGCCCAATGGAGCGTCTACAGTTTTCCGCCAGAAAAGAAGAAAAATTTACACCGTTGTATTATGTATATGTAGGGAATTTTTACGCCTCTGGAGCATTACCTCCTATCCCTTCCGGTAACCGTAAATTTATTCATATTTCGGTTGTGTATTTTTCTGTGCAATAAGATGTGCGTTGATATCTGGTGCAGAGAGGAGAAAAGAGTGCGAGAGCACATACGTGTATGTATGTGGAGAATCGGAGGAAAGAGGAACCAAGTTTGTTTTTCCCTTCCCCTTCTCATCTAGCTCTCACTTCCTCTCCCTTTCCCTCTCTCTCTCTCTCTCTCTCTCTCTCTCTCTCTCTCTCTCTCTCTGTCTTTCTCCCTCTTTCTGTACTGCGAACCTTTAGTGTACAACATCTACATGTATATGGGGCATTCGGAGTGAAATCGAATTTCTTACTTCCAAATAGCCTCAATTTTTTATGCTGTTTTTCCTAGTCTACCCCTAGCTAATAATAATAGGTATAGAAAGCGGAAAATTATTGATTAATTTCAGAAATGCTAATTTGAAGTAGACCTCAGATCTCTAATACTTCTCCTTCTTATTTCCAAACTTTCACCAAGCAGGTAAATAAGTCGAAAATGCTGTTTTCCAAACGAATTAACAAATAATAAAAAAAAGACGAGGTATTTCTTATGAAATCAAAGCTTCAACACTTTATTTATATATAAATTTTTAATTTGAATATCCGGTTTAAAAACAAAAAGTACATTATCGATGTTCCAGTCTGATTTAATGAAAAAAGTTGCATTTTTTATTTAAAATGCATACTACTTTGTTGATTAATTTAAAAAACAACCTTATATTAATTTTTTATCACAGACAACATGGTTTAGAAAAAAATGTCAATTGAATTGAATGTTTGTTCGTTTTGATTAGGGGTGTGCGGAAGGAATTCGATTCGAATTATTTGAACCATTTGAATTATTCGAATAATTATTTTTTACCCTTAAACTGATCGACGTCGATGAAGAAGTTATGTTGTTCTATCATATATTCAACATGATCGTAATATTTTTTTTTATAGTTCACTACTGAAATAATGCAAATATTAATAAAATATAACTTTTAAAAGTTATAAAATTTTTAATGAAATGTAAAATTTAAAATTTTTTTTTAGATATTAAGAAAATACATCGTTAAAAAAATTAGCAAATAAATTCAATACGCTGATGATTAGTCAAGTGTAATAAAGTTTTTCAAAAGTTATACTCATTTTATTTATCTGCAATATATTTCTCCCAAATTTTACTACTGACATTAATTTATTCAATAATTTCGACGATGCAAATATTTATTTAGGTTTTCATGATAAACAGCAATTGCAATAACATAGCCTCTTATTTTTTACAAGTATTTAGAGATGTACGAATGATCGAATTTTCGAATATTCGCACGACCCAAGTTTTAATTTAAAAAAATATCTCAGTTTCTCGTGTAAAATTATCAATGAAAACAACTTGTAACCTTGTCAATGCCGCGCGCATAATTATTGGCTGGAAAGAAGTGAGAGGCTTGAAAATATCTGGTAAAATTTTATAAATCTATTCGAGAGAGGATTTCTCGCGACGTGATTGAAAATTGACTCGCAAAACCTCAGTCAAATTGTGGCCGAATCGGTGCACATTTTGTTCGGAGGGTAAAGGGTGGAAGGGGTACCCTCATTTTTTAGAACCCGGAGAACATTACCTGCAAAGTATTCCAAAAAAAAAACAAAGTTTAGATACCGATCGAGTCGAAGCGCCCCATACAGGCTTGTATAGGGTAAAACGTGTACAAAGACCCCAACCCCCGGTAGCTCCCACCACACTGCTTTCTGTATACGGACCATGCCGCTTCCCGAGCGGCACCAAAACCTCGTTCCTTTTTATCTCCGCAGAGTTTCCACCCCATCAGCCTCACCCTTCACCTACCTCTGCCGGCGCCGCGATCTCTCTCTCTCTCTCTGCCCCCCCCCCTTCCTCTATCTCTCTTTCTCTCTCTCTCTAGGTTATTCCAGCAACCATAGCCATCTCCCTTCTCGTTCCCGGGGATCGTTCGCGCGCGCCATTTCCACCCGTTTTCTCTGTCCCTTTGGTTTAAGGGGGGTCGCTACACTCCACCCACATAGCGCGCGGCAGTCATGGCGGCAGTTACGGAATCAATAAAAGTGGTGCTCATGCGCCCCTCAACTATCCTCACTACTGCCGTAGTACACCCCTTGCTAGCCCTCCACTGCCGCAGCCTCCGTCGCCCTTTCCAAAACCCAAAAACTCACCCTCCCTCTCCCCCTCCCTCTTCCCCGTCGAATCTTCCATCCCCTGCGACCATCTCCGTTTCACAATCTCCCTGTCTCCGTCCCACTTTCGTCAGCATACGCACAGACACACACTCAGACATCCACAGACAGAGCTGCTCCAGTCCGGACATCGAATAGAACCGAGTCCCGTTCCGTTCCACAAGGATAGAAGGGGTTGCAGCCTTTCTTTGTGTGCGCGTGTGTGGATATACCTATATTCATCCCCCTTAACGCCCCGCCGTAGTATACCACTGCGGCAGGCCATCCTCCGCGAAACTACCCCTAAAACTATACAGAAGCTATCCCACGTACCGAGTGTCCTGCAAACACGCCCGAAACACTGCGTCATCTACGTTATTGCCGCCTCGTTGCTTCGCTCTCTCTCCCTCTCTCTCTCTCTCTCTCTCGCTTTCTCTCTCTCTCTCTCTCTCTCTCTCTCTTTTTTCTCGCTCTTTCGTCTCGTCTCGTAAATACACTTGATTTTTTTTCTTTACTGCCACCCATGAAAACAATCGGTATACGAGAGGCGTGATGATCGAGCGGTGATTGAGTTTTCAACGGAGGGTTCCGCTTTCTCGTTCGCAGACTGACTTCTTCTCTTTTCTCCCCCCAACGACGTTTCGGGCTATCGTACGATGATTTGGGATGAGAATTGACTCTGCGAATTTATGAGGGTTGTAAGAAACATCAAATATATTATTTTTCCATGTAGGAAGCTTTGTCCAGGGTCAATGGCATTGTCGGAATGATATTGCTGATATAATGCATGATATAATGCGATGACAAAATATCGCTATTTATGTGGCAGGGAAATTAATAACTATGTGCAATCGAAATTATCGACAGTTTTTATTCTTCTAAGTCGATTGCAATTGATAAAATTGGATTTTAAAAATATACTTGATGTATATTTCTCGTGTACACTGCATATATTCCATATGCATTGAAAATATATTAATTACAAATTTTTATATATTGAAAAATATATTTTGAAAAATATATTTTTGGTATAGACCCGTACCCACATTCCACAATCATTTCATATCTCTGAGACATATATTTTGTATACATTTGTGAAATATATTTTTCATTCCAAAATGTTGTTTAAATGTGTTTTAACCCTTACTTGACACACTTTGTACCACAGCGATGAAAATTCTTATAAAAAGTATACCACTTACTATTTTAACTTGCAAATTTTTTTAAAACTTCTCAAAAGGTTACTTCCCAAAGTTATACAGAATTTATAGTAAAATATTAAAGTTAAATATAATTAAAAAATTCAAATACCTAAAAAACCTAAATAAATGACAACTTTTACGAAAATATAACTTTTTTATTTTCGAACAAAAATTGTTGAAAATTTAACTGAGTTTGCTTAATGTATTGCACTTTTTCGCTATTATTGTGTACGCTGAAAATCACACGGAACAATCGACTTAGCTGTGATAACAAAAAAATTAGTTGTCTCAACAAACAATCTCAGTGCTCTGAGCGCCAGACGAGAAATTGGTTCGATCAACGATTTTTATATGGTCGATTTATAAATGGCAGATCAGCTAATTTTTTAGTTCGGCCAACCACGAATGAAATGGTTGTATCAACTATTTTTGCTCGTGGTTTATTATTATTTTTTTATATCTACACAATATTTTTAAACATTTCAATCTTTGAATGTCGCTACACATATGAAATTTACAATTTCGTAAAGCTTCGTCTCTTCTTCAAGAGAAGGTAAAAGAAAAAATACCCTTTTTTATGGGAATCCATTTCGGACTCGACCATCTGCGTTTTGCCATATCCATAGTAAAAAATAAGGATATTCAACATAGATGAACTTGGAGAGGTCATAAGCATCGAGGGAAAAGTTCGTTTGTGCGAGAGGAAGCCACCTGGTGGATTTTTGGGATACTAAAAAATCTGCAGATATGATCATATAGTTGGCCACAGTGCCTATAAAATTCGTTGTCCATCCTTTACCTTCTTGAATACTATTTTATTAGCTAGACCAATCAAATCAGTTGTGTTGACTAGTCGCGTCAACTAACTATGAATAGCAGATGGAACTAATGCTAGATGGTTATTGTAACGAAGCAGATGGTTACGGTAACCGAAATATACCCAACTAATAATCAGTTGGTTGTCCCAACCAACAATTTTTTTCCGTGTATTTGTGGTCCAAGAAGCTCCGGAATGATTTTTCATTTCTTCTTTCGTTAGAAAAGCAATTTTGACGGCGCAACCTTTATTCGCATTGAAGTTTCATGCCATTACTAATTTCCATGCCATCCATTTATTTTATTTTTTATACAATATTTCAAACGTGGTATTTCCACTCAAGGGGTAAGTATGCACCGATATATATATATATATATATATATATATATATATATATATATATTTACAGCTTCGCATAGTATTTTACAGTAGTACGAGGCGAGACAAGAGGAATTTCCGGTATATCGCGAGCGATATGTTCACCAGTGGAGCGCCAACATGGGACATGAGATACGAGCTTTTTTTTCGTTTCCCTCCACCCCTCTCTCTGTCAGGAGGGACTATCGTATAACGAATTTCGTTAGCCGCGCGGCCAAGGGAAACCGGGGAATTAACACGTTCGTGAGTGTCCATTCCGCGTTATGTTAATGGGCCAATAACTCGTCGATATTGTACAGCGCGCTCTCATCGGACGCGAGCGGGCTCGTGAATTTGTAAAAAAGAAAGAAATCGAAAGAAAAGAGAGAAAAAACACGGTTCTGCGTCTCATAAAAGTCCCTCTCCTTTTTTCCAGCTAGAGCTAATAAAGAACACAAGAGGCATCCCTCCATTACACGATTATAATAAAAGCGGTTCTTCCATTAACGCGGGAATTCATGGGAACGTCTTCATTCTGACGGTTCGGCAGCGGTTGAATAAATAATCTCAGGGTATATGTATAGTATATATATTTATCTATATCGTAGGCAGAGTTGTAAATAATGCATTATTTTGAAAATTCATTACTGTATTCATTACCCATTACGCTGCAAAATGTGAAACGAACAAGTTTACCATTACAAAATACAAAAGTAATGTGTAATGGTAATGTGTAATGTGTAATGTAATGTGTAATGTAATGTGTAATGTAATGTGTAATGTAATGTGTAATGTAATGTGTAATGTAATGTGTAATGTAATGTGTAATGTAATGTGTAATGTAATGTGTAATGTAATGTGTAATGTAATGTGTAATGTAATGTGTAATGTAATGTGTAATGTAATGTGTAATGTAATGTGTAATGTAATGTGTAATGTAATGTGTAATGAATGCGTGTTCCATTACAAATAAAAAAAGTAATTTGTAATGGATGCATGTGCCATTACAAATAAAAAAAGTATTGGGTCATGGATGAGTGCCCCATTACAAATTACAATTGAAAAAAAAACGTGATATGTAGTGGAGAATATTCCATTGCAAATGGAAAAATTGCTGTGCTCGCATTAGAAACTTGCACATTGCCGTTTCATTATTTTATTTCACTCGAAACAAATTTAGATGGAAGGAAAGCAAATGGGGTCTCACTGTAATATTGTTTGAACACGTCACTAGTATTCGGAATCAATGGTGAATATGAAAATAATTTGTCTGTATCAAGATTCTGTTAACTTTACTATCGTTAGTGGTAAATGTATGAACGATGTACATTAAGTTAATATACACTGACATCTATAAGTTTTTCTTGAATTGTAATTTTTACAAGAATGGAGTAAAAATTACTATAAATAATCTCTATTCATACATTTACCACGACGATAATAAAGTTAACAAAAACTTGATACACATAAATTATTGTCATTGAAAAATTAATAGACTTACCTTTGAGCAAAATAGTACCTGCTTCAAATTGTCGTAGAAACACACTGATTTGTAATGAAATATTCTCCACTACAAATTACTTTTTGTTCAATTGTAATTTGTAATAGTGCACTCATTCATTATACGTTATTATTTTGTTTGTAATGGCACATGCATCCATTGCACATGACTTTTATTATTTGTAATGGAACATGCATACATTACACATTACTTTATTTATTTGTCATGGAACACGGATTCATTACACATTACTATTTTCATTTCTAATGGAGCATTCATTCATTACACGTTTCTTTTGTAATTTGTAATGGAAAACTTATCCAATACACATCGTTTAAGGTAATGGGTAATGCATTACTTTTACATTACTATTTTCACAAGTCTGATCGTTGGACATACTCGTGCAATATACGGAATGAATTTCTCTCGATTGTACCAGCAGGAAATCACGAGGCGATCGAGAATGTCAAGGGTGAAGGGAAAAGGGTTGTGTATATAATTTATAGCCCCAGCGACAAATCAATCTGACGTTTCGTCCTCTCTCTCTCTCTCTCGCTCTCTCTCTCGCTCTCGCTCTCTCTCTCTCTCTCCCTCTCTCTCTCTCTCTCTCTCTCTCTCTCTCTCTCTCCCCCTCTCCCGCTTTGTACGTAATACGTATGGACGTACAAAACGTGCTGGATTTCCATGACCAGCGATGGATTGATTGCCTACCCGGGACTGGCACTGATCGAAGTCTAGAACGGGGCTCCATAGAGAGAGACTCTACCGCGGTTCGCTAATTTCGCAGTACGGATATCTGATTAATTAACCGTCGGCCGACAGCGTTCGGGGATGATTAATGACCTCACGGTTACCAAGAGGAGAGAAGTTCTGGGCCCAGTGCATGCCTATACAAGAGCGCGGTTAACAAGCGTCCGAGAGAAGAGGGTTGGTAGGTTTTCCCTGTTTCTCTCGTGGCTTGTCCGCCGAGAAAGAGCATCGGGGGTTGAGGTGAATTGCATTCGAGAGGTAGGAGAGGGGTTCAGATAGCCGGAGCATGGCCAGGTAATGTTGGAATAATGTTGCACATAAAGTGCGGCGAGTCTCGTGCATACACGCGTGAAACGAGAGACACACTGACACCGGTTTGGAGAATAGAAGGAGGGCGTAAAACAAGAGAGAGAGAGGGAGACAGGAGGGGGGGAAGTTAACTTGTATTAAAGCTTCAACGTACACAGCGATCGAGGGTGCGATATATGTATATATAGGTCATTTCATGTCCAACGGGCCAATAGTTGGAATCAACCCCTTTCCATTTCGCTGAAATTTGGTCGAAAAGTTTCTTTTATCATAAAAAGAAGTTCTACCAAAGGAAAAAAATGTTTGAAATTTTTTTTGAAAGTTATGCAAAATTCAAAATTTCACCATTTTTTCAATTTTTCAAGTTTATTTTTTAAATATCTCGACAACTATTATAGTTATGGAAATATCGTTCTGGATACCTCTTAAAGAGTATACTTGGGGCTGCGAGGAAACAAAAATTCCGAAAAAAAATTTCTGACAAATGATGAACTTGGAGAATTTTAAATTTTTAAAAATCGTGAAAATCTACGATCAACATTAAATTTTTGGTTCCATTTTTTTTATATAATACCTTGTACTGATCTTAAAGATCTTGAAATTTTTAGAAAGGTGTTTTTATTCTGTCTAAGAGATATGAATTTTTGAATTTTGGTACAATTTTTTTGTTGTAACCTGTAAGTCAAGTAAAGTTGAGCAATCGTGTAATTTTGTAATTTTCAGCAGTAAGGATTGGTTGATTGCTCAACTTGACTTAACTTAGAGGTAAAAAAAAAAATTTCTTTACCAAAATGCGAAAATTAATATTTTTGAAAGAAAAAAAACACCTTTGTCAACATTTCAGAAATCCAAATTCAAAAAGATGAATTTTTAAATGTTGGTACAATTTTTTCTTGTTCAACCTCTAAGTCAAGTAAAATTGAGCAATCATGTAATTTTGTAATTTTCAGCAGTAAAAAATCCATGATTGCTCAATTTTACTTAATTTAAAAGTAAAAAAACACTTTTGTTTACCAAAATTCGAATATTCATATTTTTGATACACACAAGACACCTTTCTGAAAATTTCAGGATCTTCTATGATCAGTACAAGGTATTATATAAAAAAAATTGGATCCAACATTTAATGTTGATCGTGGATTTTCACGATTAATAAGAATTCAAAATTCTTAAAATTCATCATTTTTCAATTTTTTTTTTCGGAATATTTTTTTTTCGTAGCCTCAAGTATACTTTTTAAGACAAACTCAGAACGATTTATTCGTAACTGCAATAGTTTTCGAGATATTTGAAAACCAAACTTGAAAAATTGAAAAACGTTAAATTTTAAATTTTCGAAAAAAAATTAAAATTATTTTCCTTAGGTAGAACTTCATTTTATGATAAAATAAAACTTCTGACCAAATTTCATTGAAATTGAACGGGGTCGATTCCAACGATTGGTCGATTTAACATGGAATGACCCATATATATGTGGATAAGAGAGAGAGAGAGAAAAATGGCAGAGAGAGTATCGATACTCTTTCTCGAGCCTGAACATCGATACGAATAACTAAGGCTACTTAAGCCCCCGCAAACTCCCCTCGGCCGCCAGTTCGTAAACGTCCGTGGAAATTATTAATTTGGCTTCGTGGTGAGCGAACATTCGAGCTGGATGCTCATGGCGTTTTGTAGCGTGGAGCTGCGGTCCAACAAATTGCGGATCCAAGCGTCGATTTTCCGCCAACGATAAATAATACAGTAATAACTTCGTGATATATCGTTTAGAGGTCGTCCTACGACTAGTTGCCAAAATTGACTCCAACAGGAATTCTCCATTTTTCGTTTGTTCCTTATCTCGATTATTGACACCCTCTGGCATGCCCATGACGCATAAATCCTCGTTCACAATAATAAAGGGCCCTTCTACATCGAGATACTCGTGCGACACATATTAGGGTCGTCCGGAAAAAATATATAACAGTCGTAACTACCTCGAAAGATTCGCTCGATAGTCGGAGGGCTCTGCTCACTTTGGAACGTTTCTTCTTTTGTTTTTTTTTCCTTTTTGTTTGAAAAAAAAAATTGGAGGACGATGAGCACGCAGATAGCGAAGGAGCAAGGAAAGCTCCCGTGAAAAGTCCTCCGGTGATTTTTGTACATTGCGATAGGAGAGAAGAACACTCTCACACCTTCTTCTTGTACGTTTCCGGGCGTAGGTATGTTAGATATGAGTCATTCTTCCGAAAATCGACGCCCTTGTCGATGGATTTTTTCCCATATCAAAAAATATCCGTGTAATGAGATTTATTAATTTTTTTTATTGTTTAAACTGCATCATGTGATTATCTGCGATGAACGACGAAACATTTACGAAATTCCTGATGTAAAATCATTTTCGGGTCAAGTCCTATTTCCGCTATCGACTAAATATTAATTTATAAATTTACTTTAAACACACTACAGAAGCGTTTCCAATCTACGAAAAACTGTAAGCACGATTGTAATAAAATTTTTGTTTAAATAGGTTGATTTTATTCTATTCCGATTATAAAATATAAGCATATATGTATTTTTGTGTTTGAAAAAAAAGCAAATAAATTGTACGGAATTTCTAACTCAGCGATAAAAGCTCATAGCAAATTTAGCCAATACATTGACATCTTACGATCCACGAAAAATCATGTCATTTCATCAGTCCAGAAAAAATAACATTACCTTCCAAAATATTCCAAAAAACGATCGAAAATACAATTTTTGATGTTTCAGAGGCTTCCTGAATTTTATTCCAGTTTCAAATATTCTTCTTCAAAAGGTGAGACGATTTTACATTATAACATTGATATGAACAATTTGGAAAACAATATTTTTTGCTTATGTCTTCCAAATTAGGCGATGAAATATTTTTGGAAAATTGCTCGAAATTCTACAGATTATCAGAGCCAATTGGTATGAAAATCTTCAAAAAAAATAACAAGTGCAATAACGTCACCCATTAACATACCTCAGAGTTTGAATGGAATTGGTGATTGAGGGGTTGACCAAAATGTGACGATTTTGGAAAGAATGACTCGTATGTATGTGCAGCAAGAGCATAGTAGCTATATAGAGACAGAGAGGAGAAGGCAGAGGCGAAGGACGACCCCTTAGCACGAAATGGGTCGTATTCTCGAGCGAAATAGGCCATTGCTGAGGCAACCAATGGGCAATGCAACTCCCCTCTGCCACCCTCGTTCCGTACCCGTTCCTTATATACTACCCCTGCACGAGCGTGCCGCAGCATCAGTAATACAAGACGTTGCTATGCTTTTCCACTTCGGCGTTCGTTCGCTCTTAGAGCTTCTCTCGTGTAGTTGCGGCAACACACGGTTCTCAATGTTTTGTCTATGCATGTCCTGCAAGGTTAGGGACGTAGCCTACCCTTCTAGTCTCATTTCGAAGCTTCGCGCGTACGTAAATACTCACCGCACTTGTACGTACGTCTGCTATATTGCTACGCTTGCTATATTGCTTGGGTGCACTCATACTTACGGATTATAGACTTGTCTGACTTGTATCTATTTTTTCAGACATTAAAACAAACAAAAAAAGCGTATATAGGTGATTTCGTACGTAATTAAATTATGCTGGAACGTACGTGCGCTTGCACTATGCTATTTTAAGGTAGTAGTCCACTGTGACAACCGGAATTTCGACGTTTTTTCATTCATTTTTTTTAATAAAAAAATAAAATGCCATCGTTTTGCAATTTTTACCCGTTGTTATTTGTATCTTGAAGTGTACAAAAAAAATTTTGCTTACTTAATTTTATACGAATTTGTTTATGATCTTGTACGGCAAAGTGGTCTTCGAAAAAGGCGACTTGTTTCGGGGAAGCACACAGCTTTCCCTAGTCATCTGAAATCAAAAATCGAAAGAGATTATTGTTTTGTAGGCTTTATTTTAGGTCTATGACCTATAATATGCATATTTTAAGGGAAAAAAAACGAAATGGCGGACTTGTGAACAAAAAGGTCTTCAAAATCGATTTTTTTAAAAAAATTGTTTACAAAAATTCATTTTTTATTAAAAAATTGAATGTTTTGAAGGTTAGGGATTTAGCTATGTGTGTCTAAAATAACGGGTAAAATTTTTAGCCAAATCGGTTGAATAGTTTTTAGTTAGTGCTTACCCGAAGTTTCGGAAACGTAGGAGAAAAATGTATTTAAAGTTTTGACAACGGATTTTGTATAAAAAAATTATATTTACATTAATCAGCTATGCCTGCTGCATAAAGCGATCCTTCCGTTTCCTGAAAGTTATGTCGAAGCTCTCTACATTTCTTCGAGAGATTTACAGTTTCTGGTGATTGCCAAATCCTAGTAATTAGTCATTTTTAATATTAATATATTAGGTAATTGCTCTCTTCTTTTGGCTAAAACTTCAAAAATATTCTAAATTTCGGTCTGAAACTTTAAGAGTACATTGTTAAGATGTTTATATTGCGAAAAATGTAAAAAAAAATCAATGTTTTGAACCCGTCACAGTGAGCCACTACCTTAATTTCTCTTGCACATCTCTTCATGAGTAATAATGAAAAAATATCGTGAAATGAAATATATTCAAATTTTGCACATTTTATACGAGTAACATAGATGTTCTAAATTCCAAAATAATATCGAGAATTTATCCCTTCGTCTGTAAACGTTTTTTTGCCACCCACCGTCTGTAAACCTGGGTCATTCGCGTCCGGCCGTTTTTTGTGGGGTTAATGAACTCGGAAAAATGTAATAAAATTTGAGCTACTGTTCGAAACCTTCAACTTGATATGCCAACTCTAAAATTCATGAAAAGTTGATTTTTACATATATTTTTTATTAACAAAATGGAGCAACTCCGTAAAAAATCGGTAGTTTGCTTAAAAAACCATAACTTTTCGAAAAATTGAGATATCTTAATGTACTTTGTGGCAAATCGAAGCTGAATCATGCACCTTAGAGGAAAAAAGATTAGATTTTATTTATATAATATTAAATGCTTAAGTTCGGTGTGTAAAATGGGCAATAAAACATGTATTGATTAGAAGGCATATTTTATTATCGAAAAACATTTTTTTTTTCTTAAAAACTGTATTATTCTCAAATTATAATTGTTAATTCTACTGTTGTAAATAAAATTGTATGTTCTTAAATGAAATTATTATTCCCGTACACGTACTACCCTGTCAGCTGACGATGTTTTATTTTGTACTGACACTAAGAAAAACAAAGCTTCTTTTATGAGGAAGTAATATACGTAAATTAGAAAAAAAAATTCTAATTCCGTAGCATCATTACGCCACAAAACTTGTTAAAATAAAAAAACATTTTCGATTACCTGCGATTCTTAGCAAACGCCGTCTGTAAACGTGGGTCATTTATGTCCAATCCGAATTTTTTTTCACTCGCTGTGACCGTTCAACGGCAGCTGAGGTCTGGCATTTTCGGTGTCAAGTCCCTCTCTTATGTAATTTTTTTTTTTAGGTAGAGGTAGTGGTCCCACCGCTCGCTCCTTTGGAAGTAATCGGCGGAAACAATTTTGGATAGGACAAAAATGACCCAGATTTACAAACGAAGCGTTATCAATAGATTGTCGGCAATAAAATAGAAAATTCTCTTAAAGTTCAACAGAACGTCTTGTCAGATCTTTCTAAGTGATTTCCATTTTACATCCGGAGTAATCTAATAAGCGTATTATGTATTTCATATGTATTATGCATACAAAAAATATATGTCAAAAATATATTCTGTTCACAAGGACGAATATATTCGATATATTTATAAAATATAATAAATTAACAACATAACCTAAATTGTAACAATAAATTTTATTCATATAATAAAATGCACAAAATACATGCAACATATATTTAATACAATCAAATATAATATTTAAAATGAGAACTTAAATATGAGTAGAATAAAATAAATAAATAAATTTGTTGGAAGAAGCGAAAAAATTATTCGCACAAATGTTTTATACATTGTATAGCATACAATAATATAATGATGAAAACACTGAAATAATGCGATATGATTTGGTATCAAAGAAATGATGATTTTACGATATCAAGTGATATATGATTCAATCAATTGGAATTTTAGTCTGACTTCTTTAGCGAGCTCGGATATCGTCTTCACCTTATCGAGAGCATTCTTACCCTCGACCAAATCGACGGCCAAGTACCCTCCAATCCTCCGTCTAGTCGATAAACGTTTCATCCTATATTGTGTGGATATGTTGGCAGAGCTGAAATCTCAGGACACCTATCTCGCTTTCTTTCTCCGTTTCTCTCCCTCTTACCGTCTCTCTCTCTCTTTGGCTTAGCTTTGCCGTACGTGGTTCATAAATAATGCAACGAAACACCCAGTTTTCCGTCGGTCTTTGTGCGCGATCTTCCTGAACGCTTGGCGCAAAATGGGGTAGGTATTTCGCACGTAAGCGACGATTGAACCGTCGCGAAATCGAGACATTTATCGACGATTCTCTCAAGTATATCACAATGAAAAGGAGCCTCAAAGATCCTGGCTACTCTCTCCCAAATTACGAGTGACGATCGTCACGCAGATCTTTCGATGGTCACAGAATGGACATTATTGACTAGAGGAAATAATTAAGGCGGTATTCTGGTCTAGAAACATACACTACCGACAAGAAGTTTCCAGACAAAACTTCAAAAAAGGTCCGGAACGTTTTCTTATGCCATTTCGCCGGAAGTCAACGTAGACTAATTTAACGAACGGCATTTTTACGGAAAAGAATTCGGCTTTATTTCCTGTACTTTTAATGTTTTTTACAATTTGTTTTTAGATTTGGACTCTATTTTGAAAACAACTATTTTTCGCCTTTTTCTCCTCTCTTCAGGTGCAATCTTCTAGAGGAACTTCAATTTCCTTTTTTTTTGAAACTTTGAGCGTTTTGTTTTTCCAAAGTCATTTTGTTTTTTGTGAAAAAAGAAGAAATGTGAAAAATCCCGAATAACACGAAAACAAAGAAGATTCATGACAAACTTCAAGATAGCAAAAAGTTGCGTCTGTTTTGTTGAGTTCAGAGGAATTTTTCCTGATTTTTTTCTCATTTTCTGGGTCGGAGCTCACAATCAGATCATTCAATTACCATAACTCGAGAATTAAGGGATTATTGATAAAATTTCAAGAGGGGACAATACTTTATTTTCAACATATTGAAATTTTTTTCAAAATTTTTTCACAATTTTTTTTCCCGCCGCAACATGAGAAACAAAAGTGTTGGAAAAAAAAATCTGAAGAAATTTCTCTAAACTCAACGAAAACAGATACAACTTTTTGCTATCTTCAAGTTTTTCGTGAATCTTCTTTGTTTTCGTGTTATATGGGATTTTTCAAATTTCTTCTTTTTTCACACAAAACAGAATACCTTTAGAATCAAAAATCGCTCAAAGTTTAAAAAAAAGGAAACTGAAGCTCAAATTTTCTCCTTTCTGAATCCAATCGTAAAAGAATATAAAAAAAAATTTCTCTGGAAGATGGGTGCACCTGAAAAGAGGGAAAAGGCGAAAAACAGTTGTTTTCAAAATAGAGTCCCAATCGAAAAACAAATTGTAAAAATCATTTAAAATACAGGAAATAAGGCCGAATTCTTCCCTTTGAAAATGCCGGTTGTTAAATTAGTTTACGTTGACTTCCAGCGAAATGGCATAAAAAAACGTTCGCGACCTTTTTTGAAGTTTTGTCCAGAAATTTTCCAGCGGTAGTGCAAAAGTTGAGACTAAAAAAAGGGATGTGCTGGCTGACACGTTTGCAACCTTTCTAGTCATCCGATACAAAATTCAAAAAAAGATTCTTAATTATGAAAAATGTCGTTAAGGCCCGTACCTCCGAGAAAACGGAAAATAAAATTCGCAAAATGGCGTCTGCCTGAACAAAACAGGCGTTTTTCGACTCTTTTGTTCATAGTTTTTATTTTTTTACAATAATAAAAATAATAATTTTGACACAATCGTGGTAGGAGCGATAGAGAGTTATGTATTGAAGATCGGTGAAAACTTTCAGCCGTGATGAGAAAAGTAGTTTTAAGAAAAACATGTAAAGTCGGATTTGCTCCAACGCTGTCGCGTAACGGGCATAGTTGCTGTATCACTAAAATACTTATAACTCCGTAAATTATTGGAATTAAAAAATTTCCTTTTAAGGATATATTATTAAAGGTCTACACTTGAAGAATATGCAAAAATGGATTTTTTTATAAATATTCGACCACAATACTGGTTTAAGGTTCCGCTCTAACATAACATAGTTGCTGCGTCACTAAAATAGCTCGAACTCCGTAAATTATCGGAATTAAAAAATTTGTAAAAATACATTCATACATAAATGGGAACGTTATATGCGATGCAGTGACCTCAGTTTTTCTTCATGAAACTGGAGACAAGGCTCATTGTCAGAGTAACAGAGAAAGAGAGAGAGAGAGAGAAAGAGAGAGCGGCGAGACTCAGAAAAAGCTCTCGGCCTCGAATGTCTCTCGCCACTTTATCCGAGATCTACGATCGTAGATCACGATTTTTTTCCTTTCAAAACACTGCAGAATGCAGAAACACTATCCCCATGCGAGTTCAAAGTCCAAGGTAAAAAGTACCCGATTTTTATGGCACCGAGGATTTTTTTTCTCGGTGACTAAGTCTCAGAGAGAGCGTTTTATTTGAGGCTCTCAACGAAGAATTAAAACTCGATAGAATTGTCACAGTTATATACCGCCCAAACGGAGGATTTCCTGACCTTGCGCATCACGGTTCTCTTTTTTTTTTTACGATTTTTTCGGCTCTTCGTAGCACCATAAACGACTTGTCGTCGTCGTCATCTTCGTCTCGTTGTAAAAGTCAACGGGCACCCGTTCGCATCGCCGTAAAAAAAAAGCCGAGGAGGGATCGAACGGTATAATATATATGTATAGCATATACATTATATTATGGGGGAGCGAAAAAAAAAAGTGACGGAGTTCCGAGGGCAGGGCTATAAAAGTTTGAGAGTACAACAATGGAGTCAAGAAAGTACCGTTGGATTTACACCGTCGCCAATATAAATGCTGTTTCAATACACTCAAACCTCCCGCTTTTTACGGTTTTCCAGTATAAATATATACATCAAACCCTGGCTGACAAATGAATCCACGTTAAAAAAATTTGATTGTTGAGGATGTAGAGTCTGGACCGTCCCTTTCAAAAGTTTGGTACCTCTTCTCATTTTACTGAATTTTCTTGGCACTGATAAATATTTAAATACCTATCGTACACTGAGAAAAAAAATGTTTTAATCAACTAAATCTGTTATTCAATACGTCCAAACGAATATTTAGTTGGACGTATTGAATAACAGATTTAGTTGATTCAAACATTTTTTTTTCCGACTCTTCGTGCTCTTTTCCCAGAAGAACAATTTACGAGATATCAAAATATATTTTTAAACCACGAAAATAATCAAAAGCTCAAGTTTCCATTTGTCGAGGTGACAAAGGTCGCCAATTGAGCCACGCGATGCAGATTGGGCCCGATCGAATCGTCCCAATTATCGCACAAACTTACCAGTCGCAAACTAATTACAGAAAGGAGCTGCAAACGTCGCGGAGGAAGAGTTAGGCCGCGGGTAACGATGTTTGCAGCTTTGGGGATCAAAGTTAGAGAGAGTGTCGACAGCGTCAAGGGGCTTTACTTTGGGGAGTAAACTCTCGGGAAAGGGTGGATAATGGCGAGTATGGACGCTCCTCGTTCTCCTGTTGTGATACCCTCTGTATATCGGTGATACGGCGATATTGCGTGTTACTGTAATGCAAAGATACGCGTAGGGGATCATACGGCAGCAGACTCGTGGTTATATTCGCTTGCACGCTCAGAGCTTCCATAATATACATGCTTCTCCTCTCCTGTGTTTTGGTCCTCTAGCTAACGAATAATTACAGCCTCAGAAATTGTACGTTACATTGCTAACGAAAGGGGGCGGGAGGTCAGTCTCTTATGCACATGAAGGCGTTAAGGCAATTACGAAAATTACTCCAACTACAGAGAGAGAGGGTAAGAAAGCAAGAAAAATGTAGCAACGTAATGCACGAATTGTGTTCGCCTGAGTGCTGCTAAATAAGCGAATGTAACAAACACATGACTCTGATACTTTGCTGCAGAGCGAACATTGTAATATTTTGTATTTTTGTTGCTTATTGATTCAGCGATGTAATTTGATACAAGAAAAGGGTGACGAAGAAAATGGACAGTCTAATATAGATAAAAATAAAAATTACAATAAGTGACAAAACGATAGCCGGAATTGTCACATAAATCTAATGAGACATAATGACATTGTTCAATGATAGTTTTGGAAAAATGTAATTTATGTTGTACATTC
Organism: Alloplasta piceator; assembly: GCA_946863875.1. NCBI lineage: Eukaryota > Metazoa > Arthropoda > Insecta > Hymenoptera > Ichneumonidae > Alloplasta > Alloplasta piceator. The sequence continues at coordinate 16,262,227 of OX333077.1, read as the reverse complement.
GCTTACGATATATTTCGGGTTTATTTTTCTGTATGATTTTTTTGAACAATCGAAATAAGTATAATATCTTTTAATCTTAATCTATCTTTTTTCATAAATTAATATCCTTCTTCCTCTTTGATGTCAATATATAGTATGGGGCATTCCACACCGTTTCGACCTGAGTCTGACCTTTCACCTCGCCAATTTTGTCCGCGATTTTTTATGGTTTTGTAATCTCTCCGAAAAGCACTCAGGATTTTTTTCAGATTTTTTTGGCATGAATTGAATTAACTATAATTCTGTACAAAAATTATTTTTAGCCCAAATTTAAAAATCTGAAACAAATCACAAAAACCCCGTTTCCTTTTGTTTATAACAAGTCTTTTCGAAAGGAGAAATTTAAAAAAATAGAAAGAGAAACCTGAATTGAGTGGGCCCTTATGCAAACATTTTTTTAAACACCTTTAATTCATACAAAAATGTTTGGATAACGGCCCACTTAATTCTGGTTCCTACTTCTATTTTTAAAAAAAATCTCTTCTTTAGAAAAAGCTTATTATAAACAAAAGGAAACCCTTCCTCAATTTGGCTCAATGCCTGAAATTTTTCATACAAAAAACAGGATTTTTGTGATTTTTTTCAGATTCTTAAATTCAGGCTCCAAATCATTTGTTTGTGAAATTATAGTTAAGTTAAATCACTCAAAAAAAATCTGAAAAAAATCTTGAATGCTATTCAGAGGTACTACAAAATCATAAAAAATTATGCGGACAAAATCGTAGATGTGAAGGGTCAGACCCAGGTCGAATCGGTGTGGAATGCCTCATATACTTGCAATGCTTATCGTATTTTCGTTCGATCATTGATCATATTTTAAGTAACATTATAAAAAAGTCTCATTACTTATCTTTACAATAAATATTCGAGAAATGGTCAATAAAATGCAGGCCGGAAATAAATGACTTTCTTATACTTCGTTGTAATCCATAATCTTGATGGTCTTAAAATTCAATTTTTTTCCAAGTTGTATTTCTAAGTAATTTATTTACATCGACGATGCTCATTATTTTACAACTTATTAACCGATAGAAATTTTAATAAGGGATGTGATTTGAAAAACAAAAATTAAAAAAAAAAATTAACAATGTTATTTAACAGAAAATAATTTGTTGCAAAATGTGAGTGTTATTTTTAAGTCCTAGGATCGACCCTCTCTTTCAGAGGACTCACAAAAATATATTGTCCTGAAGTTGAAAATTGCTCTTTGTCCTTTTCCTATGGAAAAACAATCTTCGGTGCAACATTGATTCAACACTGAGAAAAAAAATGTTTGAATCAACAAAATCGGAAGTCAAATACGTTCAAATAAATATTTTCTTTGGTCTAACTAAATAATTAGTTTTTTGAATAATTCTGCGCTTCGGTTGACCAAAATACTATTCAGGCAAAAAAAAAGTTGAATTGTAGCAACTAAATATTCGTTTGAACGTATTTGACTTGCAATTTAATTAATTGCAACCATTTTTTTCTCGGTGAAGGGTATCATAACGAAGGTATCATTATCTCATTATCCAATTATCCGATTGCCACTTCTGCATATATGATTACAAGAAGAACGTTGTTATGCTTATTATCAATTGAAAGAAGCGTCGATTAATTTAGGAATGGCAAAAATCATCGACACGAGAGGAAGAAGGTGAATAAAAAAAGTGGTGAGAAGAATATAAACATGCAAACGCACACTATCGAGACAGAGTCTCGTCGAGAGAGAGGGACGATACGAAAAGCCGGTTGTATTCCCGCACCGATGCCGATACGTTGTTAAGACATAATCGGATATTAAGTCTCTAATAATGCTACCGACGGTTGGAAACCCCGCGGCAATTAATTCATAATTGGCTCATTTTGCGAGCAATCTTAATTTAATCTATCGCCGCATTCGTGGCGCCTCGTTATTATACCGCGAACGAGGCGTATATTACAAGACAGAGGGCCCGAGGTACGGGAGAAAGAGGGAAGAAGCAACGGCGAGCAACAAGGTCTTCAAAGTATCCAAGACAACTTTCTGCAAACGTAATTTCATCCCCCCTTAAACCAGATAGACTTAATTCGTTCTCGTTTTTTCCATCGTTCTGACTAATCCACAATTATCGTAAGCGCGTATTAATTTTTTCAATCAAATAAAATTCCCAAATGAGTCTGGATTTTTTTATGAATTAACTATTCGTAGCGTAGACTTGTTTTTATCGCCTGAAATAACTGACCCGGAATCCCCCTTCAGAATCCATCGAAACCATCTCTCGTGGCCAAGTTTATCGCTTGGGCTTCTTCGATGTTGGAATGAATCCCGATAGATGACGACACGGGTGATCTCCGTCGATCACAGAGAGCGAAAGCTGCGAAAGGCTGTCTTTATGCCGGAGCACCTTTCTAAATCCAGCGAAACGGCATTCGGAACATTTTGGGCTCTGCTTTCAGTTTGAAACAGACAATAAATTTTTAATCTTTGTGATAAAAAAAAAGATGACTATTCACACTAGTGAAACCCTCAAAAAGAAAGTTCTTTTCATTTAGAATATAAGGTATAGTTAGTGGGTCGCGCAAACTTAGAAAAAAGTTGATAGCACTTGAATCTTTTTGAAGCGGTATTCTGGTCTAGAAGCATACATTTTGAGCGTTTTTCGAGCTTGATTAAAAAAATATCTTTACCATTGGTTTTTTAACAACATATTTGTTAATATTTTGACAATGTGCAACTAAATTTTTGAGAAAAAAAAAATGAAAATTAAATAAGTTACTAGCTGGTAAATTTAGGGGTAAGAAAAAGGGGTTTGCTGGCTAACACGATTACAACCTTTCTAGTCATCCGATACAAAATTAAAAAAAAAAGATTCTTAACCCTTACTTGATACACTGGGGTACGAAACACCCCAAGCCCGAATTTTCTCAATTTTGAGTACCTAAATTTAAAAAATGGGGCTCACGTTGTGCAAGGATTGAGCCGACTTCTAAGACGTTTGACGAAATTGCAATGCGTTTTTTCATACTGATTAACATTTTTAAGTTGTTTTATAATATAAAGATTATGATTATTTGGTTTAAATAAAAAGTATTACAACATATCTTTACTGAAAAAAAAAGTTTTTTTTCGTCAAATTTCTCCGTTAATTTTTCCAAATGAATACCGTTTCTTGAAAGCCCACCAGGCTACTATTTTTTTTCTTATAATGCCTTTAAGGAAACTCAGTTAAATTTTCAGCCATTTTTGTCGAAAAATAAAAAAGTTATGATTTTTTTCGTAAAAGTTATCATTCTTTCAATTTTTTTAGGTATTTAAATTTTTCATCATATTTAACTTTGATATTTCACTACAAATCCTGTATAACTCTGGAAAGTAACCTCTTAAGAAGGTCTAAAAAAATTTGCAAGTCAAAATATTAAATAATACATATTTTGCAAGAACTTTTATCGCTGAGGCACAAACGACCCCAGTGTGTCGAGTACGTTATTCTGCAGAAGTGTGTTAAGTAAGGGTTAAACACTAAGAATGTTGTTATAGCCCGTACCTCGGAGAAAACGGGAAAAAAATCCCAAAATGGCGGCTGTCAAAAATAAAGGAATTTTTTAAACTCTTTTTACAGTTATTAATTTTTTTACAATAGTAAAAATAATAATATTTACACAGTATCATGTCCGAGTTGAAAAAAATCCGATTCGCTCCGACTAAACGGGCGTAGTTGCTGCGTCACTAAAATAGTTATAACTCCGCAAACTATTGGAATTAAGAAATTTCTTTTCGACGATATATTCTTAAAACTCTAAACTGTAAGAATATGAAGAAAAAGAAAATGATTCTTTCAAAATTCTAGACCAGAATACCGCCTCAAGTTCACTTCGTAGTTTTTACGTTCGAACGTTTCAGGCCTTTCTTTTGATTTCGCACACACGTGAAAATTTCCAGCTTCGGCTATCATGAAAATCGTGACAAATCCGTACTATTGAAGCCCGTAAAAAAAAATTCCTTCTATTCAGGGATTAGGGGTGGTTATAGAGACTAAGTTAGAGAAGGAGCATCGCAATGCTCATCGAATAATCACATCGTAAAATAATGCAGAGGGTGTCAAGGTTCTGGGTCTTTCGGGCAAGTATAGCGCCGAGGGTCGTTGATGTCCACGTAGCGAATCTTCGAAGGGCTTTCTTCGCGGAAGATACAGCCAGGTCATTCAATTCAGACGTATGTATTAAGTACAAGCTGTATGGGATGAGAATCAAGGGGGGAGGGGGGGAGGGGTGGACGGTACATTCACGAAATCCGAGTAAAACCTGGAAGAGACTGATAAACCGAGAGACTGTTTCGCCGAGGGCGATTAGCCCCGTGTGTGAGCAGAGTTTTCCGACGCAGCCCTCTCTCATCGTTCTTCGCTGTCTGTTTTGATCGCTGCGACAACTGCGGGAGGGTTGATGCCAGATCCTCTAGACGGGATCCTCATACAGACTCCACGAGCCCCGAAAGGTCTCCTTCCATAGAAACATGAACAACACACACACACACACACACCCAAACACAAGAGAATTGCGTTTGCGTCACTGGCAAATATTTCGGATCGTTTTTCGCGGTCCATTGGGAGCAGCCGGCCTTTACCGTGGACTTTTCCTTCCGTCCTCTCGGTCTCGCGCTCGTTGTGTGTGGACGATAGAAATTCCTTGAGTCCCGATTCACAACAGCTCAAATGCCGGACACGATCGACCACGTTTTTTTTTTTTGAACGAGTATTTTTGGACCAAGTTCCCGCAGTGAAGGGGAAGAAAAAAAATAAAAGAAGGGCGAGAGCTCTTGGCCTTTGCTCAGTAGCTCACTTCGTTTATCCATTTTGCCTTGGAAATGTTGCAAAGCGTGTGCACATATATGAGTGATTCTCCCGAAATACTCGCTTTCGAGGGTACAAAATTTTTTTTTTTTTAATAATTATTTTGACTTCTGAAAGTGTCGATGACCTTGGTATAAGATATTTGAACGTCATTACCACTTGGACAAGCTGGTCTTTCTATTTTGCGGGATTTATCGTACATTGAAGAAATTGTAGTGCGAGAGGAGTAAATGCGAAGGCAGAGAAATGACGCGAACCTTTTGCTGCAAAATTTTTTTTAGCTTATGTCAGTATTTTCAGTGTTATTAGAATATTTAATATTGGAACACTTATAGGCGGATGTAGTAAAAAATGAAACGCAAATACAAACTGACTATCTTACTTCCTTGCACAAACACATCAAATTTGGTTGTAACGCTTTAAAATGGTATGGCAATAACCTGGAGAAATTATTTTTATTCAAACCCATTTTTATTCGTCAAACCCAGTTTGAATGATTCCTCTGGCAGATTCGACATTCCTCTGGATCTGATCCAGAGGAATGATGCCAGAGGAATGACGACTCTGATGGTTTTTAGGTCGTAATATGACACGCGAGTTGTTCTTAACTTAAAAAGGAAGCGATAAACTTGTGCTCGATAGTTTGCATTTAAAAAAAAAAAAATAAACCAAGATTCATTTTAGTCAAAAAGATGTAACTGACACTTGCCAGAGGAATTACGCCCCAGCTTGTGACATATACCTATCTAAGCCACACTGTTTTGAGAAAAAAAAGTCACAAACTTCGAAAATGAAACTTTGACAAATTGTCGGTTCGGTTAATTAGATCTGAGAGAGACCGAACAACTACCGCTATCTATTGTGCTAATGTCGACACATTTCCATTGGCTCAGCGGAATGACCTTAAAGCAGCTTACAAGATTGTCGATTTTTATTGAGATATATCTGTGCTCATTATTTTTTTTTTTGGATTTCCGGAGGAGGTTATAACCAGCGTTCAGTTTCAGAAAACATTTTTTTATTTGCAGTTTTCCTAAATTTCAAGTACTTTTTCAGACCATTACAATATGGGAAGATGCGAAGGTTACAGGCCAAAGGAATGATTTTTAGGGGTCAAACACGAGAAAAAAAACGATTAAAATGGTTTTTTAAAAACCTGTTCCACTCTGTTTCAAAACATTATGATCTAATACATTCTGATTAGAAAATCTAAGAAATTAGAAGGATTATTGGAAATCAACTAGGTTACAGCGAAAATGAGTATTTCGGGAGAATCACCCATATGCAGACACATAGACGGGGCTGTACAAATTCCATCGATAAACATATATCCTTCTCTCACTGACGACCCAACGAAGAAGTGCAGCGAAGGGAAAACGAGCTTTGGAGAAAAGTTCGAGAAAAAGCATCGGAATGAGCGAGAGAGCCCAATAAATGGGGAAAAAAGAGGGAGGATGAAAAAAAGGCAAGGTACGTGGTATGTTTATATAGAAGAAAATGGGAGGGGGGGGGTGGAAGAAAGTAGAGCGAGAGAGGGACTGTGTACACAGAGAGAACTGCCGTTGCACTCCTCCCACGGATTCTGGGTTGGAGTTTTTGGTTCGGGAGTCGGGAGCAGCCCATTGCCCGTCACTATCCCCGGTTTCCGCGCCATTTCTCCGTAACGCGCACCATTTCCTCCCTTTTCCGCAACCCAACCCCCTGGAACCCCTTTTACAACCTCTCGTTCTGTCTATATCCTTGTCCCACTCTCTCTCTCTCCTTCTCTCTTTCTATTTCAGCCTCTATCGTTTATTTTCTATCACTCTCTTCTTCTGCACCCTTTCTCTCTTCAACTGTGTACCCTCGCTCGCTGTTTGTTCTCTATTTGTGTCGTTTGGCCCGCGCAAATACCACCTTCAGAGCGTTCGCCGACGGTAGAAAACGCTTCCCTTTCCCACTTTTCACTCCCAACCCAAACCGAAACCCACTTTTCTTTGCTTTTCTGTCCTGGCTCGCACACCGGAATATAGTAGCACCGATGTGGGAGCGAGGGATGCAGAGACAGCACACGGAGAATGAAGATTTTATAAATTTGCGATCGCCAGCTCACCCACGCTAGAAGGACGCTTTTCACGCTCGACCGAGCCAAAGCGCTCGATGTGTGACGCCATTAAACCAGGCGTATCCACTGGTATCAGCTCACACTGTGCATATATACATAGATATTTATACATAGTATAATTCCCCCCTTCACCCGCCCTTTTCGCCCCTCGTTTGATGGCAGAGACGATGACGATGGTCGTTCGCTTTTAATCAAGAAGTCGAAGTCCCTCTCTACCTCTTTTTTTTCGCCTCATCCTCGCGTCCCTCGATCGTACGTTTCGCCAAACGGTGAAACTTTGCCATTAGGAAACCATACCCTGAAAGTGTTTTCCGACGAGTCAGGAAAAATCTTTGACGATATCTTCGCGAGGAAAAAAGACATTTCGAGAAATTTTCTTGTCTCGGCAAAGCGATTGCAACGCTGCGCGAAAGAAATTCCGCCGAAACGCGCCACATCGTGTAATTCGCTTTTCGCTGATCCTCTTGTTATTTCTCACGCTTGGACAGAGTCTATGATCGTTGATCAATGATTATCGTGCGGGATGTTTAAGAGAAGAAAGTCATTCGTTTCGCCTGCGCAGGATCGCAGTCATCGTCGGAGGAACGGAAACGATGCAACGTTTCACGGTTCGATGATGGACGTTTTTGTGAGTGGTTGAAAGACAATTCATCATATCTATCGTTTGACGATAACGAATTATTTTCCACTCGACTGACCTTCCGCTGTGATTTTTTCAAACGCCCGTACAAAATTCATTTTTTCATGGAGACTCTTCTGTTGTGTGATTCACAAACAGCGCAGAGAATAGCAGAGTGTTCGGGAATAATGAATACCCGAACAAGGTGACGAGCAAGGTCGCAAATAATGCATTACTTTTTTTAATGCATTTAAATTTTTAATAACCATTAACTCTCATTGATTAATTGAAATAATTTCCATTAACTATTGAATGTTAATGGTTAATGAAAGTTATTTCCATTAACCATTAAATAATTAATGGTTAATGGGAGTTATTTCGATTAACCATTAAATATTAATGGTAAATGGAAATTATTTCCATTAATATATAAGAGTTAATGTTTAATGAAAATTATTTTCATTAACCATTTAATGTTAATAGTTAATGAAAATAATTTCCATTAACCATTTAATGTTATTGGATAATGAAAGCTATTACAATTAACCATAATGCTAATAGTTAACAGAAATTATTGCCATTAATCATTGACATTGAATTTAATTAAAATGGTAGTAATCGATTGGTTTCATTCTGGGTCAAAATGACCCAATGGTACTAACTGTAACTAGCCGTTACATATTTACCAATAACATCAGTAGTTAAGTAAACGAAATATCAATGAGGAACTTTAAGGATTCGTAGGGCCGATTAGCCGCGGACTGGTTGACTGATTGATTTAGGATCAAATAACCCAAAGATAAAATTTAGAGGCTGAGAGAGAACGATGTAGCAGCCGGAAAACGTTTCTTCGTTATCCTACTTTAAGCGCTTTGGGACCAAAAACTTTAAGAATAGCTGAATAATCGATTACGATCATTTTAATTACATTAAATGCCAACAGTCAATGGAAATAATTTCCATTAGCCACTAACATTAAATGATTAATGGAAATTATTTTCATTAACCATCAACACGTAATGGTTAATGGAGATAATTTTCATTAACCATCAACACGTAATGGTTAATGGAGATAATTTTCATTAACCATTAACTCTTATTGATAATTGAAAATAACTTCTATTAACCATTAACATTTGGTGATTAATGGAAATTATTTCCATTAATGATTGAATGTTATTGGTTAGTGGAAATTATTTTTATTAACCATTAACATTTAGTGGTTAATGGAAATCATTTCCATTAGCCATTAAATTTTAATGGTTAATGGAAATTATTTCCACTAACCATTAAATGTTAATGGTTAATGAAAATAATTTCCATTAGCCATTAAATTTTAATGGTTAATGAAAATAACTTCCATTAACCATTAAAAGTTAATGGTTAATGAAAATAATTTCCACCAATCATTAAATGTTAATGGTTAATGGAAATTATTTCCATTAGCCATTAAGAAAGTAATGATTAATGCATTACTTTTTCATGACAAATTTCGCAACCCTGGTGACGAGATTGGTGGCTTTTTCTGAGATTCCCAAGTTCATGATGGGTCCATGGATCGTTGACGATTGAAGCTGGCACGAGAGCGCGTAGGGTGAAGAAAATACGAAGGACTGAGTATAACCGGAGAATACGAGCGATCGTGAAGAAAGGACGATGGAAAAAAAACGAGAAATGTTAAGGGGGGAATGAAAGAGGCTAAGAGTCACGTTTGTGGGAACCGGGAAAAGAGGCATAAGGGTGAATGGCTCCCGCTGACGTGGCACGTCGTCAACGCGCTCGTCGACCAACTACGTAACTGCGCATAGCTCTTTCGTGGACCCATGTCCGGTTTCCGGTCGGAGAAAATATATATATACCTCCCTCGCTCTCTTATTTCTTCCCTCTTGTTCATTGTCAACGTGATGTTTCGGTCTACAAATTTCGTTGCCTTGGTTCCACCCACCCCGCTGTCAAAACTCGCTCTTTTCACTGAACCAACACTGATTCGACGAGGCCCACATCCCGCTCATACTCACTGAACATTGAATTACAAGCGACGTCTCCCGGATACCGGAAGAATGACACTTCGTACCCGGGGGTTGTTTATCCCAGAGGGTTGTTCTCTCTTACGATTTATCTGTGCTCTCTACCTACCCCTGTCCAGCTATTGTCTTCCATTGCTACTGTGCTATTGGTTCCTTTCCATTCACGTGCTGATTTACAAATAAAATGGCTTCGATTGTTCGTCGCGAGAAAAGTTGTACAGTTCGATGAAATACACTTGTGGAAAAGAAAGAATCCAGGATCAAACGATCTCGATATAACTGTCTGCGAAAGAACACTTTGTATTTAGATGCAGCACCCTTATCAGCTGGTGAATTCATGTGCAGAGGAGAATCGTGAATATTTCTGCACTGGGAAAAAAAAATGTTTGTATCAACTAAATCTGTGATTCAATACGTCCAAACGAATATTTAGTTGGTACAATTCAATATTTTTTTGCCTGAATAATATTTTGGTTAACCGAAGGGCATAAATATTCAAGAAACTAATTATTTAGTTAAAACCAAATAAATATTCGTTTAGACGTATTGAATCGCAGATTTAGTTGATTCAAACATTTTTTTCTCAGTGTGAAAGGGCAGGTTTCGTAGAGGGCAAAAATAGGGATATTTAGTTTGTACAATTCAATATTTTTTTGCCTGAATAATATTTTGGTTAACCGAAGGGCATAAATATTCAAGAAACTAATTATTTAGTTAAAACCAAATAAATATTCGTTTAGACGTATTGAATCGCAGATTTAGTTGATTCAAACATTTTTTTTCTCAGTGTGAAAGGGCAGGTTTCATAGAGGGCAAATATAGGGATTGATTTGAGAAGGAAAATTTTCCGTTAATCTCCAAGTGCCCTTATGATGTGGACTCTTGTATTTTTTTCATTAAAAACCATTAATATTCAGATGAGACAAATGTTTTGATTTGTAGTGTTTGAACAAAGTACCGGAAAGTATTTCACGTACAAAGTACCATAAGTACTTAAAGCATCAAGTATCGACAGTACTTGAAGTACTACGTACTTATTACTTGAAGTACTTATAAGATTTAAAGTACTTGAAGTACAAATACTTGAAAAATCAAGTATCAACAGGGTTTCTATAGTGAGTCACTATTGTCACTATTGGTCACTATTTTAAAATCACTTTTCTCACCATTTTCGAAATTTGGTCGCTATTGTCACTATTTCAGAGCCCAGAAGTGGTTAGAATAGAGGTGCTGCTTAGAATAGGAGACTCATTTCGAAAAATCACCAGAATCAGATGAACCTTCAACGATTACGAAGAGAATAAGCGCAGTCTAGAGCTAAAATTTTGAGCAGAACCAAAATTACACCTATTTCAGTGGACAGCTTCAATGTTGACCAAAATGCAAGGAAAAATTAAATATTTTTTTAAAACCTTATATCGATGTATTTTGTTCCGCTGAACACGAATCCACCAATAGTTTCCTCAAAAAATCGAAATTTTTATGAATTTTTATCAAAAACATTTTTGCTCAATTTTAGCCCTATTCTGAAAAACCTCAAAATCGGGGAATTTCAAACGCTTATAACTTACTTAGACGATAAAGTCACTATTATGTCACTATTTCTGTGAAAGATAAGTCACTATGCTACTATTCTTGACCCTCTGAAACGCTGAAAACCCTGAGTATCAAGTATCAAGTATTTTCTCTGCGTCCGCCTCTGTTACAAAAAGTACAAGAATCTTGATGAGAAGCGCCAATTTATGAGTACGCAGAATTTCGGATTATTTCATTTGGAATAACTTCAGAGACAATAAAATTCATCAACAATCGACCAAGATATTCGGGTTGTCTCGACGAAGAAAAAAAAAAACCAACCCTCAATATGGTCCTCCATCAAGAATAAGTGGAGCGATGACATGGCTTAATATGTAAATGGCACATTCGCACGTTTTTTTTCCACCTTTCACTGTAATCGCTCGTAAAAATGGCACTGAAAGCCGCCGGGACGAGGCTGTGAAAAAGAAGTTTGGGTATGAGGCAAAAAAGACTGCACATGCATGCGGCTTTTGTGGTCGCGACAACGACGACGACAACGACGAGAGAGAGAGAGAGAGAGAGTATTTTCAAGATACGCCTCTCAATAGACCAACAGGCCATAGCCTGTCCCCTTATCGGCGCTTAAGCTTGTCCAGGCTATCGATAGGTTCTTCTTACGAGTCGTTTCAGACTTGAAAACTGCTCTCTCTCTCTCTCTCTCTTACTCTCATCTTGGCAACTTGGAGCCAACGCCGACGCGTTTCGTCGCTTCGTTCTCCGTAACCAGTTTTCGATCGCCATAAGTGTGTTGGCATGTCTATGTGTGTATATATATATATATAGTGCCCAGAGGCCACCGACCAACAAACCGCAGGGCCCATTCTCCTGCCTTGATCCTTCCCCCACTCCGTAAATACCGTGGCAGAGCTGTTTTTGGGTCCTCTGTTCGCTTTGGGCATCCCGACAGGTTGACCTTGGCCGCGCATCCAGAATTTACTCCCCTCCCTCTCAATTCCTCTTTTTCTTTCCGCAGGCCCATTACCGCCACGCTATAATGGCCGATTCGAGAAATTCAATGGTAGCCGTAGCTACTCTTATATGGCTCAGCCATCACGTTCTCATCTCATCATCATCATCCAGCGGGCACCACAAAAACCACAAGTGAAAGAGCCAAACTCTAACGAAAAGTCGATTACGCAACTATCAGCTTCTTCAGAGCGTATAACCCCTTAACCTCATGCCCTTTCCCAATCGTGAACGCGAGTAATCGTTCGATTTTATCTTCGCGCGAGATTCGAAGAGGAAACAGTTATGCGGAATGTCAAATATATCAGCTTGATAAATTTTATTCTGAGGAGCATAAAACTTCGAATTGCTACAAGGAAAATGAAAATTATCGATTAATTCGAAGATTTCGTCGAAACGCACTTTGGGCCACTGATTTTTGACGTGGATTTTCCGATGGAAAAGTCGTGGAGAAAAACGCTGAATTCTTAAAAGAATTATATGAATGAGCTTATATATACAATATACATATATATGAATGAGGTTCGGCTAAACTCTAAAAAATTAAATTTTCTGTGATTCCAGCAACATTTTTTCAGTATTTTTCTAGTTAGAATACTCACAAAAATGATTATTGTTTAATTATTTTACTGATCCTTTTTTTACAATATTTTTTTAATCACCAGTCCACTCTTTTACTTTCTTGTTCATAGAGTCAAAATGATTGTTTCATTTTTGGTAATGTTGAAAAATCGCGTAAAGTTAAATGATAAGCTAGTCGCTTGTCCAATTAATTTACCAAAATACTTTATTTTTCATGATTTTTGGAAATGTTCTAAAACAAAAATCAACATATCAACAGTTTGTATGAAAATGTAAAACAGTATTCTACGATAAAAAAAAAATCCTGACGACGAAAAATGATTATTAACACTTACTTGACACACTTCTGCAAAATAACGTACTTGAAACACTGGGATCATTTGTAAAGCGACAAAAATTCTTATAAAAAGTAAACCATTTACTATTTTAACTTGCAGAATTTTTTTAGAACTTCTGAAGAGGTTACTTCCCAAAGTTACGCAGGATTTATTGTAAAGTATTAAAGTTAAATATGATTAAGAAATTTAAATACCTAAAAAAAATTAAAAAATTGACAACTTTTACGAAAATATCGCTAATGGGTCCCATTTTTTTTAATTCAAATATTTAAGTTAAATATGATTAAGAAATTTAAATACCTATAAAAATGAAAAAATGACAACTTTCACTAAAATATCGCTAATGGGTCCCATTTTTTAAAATTCAAGTACTTAATATTAAGGAAATTTAGCCCTGGGGTGTTTTATACCCCAGTGTGTCAAGTAGGGGTTAGAGAAGATATCGCTGAAAAAATTGAGCTGTGATTTTTCATGTGTTCCAACTTGATGCAATATCTTTTATTCTTTTATAATTTATTTTATAGCATCGTCATCAAAAAGATTCTTTTAAATATTTTTTCTCCGTGTTCTTGGATAAGTTTTTTCCAATCGCGTTGAACCTATTTTGTCTACATGAAACTTGGAAGTATTTTCGTGAAATTTCGTCGATAAATTTCGCCATCCCGTTACAGAACCTTCGATCGACCGCGGTGCTTACTATGCACGGAAATTTCACAGTAACGAAGCAAAAACAAAAATGGGACGGATAAATTCGCCAATTTGACACTGACAGACCTGAAGAATCCCTCGTCTCTCATGAATAAATTTAATTCCTCGAGTCCACGATCCCGTAGACGAAGGATAAGCGTGTCCGATGTCAATCGGCATACATCGAGACAACTTTTATTATGCGTAATTGTTGACCTGTGGAAGTCATTATGGAAATGATACCAAAAAATCTGAGACTTGTGACGTTTGTCCGAATACACTGAGAGATTAACATACTCGTTGTAATTTTAAAAAGAGATCGTAGGGAACGGTTCTCGTAGACGAAACGTTAATTAATTAATTTACATTCGTTAAGTATGCCGCGTGCTCTCTTTAACAAACAAAATGAACATTTGATCGAATGGCAATATTATCAGAATCAAACTGACTGGATAAAATTAGACCATGTGTGAATTTTTGAATACAAACTCCCGTTATCAGGCTTTTCCATTAATTGGGAGGATCGAAGCGAGAAATTAGCAGCTACACTTGCAAATGGAAGAGAGCGGAATAAAAAGGCACTATCTTCAGTGTATCATCAAGATACATGCTAAATTATATTCTGAACGAAAATGACGAAATTTTTATTTTTTCAACGATTTTTTGAATTTTTAAGCCTCTTAAAATAGGTTTTTGCACTTTTGAGCACGATAAGTGAAAAATTTCAGTATCGCAAATAGCATATTCGTGTTGCCCAGGAAATTTCCGATCCAAAACACTGGTTTGAACCTCTAAATGACAAAGAAAAATTTTGACCTTCAGCCGGGGTCAAGTATCAGCCAAAGTGGCTTTGCAAATGGCGGTTCATGGCGCCGAAAAATAATTTTGTTTCTATTCATTTTTATTCACATCTCAGGAGCTATATCGATGGGAAATCGATCGCTGATGACGAATATGCATGAATAAAATAGAAAATCTTTGGACAAATAGATAAAAACGCTGTTTTTATGCATTTGAAGGTTCAGAGATAGAAAATGAGAAGTTCGAGAGAGCAAAATAAAACAGCATTGTCTTCAGTGTATCGTCAAGATCCATGCTAAATTATGTTCTCAACGAAAAGGACGAGATTTTTATTTTTTCATCGATTTTTGGAATTTTTAAGCCTCTTAAAATGGTTTTTCGCACTTTGAGCATGATCCATGAGAAATTTTTTATCGCAATCAGCATATTCCTGTTGCTCGGGAAATTTCCGATCCAAAACACACGCTATGAACCTCTGAATGATGAAACAAAAATTTGACCTTGGTCAAGAATCAGCCAAATAGAGAATTGGGAAGATCCCGATTTAGCGTGTCAATAATCGATCGTCACGATGCCGAGGCTCGATGTAAGACGAAAGAGATTATTATCTGTTGCTTGATCGAGAGATAATGAGCGGGTATTTGACTCCACCGAGTATATATGACGGCAAATCAAAAGGTAGATTAATTGATAGTTGCTCAGTATCTTCCTGTCATCAAAAGGGGGTGAGTATAGTGGCAAATCGACTTCCTGTCAGTAAAGTCATCGATTATCATAAGCCAAGCCAGAAAGATCAAGAGAGGGAGAGAGAAAAGAGAGGGACCAATCCTGTGATTCACGTCATTTTTTGTTTTTTTTTATAACGATCTTTAGCAAATTGATGCTGTTGGAGAGGCGCCCTCCATCGACGGTCTCCGTATCGGTGATCAAAAAAAAACTGAAGAAGAATTCGATTTTAAGTGTTATCTAGAATAAACCTATGGAAAAGGGCACAAGAAGGATATCGCAATGAAAATCAAAAGAATCGCGATTTCTTTCACGTACACTCGTTAAATGCGAGGAACGACAATCGGAAAATGTAAGATATATATATAAATTCACGCTGGAGTGTTCGGGGTAAAATGATACATAAAAAGGTCGCATCGATTCTAACTTCTCATCTATTCACACATAAATTGTTGTCTTGTAAAAAATTGCAGTAGGCAGAAATTGCGATCCGCAGAAAAATTAAGGTAAAGAGATACTCCTGAGAGTCAAGAAATTGATATTAGAAATAGATTATTTATGGTAGTCTGTTGAGTAAAATATAAAAAGGGTTAAAAAATCGTGCATGGTCAACTTGATATTTCTGTGACTATTTATATTGGATATTGAACTGAGAACGGATTGAGAAACATTGGCTGTAGAATCCGTGAAAAAATGCTGGAATTTCCTCGATTTTTTTTTTTTGGTAACCCATTTAGCCCCGGCTGGCCTCTTTTACCCCGCTTCCATCCATAGACATGGATAGCTTTTGCGCTATAGTATATATAGATATGTGCGGTATCTCTGCTGCACGGCCAATGGGGTTTGAATGGCCGTGATAAAATGATATGGCTTCCGAATGTTGACTAAACTGCGCGCCATTGCAGGTGGAAAACCAACTGGAAAATAACGGGCCAACGCTGATTGATGATATGTGCGATAACGTGCTCTCTCTCTCTCTCTCTTTCGAATTCTCTGCTCGTGTCTGTGTGTACGCGAAGAAAATGTGGAAAATGTGCTTTTAAAAATATAGGGAAAAAAATACGATCCTTTTTTACTTTGTACGAACACGAATGGTGAAAATTCGAATGAGATAGGAAAAATAGGGAATTTCTCAAGCATTTTTTTTTTCTATGGTTCTATATGTCAGTATACTTTTCGTCCTCATGCAAGAAGCTTCGATTAAATTTTTTTTTCGAGTTTTTATTCAAGTTTGTTTTTGTCATATTCTTAAAATTTAGACTTTTAAAAATATATTCTTGAAATTTTTTTAAATTCTAATAATTTACGGAGTGACGCAGCATCTACGCCCGTTATGTCGGAGCAAATCGGACTATGTGTGTATTATTAGGATGGTCCTTATTTAGGGCTCAGAGTGCGCTAAAAATTATTTTAGATTTTTCCATTGTCCAGTTTCCTCGATAAAAAATAGTTTATGCCAATTTCGGCATATTTTCGCCTCTAACTCTTTAACCCTTATAATGAGATCATTGGCGATTTTTTCTACAATAGGAAAACATGCGATGATGCACCACAAATTATATGGGATTTTTCCATAATCCGGTTTACTAGATAAAAAATAGTTAATGCCGATTTTCGCCTCTAACTTTTCAACCCTTATGATTAGATCATTGACGATTTTTCCTACAATAGAAAAACATGCGACGAAGCCCCACAAACTATTTTAGATTTTTCAATAATCCAGTTTCCTAGATTAAAAATAGTTAGTGCCGATTTTAGCATGGATTCGCCTCTAACTGTTCAATCCATATAATCAGATCGAAGGCGATTTTTCCTACAATGGGAAAACATGCAATGATGCGCCACAAATTATTTTAGATTTTTCCGTACTCCACTTTCTTAGATAAAAAATCGGGAATGCCGACTTTAGCATAGTTTCACCTCTAACTCTTTAACCCTTATAATTGGATCATTGGCGATTTTTCCTACAATAGAAAAACATGCAATGATGCACCACAAATCATTTTAGATTTTTCCATAGTCCAGTTTCCTAGATAAAAAATAGTTAATGCCGATTTTGGCAGAGTTTCGCCTCTAACTCTTCAACCTTCAGAATCAGATGAATAGCGATTTTTACTATAATAGAAGAACTCTCTTGCAATTTCCGATTTATAACCCACGCTATGAACCTCTGAAGGACGAAACAAAAATTTGATCTCGAGCCGGGGTCAAGGATCAGCCAATGTGGCTTCGCAAATGGACAGGCTTTATGGCGCCGAAAAATCATTTTCTTTTTCTATTGATTTTTTTACATCTCATGGGCTATATCGATGGGAAATCGACCGCTGATCACAAATATGTATGAGTAAAGACGAAATTCCTACGAGAAATAGGAGAATACACTGTTTTTATGCAATTGGAGGTTCAGAATAAGCAAATGATAGATTGGAGAGAGTAAAGTAAAAAGTCATTGTCTTGAGTGTATCGTTAAGATGCAAGCCGAATTATGTTCACAACGAAAAGGACCAGTTTTTTTTTATTTTTTTACGATTTTTCGAATTTTTCGTCTCCCGAAATGGTTTTTGGCAAAGCACTTATCGCAAATAACATATTTAATTTTTTTAAGCAATGCGAACCCTCTGTGACTCTAGTGTCAAAGATTTTTGGCTGAAGCGCTGCAGCGCTGATGGTAAAATAGCCGCGCGTGTTATAGGACCCTATTGTTGTAAAAAAAGAATGATAAAAATATTTTTTGTTTTTTTTTTTCGACCTTCATAAAACGCTCAACATATATGTCCCTAGACCAGAATACCGGCTAAATGTATAGAAAAATATACTTTTGACTATACTTTATTTCCATGGGGGATTTCACGCTGAGTGTGTAAAAAGCGTCTCGCGGAAATGCGCAATACGGTGATTCGCTCAGGTTAGCGTGTCACGTAGCGGCTATAATCGAGATGAGCAGGCAATTTGCCCGCTCGCGAGATTCGCGAGAGGCGCGATTCTGAACGGGCGATTTTCGCTCTCGGCCAATCGCGAGATATATATATATATAATCGACCACGACGATCGCGGCAGGTGAGCGAGTTTTTGTGCTAAACGTCTTCCGAGCAAAGCCGAGCTCGATCTCCGGGCTCATCTGCCCGTGAGCGCGATCACGAGCGAGTTTTCAGCGAGATGCGATTTATCTTATTCGCAAAACTAACGCACCCGCGCGCGCGCCCCAGATATACGAACACTTGGTCGATTCCTTTCTTTCCCTACCCTTCGCATCTTATTTTATCTTTCCTCGTTGATACGTTAACGCGTGAAAACGGGCGTAGTCTCTTCGTGGCGCCGCTTCGCAGCGTCGAATTATCGAGCTTAAACGCCGACGCCTCGAAAAACTCGATTTACAACAGCGTGATCGATTTTACTTCAGGGCAATTTATTTTTTTAAAAAAATATTAAAACGCCTCTCGAAATTGCACACTGTGCAAATTCATGGTTAAAACAGAGGTGATCGAACCGTCGAGCATCAATTTTATCTAGGGGACAATTACTTTTTCTGCAGAAAGTTTTTTTTTCAAATTATTTATCTTTCAAATTTGACATTTTTTGCAGTAATTCATTATTAACCGGCACTTTTAATTAGTGGTTTAATTAGTAAAAACGAAGCACGATTATTTTAATGACACCGGCAGGGGAGCAGCGGTCTTGTTGTAAAAGGGTTAAATAGTAACATTCAATTTTGACCTGGAATTTGAATCATTTTGACTTAAATTTTGAGTTGAATGTCCTTTTATCGTAAAAAAAATACTTATGAGTATTTTGATTTTGACTATTAAAATTAAATTAATTGTTCATTGTGTTTTCATCGTTACAATGTAAATTTAACTGGCTTTGATCTGGTTTTTAAATATTTTTGTAAAGTTTGTAGTTTTTGAGATATTACATTAAGTAGACATTATGGGCCCATGGGGCAAGTTGTTACACAAAGCAGGGGCATGTTGTAACATGTTACAACTTGCCCCATATGCTTGTATTGTTTTCTGCTCTCTAATTAGTGTGCATGTTTTTGCATGCATAATATTATTACAAATAGTAGTACAGTGATTACATAGTATTACAAATTATTTGCGTCCTTTAATACACTCCTTTATTCTATTTTACCCTAATATTGCCCAAAAGAATATGTTAAGTTATTGTATTGTATTTTTTTTTACAATGAGCGACTATAAGAGAAAAACCGAGAGAGGTTTAAAAACCCAGGATGTATATAGGTCTTAAGGGACTGAAGTTTTGGAAAAAATGGTCAGCATACTAAAAGCAGTCAAAAACTTCGGCTTGTGCCCTGTCTCAACTTTGTAGATATATAAAAAAGAAGAAAAATGAAGTTACCTTCGTCCGAGTTGCCTAAATTGCAGCTCAGATGAAGACTGATTAAGTTAAGAGATAAGTCAAAAGAGCCATGTTCATTTTTTGAATTAAGACATTGTGATGAAAAAAAAAAAATTATGATATTAATAAGTATCATGTTGATTATTTATAGTCAAATATTATGATCATCATAAGAATGAATCATGACGTGGATAATTCATGGATAATACAAGACTGATAACCAATAAAAATGTATTCTCTCTTATTAATGTTGCCATTCTTTTCATTGTTACTACTTGCCCCGAGCCTGTTACAACTAGCCTCACACGTGGGATAAGTTGTAACAACTCCCTTTTTTCAAAAAGTATCTGGTGTAAAAGGTGGGTGATGATTGTAAATTATTTTTTAATTGGAATTAGTGCTCAAATATATACTTTGCAAACCCTCTTACAATCATAAACGTATACATATTTTAGACAATACAGGCATTTTTTCAAAAATCTTTACAACAAACTTCCCCCTCCCCTTCGAGTGCGCAGAATTGAAAATTTGAAATATCTGCAATCACGACAGCAACGAGACTTCACCCAAAAAAAAGATCTAGTCGTAGGTGCAATAATCGTTTATTTGATTATTTTTTAGTTACTTAAAAAAAAAAAAAAATCTTTCTATCCAATTTTGGGAGATATTTACTTCCACTATATTTATTTATTTGGATTCCCTGTCATCGAGAAACATGCGTTGAAGAAAAATTCTATTCGTTGTTACTAAATATCTATTCACCCGTAATCTAATCCGATCGTATCTGCAGATTTGTCAGTACCGCAAAAATCCGCCAGGTGGCGACCTCTCGCACAAGCGAACCTGCCTCTCGACGCCTATATCCTTTCCAAGCTCGTCTATGTTTGATATCCTTATTTTTCAGTATGGATATCTAATACATTGAACATTGCTGCAAAACGCAAGATGGTCGAATCCCCGGAAAGGATTCCCATAAAAAAGGGTCTTTTTTCTTTTCCCTTCTGTTAAAGAAAAGACGAAGCTCAACGAAATTGTTGACTTCATATGTGTAGCTATACATTCAAAGATTGAAATGTTTAAAAATATATATTGTGTAAATATAAAAAAAAAATTATTACATTTAAATACATATTTAGTTTGAAATAATATTTATTAATATTAAATGAAAATTTCTTAGATCGCAATATATTTTCCTAGTGGGTCATTAAAAAAAAAAATTTCGTTGACATGAATAGAGTTGTATTAGGCCGGCCTACAACTAAAAAAAATTATTTGGCTTGACTAGAATTTAGTTAAATGTACTAGATCTTTTTTCTGGGTGTTCCATTTATTTATCGGACGCGATATTTTCATTTTGCATTTATTCTTTTTTGTTATCATTGATCTCTTGAATTTATCATTTTTCATGGTCTTTTGTCAGACCTGAGTGACGGTCACTTTATGTGGTTCAATTAGTAAAAACGAAGCGCAATTTGTTTTTGGGATTGGGCGCGTAAAATTTAAAATTTTAAAAATCTGCAATCACGACAAACAACGAGAGTTCCATCGAGCCATATTTTGTATATTCGTGATCCGGCGATGCAGAAATTTATTGGCAGCGATATTTTTTGTTTTATTTTTATTATTATTATTTTTTTATTATGCGCCATTAGTGCACGGTGTACAAGAGTCATGTAGCTCGAGGAAATATTCGTAAATCATTGTAACGTGTTACTATACACAAGGAGAGATCTTTCTCTCTCTCTCTCTCTTTTTATCTCTCTCTCTCTGTGTCTCTCGTTGTTTCGTCGAAGCGTGAAAAATATATCGGATTTATTCGTAGGGCACAGAGCTCAACACACGACTGTATGGGCCATTCCACGTGAACTCGACCAACGATTCATTCTTACTTTCTCGATTTTCCTTCATTTTCATAATATTCTCCACGATTATAACCAAGCTGGAAGGAACTCCAAATTGTTTCAAATTTTTTCTGTCAGCCTTTTTTTTATGATTTTTTTTCTTACAGCGAGAATTGTTTTCATGAAACAATTCTCAAGCACCCGCAATATTATATTATTATTTATAAACCGTGAAGCTAAATGGGGGAATTCCGTTTCGCGTTTTATATACCTTTATTAATGTTTTTTGTGCTCGAACAAGAACGCCAAATTCTTGGCGTTTGAATTTTCATTGATTGTAATTTTCTAATAAAATTTATTTCGATTTATCTTAGATTTTCGAATGATATTGAAATTCAATTCAATTGAAAAAATTATATTCATGTTTTTTTTCATAAAAGTAACTCAATAATTAGAAAAAAGTAATGAATAAATTTACTCATTCATTCTGTATTTTAAATGATTGTAATGTATAATAATTTAATTTATATGATCAAATTCAAATAATTTTGAAAACGTTGAAAGTTCTCCTGCCTCATGACTTATAATTGTTTTACATAAAAAGGCAGATATTTCAAATTGTTTTTCAGATTGTAAAATTAGTTCTTTGTAATTTTTTTAATGAAAACTATTTCAACCCTTAAAGATCCCAATGGGGTCTATCGGACCCCAGAGATTTTCTAAAGTAAAAAATAGAGACATTTACGATTTTTTTCTTATATTAAAATTTTTATTTTCGTTAAAAACCTAATTTGCTCTTTTACAATGTTTGTGGCGTCTGTTCAATTTCAAAATTCGATCAAAATTACATTTTTTCCAAATTCTAGGAGAGAATACCGCCTTAAACGCCGGTCAGTTTGGCTTTGAGTACTCCATATGCATTTTACAGACGGACATATATGTATATAAATATATATAGACACAACACCGCGGGCTGATTCCAATTTAGTTCGGCCCGACGCAGATTGGTTTCGAATGCACGCGTTACTCATCCACAAACGTGATTGGGTTCTGCGGGGGCGGTTGTTCGTTCGTAAAATCTACTAAGCTCTCGAGCTTCCCTCCCGTCTCGCCTCTTCCTGCCGTTCCTGTTCGCGAGGACATGCAACTGGACTCAATTCAATTTACACTTTATTTTGACCGTAGAATTGACGTGAAAGATGATTTCGCATCGTCCAAGAGACAAAATCGCTCAAGATCTGATTATCAGCCTTGAATATAAATAAATATAAATATATTCAAGAAACTTCTTGATTAACCACTCAACGTCGAAGAATTAAATGTAGGGGACTTCATGAAAGATTCTTCTAATGCAGACAAATTGATAGGAATACCTACCCTCTAACCTCTGACTAACCTCTTTGCACTGCATTTTGCTTTTGCCAGGAAAAAAACCGTTAATTGAAGCTTGTTTACCGGGAAACGAAATTATTCACAAACGGTCCTGAACAGGTGGAGGAAAATTCGTTCTCTCACCTGTCGCTTAATTGGCTTATTGTTATTCACCTGAGTGAAACACTTTAGCGCAAAATTATAGTGATTTTCTTAATTTGGAGCTCGTAGAAGTGGCCTTTGCCAAGAATAGTAGGTTAGTGGAGGGCTGGTAACAGTTTTTGAAACATTTTTAGACCTGTATTGTCTAAAATATGTGTACTTTTATGATTGTGAGTAAGCGGGTTTGTAAAGCATATATTTGAGCTCTAATTCCAATTTAAAAATAATTAAAAATCTTTACCCATCTTTTACACCAGACACTTTTTGAAAAAATGGGAGTTGTTACAACTTAGCCCATGTTTGGGGCTAGTTGTAACAGACTCGGGGCAAGTATAGTAACAATGAAAAGACTGGCAATATTTATAAGAAAAAACACGTTTTCATTGGTTATCAGTCTTGTATTGTCCATGAATTATCCACATCATGGTTCATTCTGATGATAATCATAATATTTGACTATAAATAATCAACATGACTCTTATTATAAATCTCACAAATATTTGTTATAACAACGTTTTACTTGAAAAAATGAACATGGCACTTTGGACTTATCTATCAGCTTAATCAGTCTTCATCTGAGTTGCAGTTTAGATAAGTTGGATGAAGGTAACTTCATTTGTCTTCTTTTTTATGTATCTAGAAAATGAGACAAGGCACAAGTCGAAATTTTTGACCGCTTTTCATATGCTGACATTTTTTTCCTAAACTTCAGTTACTTACGACTCATATACATCCTCGGTTTTCAATCCTCTCTCGGATTTTCTCTTGTAGTCTCTTCATTAAAAAAAAAAAAATACAATACAATAACTTAGCATATTCTTCTGGGAAATATTCGGGTAAAGTATAGAATAAAAGAGTGCACAAGAAGCCGCAAATAATTTGTAATACTATGTAATCACTATACTACTATTTGTAATAATATTATGAATGGGGAATTCCACGCCAAATCGACCACTTTTGAACCCGACCCCTTTCGATTCAGCTGAAAGTTTTTTATCCTTTTCTACTATATGAAAAACGTTTCTCAGAATGTTTTCAAATTTTTTTACCCTAACAAAAAAGTTATGAATTTTTTTAAAAAATTGCTTTTCTTAAATAGCTATAACTTTTTTCAAATTTGACTTATCAGAAAGTTTATTTTGCCAAAATTTTCGTTCTTAAGTGTTAATTTTGAAAAAAGAAAACAAAAATTTATTGAAACCCATCTTCATCGTTTTTTTTTTTTTTAGATTTCAAAATTAAGTGTTACTACTTACTCCTGTTACAAGAGCCCTTCTGTCCCCTCAATAGCTTTAGTCTGATAATTTTATAATTCGTCGCGTAAGTTTTTCAGGGAAGCACTTTTTTCATGTTTGAGTTTGAATTGTTTGTCATAAAATTATAAATTTCGCCAGGAAATCCATGTTACATGCATATTGACATTATTGGATGGGGATGAATAATTGGGCACACAGTGAAAATTACGTTTACACAGCTGCTCCCTTAAATTTCCCATCATCCGCGTGATAAACATAAAAACAGCGACTCCATGGCCTCAGGCGCTTGTTCATTAAAATTATATGCATATACGTACAATATAAATCTATATGTCCGGCGAGTAGCTCAGCAAAACGCGCGTCGAATAATAATTTGTGTCTCATCAAGAAGCCTTGTGAGACATTTTGTTGTTTTTTTTCTTTCTTGTTCCTTAACGAGTTTGCGCCAAAGTATTTTCTTTTTGTTGCATATTTTCTCCTCTCGCTTCCTCACCCTCTCCCGAAATCTCTCTCACTCTCTCGTTTTACGTGGGTAAATCATATAAGGACACGTGAGACGCGGTCTCAACGCGCAAATATTGCAATCGCAGGCCTACGCCAACGATCTCTCCGAATTCGCATTTGCAGCCATGAAGGCGAGATGCCCAAAAATAATGAAGCTACTGAGTGAAACGCGCGATAGGATTGGATAAAACTGTAATATAATATAGAGTCACAAAGAGCGTGAGGGCGAGAGAGAGAGAGAGAGAGAGAGAGAGAGAGAGAGAGAGAGAGAGAGAGAGAGAGGAGAGAGAGAGAGAGAGAGAGAGAGAGAGAGAGAAGATGATGGTCGTAAATATGCAGATGATGTCAGATAATCCAGATCTACGAGAGTACACAGACACATACACTTGTGAGATAAATCACGCGTGGGATTAAGTTTGCCGCATCTCTCGTCAAAAACGGGGCAAGAGAGAGAAAGAGAGAGAGAGAGAGAGAGAGAGAGAGAGAGAGAGAGGGAGAGATTGCGCGCTGCACTGAATAATAATGAGGTGCGGAAAAATGGGAAATGAAGTGGCAAAGTATAATGGCCGCGTCTCTCAAATAGAGATGCAGTTGAGTCCGGATCAGAGATAGCAATCGCTCAAAAATGAAAGAGCTACTAAAAAAAAAAAAAAATCCTCCGCGCGAAATAATCGCAGTAAGATAGTTAACAATTTTGCACCCTCGACAAAAGATGACGAAAAAAAAGTCCTTGTTTTACAACGACAATTTACAAGTTCAGACATCAATCGCCATTTTTTTTTTCGTACCGCACGTCAATGAAATTTAATCATTTTTTCGATTATTCATAATCGATGAGGAAATATTCATAACTTTTGTACTCATCAAGCTCATTTCTTACTTATGAATATTTTTTGTTCAATTTTTTACTTATGAATAATCTGCAGTAAATTAAAAATCCCCTTGAGTCGACAATTATTTTGCAATTTGAATAAAATGTTTACTGAGTGAAGGAAGATATCTATGAACTGAATTTTCACTCGTTCCCTTGAGAAGTTTTCATAAACAAGAATCGTGCAGCAGAATGTTGATAATACATTACGGCGCCTAAATTCTAATCAATTAAATAACAATTACAAAAATAACAAACAACAAGATAACACACAAAAATTAAAACGTCAATTAAACAACAATTACAAAAATAACAATTAACAACAAAATAACACAAAATAATTGAAACATCAATTAAACAACAACTACAAAAATTGTAGCAAAAAATATGAAAAAATTGGTAGAGGTTTTTAGCCTCATTAAGGTACCAGTCTACTTTAGAAGGCCAAGAATAGCAAATTTCTGAGATTTTGTTCCTCAGCTCTTTTATCAGATATGACTGTAAAATTGTTTTTACAACATTGTTTCATCCTCCGAAAGTACAAAACAAAAATTTATTTTTTATTTCAATTTTTTGAATAATTTATAAAAAGCGCCAAAGTCGAAAATGTCTTATGCCATGGCTGACAGTTAATCACAGGATAAGCAAGTCTGAAACAAAAAAATAAACAAACGTTTTGAAGAGGAAAGTTTCTTACACAACAATTAACGAGCGTTAATGAAAAATCGATAAAAAAAATGGATGTATGGAATTAAAACGAAAATTCAATTTTTCACAATTTATTTCAAACATCCGCCATTTTTTGAAATCCATTTTCCATGAATGGTGGTAAATTGTTGCGTAAAAAACCTTCCTCTTTAAAATTCTTTTTTACTTTTTTGTTTCAGACTCACCAATCCTGAGATTAACTGTCGGCCATGGAGCCAACACATTTTCCACTTTGGCGCCTTCTATGAATTATTCAAAGAATCAAAATAAAAAATAAATTTTTGTTTTGTACTTTTGAAGGATGAAACAATGTTGTAATAACAGCTTTTATAGTCATATCTAATGAAGGAGGTGAGAAAAATATCTAATGAAGGAGATGAGAAAAAAAATATAGACCCAGAGTTTTGTAACTTTACACAGAAGACCCCATA
>OX333077.1:16127054-16235246 GCA_946863875.1 Alloplasta piceator | reverse complement strand
AGCTCAGAGATTTTTTGACTCACTGTTGCTTACTTGAAATTTTTGTGCTATCAATTTCTGTGATTAATTTATGATAAATAGAAATTATATTATTAAAGTACATAACATTCCTTTACGGAGGATGAAATTTTTTTTTTTTAAATTGAGTCAAATCGGTAATGAGAATGTTTTAGAGTCGATTAAGATTCAAATTGCCTAATTTGTGACCTCGACTAATATAGATATTCTGTATTCGAATTAAATTGATTTAAAACGGACAAATTGAAGAAAAAAAATCTGGATGTTTGCAAAAACCGTCGTTATTCAAGATTAAGATTATTTTCGAGGTGTTGCGCCAAAAAAATATTTAGTTAGTTGAAGTCTAATTATTTCTGAAAAATTCGATTTAACAAAAAAGACCCTGCGTCTTTCCATAAACAATAGATCTTAAGTTTTTTTAGTCTTTTATTCCAGGTTTTATAATTTAAGAGAAATTTATCTTATACTTTTCTCTCATCAGAGAGTTTCCAAAAAGGGCGATTCCAGAGATTATCTCTGTTGTCGCCATTTTGTATCAAAATGCTAGTCAACACTTTTTTCATACTTCAATACGTATTAAAGCGGTATTCTCGTCTAGAATTTTAAAAAATCTTTTTTTCATCTTCTTAAAGTTTAAACCTTTGAGAATATATCCTCGGAAGGAAATTTTTTAATTTCAATTATCAGCGGAGTTAAAGCTATTTTAGTGAGGCCACATCCGTCACGGCGTAGCATAACTTTGAGGGAGTATTCTGGTATAATATTTTGAAAAAATCATTTTTTTTCATATTTTTAAAGTCTAGACCTTTAAGAATATATCTTCGGAATGAAATTTTAACATTCTAATCATTTACGGAGATAGTGACGCAGCAATTACACAGAGAAAAAAAATAGTTGAATATGCAAAATCGTTAGTTGAATACGGGCAACTAAATATTTATTTGGTCCAACTAAATAATTAGTTTCTTGAATAATTCTGCGCTTCGGTTGACCGAAAAATTGTTCAGGCAAGAAAATTTGGGTTGTACAACTAAATATTTAGTTGCACGTATTCAACTAAACGATTTTGCATATTTTTTTTGTCAGTGTACGCCCTTCACGTCGAAGCTAATCGGACTATGGACGTTTTTTTCAAAACTACTTTTCTCAACACAGCTGACATGATGTCTCAAGTTCTACTCAACCGATTTACTTTAAATTTTTTACCAATTTTCAATGTACAACGTTCTATCAACCCTACCACTTTTCTATCAACATTTCTTTTCTCTTGTAAAAAAGTTAAAAACTATGAAAAAAAGAGTCGAAACACGTATTTTTTTGTTCAGACAGCCGCCATTTTGCAAAATTTTTTCCGTTTTCTCTCAGGTAGGGGCTATAACGACATTCTTACTAATTAAGAATCGTTTTTTAATTTTTGTATCGGATGACTAAAAGAGTTGCAACCGTGTCAACCAACACACCCCTTTCGTTTAGCCCCAACTTTACCAGCTTATAACTTATTTAATTTTAATTTATTTTTCTCGATATTTTGTTTGTATATTATTAAAACATTAACAAATATGTTGTAAAAAAATAATGGTAAGAATATTTTTTGTTTTCTTATCGAGCTCGACAAAACGCTCAAAATGTATATCTCTAGACCAGAATTCCTTCTTATAAATAAACTCACTAAAAAGAAATCCTACTCCATTTTCCATACCCCCAAAATAAGTAATCAAAGATAAGTCTCTTTTTCGACCGCTAGAGCGGTGTTAGCTATTCAATGATGCGCGATTTTATAAAATTTTGAAATTTTCGAAAAACACGTGAAAAGTTCTCGTGAATTTCAAAATTAAAATTTTTAATTTGCACATCGCTTCATTATTTTTACACATGCAAAGAGGCTTCCTCATCAAGAAAGGAAACTGGCTGAGTTCATAAATTATTTCGAAATTCGTAAAAATGAGAAGGAACTCGTGGATTTTGAATTCATGACTTCACTTTTTTTAACATCGCAAATATAGAGAAAAATTGAAAAATAGTATCTCACCAGAAAGGATAATATCGTATTCGTAATCGAGTGAAGCAGTAACAATCACGACACGGACGATATTGAAGTGTTCAGGATAATATCGTCCCTCGCGAGAAATGACTTTCTCATTGGCACGCGCCTGGCCCATCAAAAAATCTCCTTTGTGGCTTTTACACGGTGTGAGCTTCTTGAACACGTCTCAAACTCTTCCCATATATATATATATATCGTTCGTTTATACTCTTTACACACAGCTATACGGAGGACTCGTATAACGGGCTGTAAATTTGCCCGAGCCTCTAATTTTATAGCCGTGTGAATCCATTATACCAAGTGGCAGTCGGCGAGTTTGCACCAGTATGACACACACACACACACATGGAGATATGGACACACGAATGAAACACACAGAATAGAACATGGGGCGCGCGCGCGCGTGTGTGTGTGTGTGTGTGTGCGCGCGTGCGTGTGTGCGTGTGTGTGTGTGTGTGTGCGTGCGTGTGTGTGTGTGTGCGTGCGTGTGTGTGTGTGTGTGTGTGTGTGTGTGTGTGTGTGTGTGTGTGTGTGCGTGCGTGTGTGCGTGTGTGTGTGTGTGTGTGTTCGTCACACACTTCCTACAAGTTTCTGTGGCTTCTCTCTAGATTTTCTCTTCTTGTGTCCCTTCGACGTTCGTTTTATTGCCTCGTAAACCAACCCCCTTGGTCCTTTCTCTGTTATCCCAGTATTAGGAGGATATAAACTCTCCGCTTGTCTGGGATTCCTCAACGTCAGCTTGTCCATTTTTTTTATTTATTTTACTTCAAACGGGAGAATGCCCACGTTTTTATACTCTCCGATTGTGCGTCACGGACTACCGTTTGTACTTTACACTCGAACACGTTCCTTTTTTTTCTCATGCGGTCCTTTGGCGATCCTTGCAGGAAAAACGTCACAAGGGATAGTTTGTGTAGAAAATGACGAATTTATACATTTTTCCAAAAGGTATTCGGGGTAAAATTGATTCGTATTGAAGGGGCTAGTCAATTGTTATGATTTTATCGGTTCTCGACAAAAAAGTCCAGAAAATATCTTTGAAATAATTCTTTGAGTGAATCTTCTGCCAATGACAATCGATCGAAGAATTTTTTCAATCAATGGAAAAGTGAATTATATATGGGGCATTCCATGTCAAATCGACCAATAGTTGGAATCGACCCCTTTCAATTTCGATGAAATTCGGTCAGAAGTTTTATTTTGTCATGAAACAAAGTTTCACCAAAGGAAAAAAATTTTAATTTTTTTTTTCAAAAGTTATGCAAAATTCAAAATTTTACAATTTTTTTTATTTTTTAAGTTTATTTTTTTTAATACCTCGAAAACTATTATAGTTACGGAAAAATCTCGAAAACAATTATACTTGCGCAATAGTTACAAAATTACGTAACTATTATAGTTAAAAAATTACATGATTGCTCATCATTTTTCAAAATTTTTGTAAGGAATATTTTTTTTCGTAGCCCGAAGTATAGTCTTTAAGACTAACCCAGAACGATATTTCCGTAACTATAATAGTTTTCGAGATATTTAAAAAATAACCTCCGAAAATTGAAAAAATAATACAATTATGAATTTTCGAAAAAGAAAATTGAATTTTTTTTTCTTTGGTACAACTTTGTTTCATGATGAAAGAAGACTTCTAACCAAATTTCATCGAAACTGAAAGGGGTCGATTCCAACTATTGGTCGATTTGACATGGAATCACTCATATTCGTTTTAGTAATTTTACTGCTATTACTTCCGAATACGCCATAAAGCTTCTATTACCACGCTTTCTTTTTGTGCAGCTTCTATTAACACGCTTTCTTTTTGTGCAAACTACGATTTTCGGCAAACCAAATCCCAAACTTTTTATCGTCAAGCAATCTTAACCCTCAACATTCCCACTGGGGTCTTTTGGACGCCAGCGATTTTCCAAAGTCTGTATAACTTGGTCAAAAATAGAGAGATTCGCAATTTTTCTTCTCATATTAAAATTGTTATCTTTGTTAAAAAACCAATTAACCCTTTTTTAATCTTTTTGGCGTCTACAAGTGTTTTTTCAATTCAAATATTAGTGTTAGCATATGAATTATCCACAATTTTTCTATCTAGGAATTTCATAACGGTGATGGGACGGTTATGAAATTCCTAGATAATGCGACCATTAAGGGTTAAATTCTATTCCTCTTTGTACATTATTTTAGCTTCCCTCTTCAAGAAAGCACAACATGAAAATTCCCTAAAATAAAAGTTCGCTGTCAAAAGTGAGGCCGAACGTTTTCAGGCTGTTTTTCGTTCCCACGAATTTTAATCTCACACATGAGCCAAAACCCAAACCTAAAGGACCCATTTAGTCACGCAACGTTCTTTCGCACGAATTTCAACCTCTCGCTAAATCCAAAATGCCCGAAAGGGATAAGTGCGTGGGACATAAAAAAAAGGCCTAAGGGTGAGCCGCATAGTTCAGCGTATATAATTCCCGGAAAGGTGAAACTGGCCGAGTAAAACGAGTGGCATCGTATAAACTCGTTCGCCGGATGAACGAGCTGCGGTATCATCGCGATATCTTTAATCGCTCGGTCGTGGGTAAGATGAGGAAAAAAATCGTGTCTCCTGCAGCAGAGCAAAGAAACATCGTCTCTGGATCCGAAGGTGAGAAGCGAAAGATTCCTTCGCTGAAGGAAAAATTCCCAAGCGTCTTAGACAATTCCGCATACATGTAAGGCAACGTATTTGATAGGGAAAAAATGGTGAAGGTACAATTGAAAGACGCGCGAACAATCCATCAACGGTACAGGTATGATTTTCTTTTCTGCGACCGCATCTTATGATATTCTGGCCATGTTCTGTGTAAGGATAATGGCGCTTGGGGGTCTCCAGTTACAAGGAGCGTCAGCCCCGCTAGACAGGACTGGACAGGACGACCAAGAGCGACGATATCCTTCGAGAAAGCACAGAGGCGACAGGCTCTAGCAAAGAGAGAAGGCGAGAGGAAGCACGATAAGTCTTTTGCTTGAGTAAACTCATAGGTCATCTTTCAGGTGCAATCAAACGCGCGCTGGAGTGCCTTGAATCTTTGGGCATTGCGCCGTATAACTTTTACAGTTTAACCTTTATACACTACGACCTCGATTCTCGAAACCTCGATCTTTGCAATTGCAGCGTAGTGGGAGAAGCGCCAAGCCAATCGCGTCAGGCCGCCGTCAGCCATCAGCGGCGCAGAGACGGTTTTATGCAATGTGCGCAACCCCACTTCTTGCAAGAGCCGGTCCCGCAAAATTCCGATTATCGAGGTCGCAGTGTAGTATATTTATAGTTTAACCTACGGTTTAACCTTTAGTTTAACCTATAGTCCCTTAAACCTAAATATTTATTTTTAGAAAATTGCTACTATATATATCTACCAATGTTTGGTATTTCAAAACGTAACGACTGATGAACGCTTGTTAATTTTTAGGATTGAAAATATATCTAGTTATAAAAAACTTACATTCGATGGCTTCGAGGTGGTTTTCGAAAAAAGTCTTCCGCTTCCTCAAAGTGTATCGACTCTCGGCCAAAGTTTTTCTACGATAGCCTTTTTTTCTCCCATTCTTGGCGGATTTTTAATTTACCCATTGAAGGATCTGAAACACAGTGTATTAGTTTAGTAGCATCTGCATTTCAAAACGAAATAGTACAATATTTCAAAAATAGTTTGAGTCATAATCTTAAACATTTTGGGAAAAATTCAAAATTTGATACACTCTGAATTCTTTGATCGATTTTCACCGATTTCTATAGCAAATGTTCTTTGGCGACAATCTATTCGTGTGATAAAAAAAGATATTTTGAAAATTCCTCGATGTAGAAAATTCGATAAAATTTGAACAAATAGTTAAAAATTCTCTGTAAAATTGTAGAATCAAAATAAAATTGTGAGTTTTAAGGGGAAAGTCCTCATTTTTGTAAACAAAAATTGGGATTCTTCATTCATAAAATCAAAAATACACTTTAAACGTAACTTCTCCATCGACTTCCAAAATTTTACATCTCAGCAAAGCCTCAAAAATTCAAAAAAAAAATCCTTACAGTAGATTTTCGATAGATCACCTATTTCGAAAACATGAATTCGGGAGAAGTCCGTTTGTATTTTGAAGAACGGATTTCACGTAATGAAAGCATTTATTTCAAATTTCGTACAGTCAACAATTTTGATTCGATCATCCGGAAATTCTGAAAATACATTTGTAAGATAAGAAACTAAAAAATATATTTTTTTTTACAATAGTGGACATGAATCTATGCTGGGGAGAAAATACACGTGGAGAAACCTCCGAGACAACATTTGCGTAGATTCATCGACAAAGCGCGTGTACGAGAGTCGAACAGTCGATACAACAGAGGGAAGATCAACGCTTCTACATAGAATGCGACGCAAATACACGAGTACGTCTCTAGTCTCACTACTCGGTAGATTTCTTCTCGCTAACGAAAATGCAAATTAGCGTGTGTACACTCGAAGTTGTTGGAGAGCGAGGGGATCTTATCGGCGTTGTATTTGCACGTGTGCGAGAAGAGATTTCCCGGGTGAATGATCTTTAGGATACACGATAGAGGTGCGAGTTCTAAAATATACCACCAACAACCCTCGAGATATTTTTCTGTGTTTTTATTTTGTGTCTGTGTCTATATGCATGCGTATATATTTGTGTCAGAAAATAAAAAGTACCAGAGAGAAAATTCCGTCCCTAGTCTATCAGAATTACTAGAATTACATCTAAAAAAAAAGATCGCAGGAAACTTGAGATGGACTTGCAGACAACGATTTTATTGTAGGCTAAGCAAAACGATTTTGAGACTAAAATATTTCAATTGTCAATTAAAGTTAGTCAAAGTCAACTGCCTGACTAATTGATCGGAATACAGTTTAAACTTATTCATTAAAAGTACTTACTTGAAAAAAACGCGAGAGATTGCTTCCTCAGACTCCAAATATGTTGATTAATTATTCAAAAATATTTTTTATCCATTATTATTAATATAGCTTTAAAAGTTTTCAATTAGGGTTTTATCATTTATTTTTTTCTGTAACGGCCCAGATATAAAGGCGAGTTATGCTTGGTCAATTGTCAATAAAAATATATTGACGAGGACTTGGGCCTGTCGTCAGTCTTGCCAATTTCTACATGGGTTGTCGATCCAAATTCAAGTACGATCTCAAGATTTTCATTTTTACGTTGGTTTACGTGAGTCAAAATATTCGTCGAGATGGACAATAAGAGAAATTTTATCTCGAAAAGGCACTCAAAGGTAAGCTCAAGATCGAATCTTATCTCGATGATGATAAAGCTGAAAGATATATTCTGTATCAAGTCCCTGCAACCATTTTTCTATCGTTAGAAACAGGGTTGCAAATAATGCATTACTTTTTTTGATGCATTTACATTTTCAATAACCATTAACTCTTATTGATTAATCAAAATAATTTCCATTAACCATTAACCATTAAATGTTAATGGCTAATAGAAATTATTTCCATTAATCATTAAATGGTAATGGTTAATGGGATTTATTTCAATTAACCATTAAATGTTAATGGTTAATGGAAATTATTTCCATTAATCATTCAATGTTAATGGCTAATGGAAATTATTTCCATTAATCATTAAATGTTAATGGTTAATGGGATTTATTTCGATTAACAATTAAATGTTCATGGTTAATGGAAACTATTTCCATTATCCATTAAATGTTAATGGCTAATGGAAATTATTTCCATCAATCATTAAATGTCAATGGTTAATGGAAATGATCTCCATTATCCATTAAATGTTAATGGTCAATGGAAATTATTTCCATTAACCATTAAATGTTAATGGCTAATGGAAATATTTCCATTAATCATTAAATCTTCATGGTTAATGGGATTTATTTCGATTAACCATTAAATGTTAATGGCTAATGGAAATTATCTCCATTAATATATAAGAGTTAATGTTAATGAAAATAATTGCCATTGACCATTAACATTTAATGGCTAATGGAAATTATTTCCATTAATCATTAAATGTTAATGGTTTATTGAAAATAATTCTCATTGACCATTAACATGTAATGGTTGATGGAAATTATTTCCATTAGCCATTAAAAAAGTAATGGTTAATGCATTACTTTTTCATTAGCCATTAAAAAAGTAATGGTTAATGCATTACTTTTTCATTAAAAATGTCACAACCCTGGTTAGAAATTGCCCCATTTCCATTATCCAACAATCATCCAACTAATTCTCAATGTATCTAAGGCCACTCACGATGTCATCAGACCCTATTAATAACGGAGATCGATAGTCTTTCTGCAATGAACTAGCACAACAACACCAATAATCCAGCATATATATTTCCCCGATCGAGAAATACCAATGTCAGTGAAGTGGCGAACTCGACGATAATGAAGTATAGATGACAAAAGGAAATGTTCGACCTCGCATGTAGAAAATAACGACCCTCCACGCAATACCAATTACGGGATAACCCAGCGGCGTTCCACAAGTTTGTCTCACACCCCTGCTTGACGCCAAGTGAGAGGACAAGCTCCTCATCAATTTCATCCCCAGGATGAAGCACCCTCTCTCTCTCCCTCTCTCTGTCCCGCGATGATGAACAGTGCAACACGAGGGGAGGGGTCAATGCATGCTGACCAACGCGAAAAGACAATTAAAGACTGCGTTACGAGTGCAGAAGAGTAAAATGCTCGGTAAACTTTATAGCGCCTCGAGAGTTATTATTGTAGAGAGAGCCCTCGAATAAGAGCTGGATCGAAATCAACGATGGAATAATGTACAGCGTTGGATGTATTCCAAAGCTGACCACCACGAAGTTTGCACGAATTTGTGTACCGAAGAACCAAAGGATTCGGCAAACCTCGATAAACCCGGTAAATCTTGGATTTTACGCCCTTCTGTCGGTCAGAGAATAATATACGATTCTTGAACGTGACCGTACATGGATGTGGGACAAGGGACATAAAGAGCGAGGCTACGTACGTATATGTACGACGCTATCCCCCCCCCCCTCTCTCTCTCTCTTTGACCAACAGAAATCACATGAGGCTGCCTCGAGGGAAAAAGCATCACACACGCAGTAGATATATCGTTCCTGTTGGGAATACATATATATATATATATGTGTGTATATATATATTTATATGTATACACCGAAATAAGAATGGTAATGGCGTGTGTGGCGTGGCTAAGTGCGAAATACATCAAGATCTTTTTCTCCCTTCTTACGTTTCCACGCTCTTTCTCTTCCCCTCGATCAACGACCAGACGCTACGCGATCTCTTACCTCTCTCGCCCTCGCCACCTTCATCGTCCTCCTATCTTTGACTTCGCCATCTTGTACCGTCGCACAAACACACACAAAATGGTGTACGATACATTGTACGGCTCAGAGGCGCGCACTCACCTTCGCATTTTGGCTCGGATAACGCCAACGCAACGCAACGCCGTCGTAGATAAAGGACCTTGCGAGTCGTAAAGCACTCTCGTTAAGAATATGATCCGGGCTTACCTTCGACCACGCGAGAACCAACGCTTTGCCGAGCTAACCAAGCTTTTGCCCGCTTCCTCTCCCTCTCTCTCTCTCTCTCTCTCTCTCTCTCTTTCTCTGTCACTCTTCTTCTTACTCTCTCGTATGTGACCAACGAGAAATTATTGCCGCTACTGACCCTCTTCAACGTGTACACTGCGGTATCGCACACGCTGATCTCGATGGCGATCGCCTTCTGCCACTTTGAGAATTTCAACTCTGGGTTTCATAGAGATCGTGTGGGCAGTACTTTTCGCACAAATTCGACGAAATTTCGAAATTTCGTTGTAACGGAGAGTGAATGGATTTACTCTTGATGAAATTTCATTGAAATACGAAAATATTGAGCTTGAAGCAAGTTGAAACCTTCTCCAAGAGCTTTCGCGCTCAAAAGGTAAAGCTCCGAGAGCTTTACATTTTGAGTGTTTTGTCGAGCTCGATAGAAAAAAATGTTCACCATTCTTTTTTTACAAATTCTTTTTTTCTTTTTTTTTTCTTTTTTTTTACAATAAACAAATAAAAATTAAATTTCAATGAGTTAAAAGCTGGTAATGTTGGGGCTACAAAAGGGGTGTGCTGGCTGACTAATTCTAGTCATCCAATACAAAATTTGAATATGATTCTTAATTAGTAAGTATGTTTGTTATAACTCCTACCTCATAGAAAATGGGAAAAAAAAATTCGCAAAATGGCGGCTGTCTGAACAAAAAAAAAGTGTTTTTCAATTCTTTTTCGTATTCTTTATTTTTTTTACAATAGTAGAAAAAATAATTTTGATACTATAGTGGTAGGGGCGATGGAGACTTGTACATTGAAGATTAGTGAAAAATTTGAAGCACATCGGTTGAGTAGAACTTGAGATATCATGTGAACCGTGTTGAGAAAAGTAGTTAGGCAGGTCCGAACTATACCGTAAATAATTGTGCACTAGTAGGCTATAAGTTCCCCAAGTGCCGATGATTTAGTCCATAAACAGCTGTTATGAGAGCCAAATGCAAACACCCTTGGGTCACCAATGACCCCCCGTCACCATTCACGTTGACTGAAAGTTTAAGGTAAGTAAAATTGTCTTTCCCAAATTCTGATGTTTTTTTAAATCATGAATCGATTTTTTTTTATTATGAATCGATGAATTAAACTTATCTGAGAGTTTTTTTAACATAAATTTGAATGGAAATTCGCATGCCTGAAATTTTTTCTCCAGATTTTGATGTTTATCGACTATAAATTGATTGCAGGTTAACCAAAAGTTTTTTAACGTCAATTTTAATGGAAATTTGAATTTGATTATGTTTTTATTAGAACACAGGTACGAGTTATGCCTTGATTGTGCATTGTAATTTGACCTCAGCATTGCCATCATTTTTTTTTTATATTCCTTTCATTTTTGAGTGAACTTCGATAATTGATGTCATTCAGATTAATAAATCTGACTAAAAAATAAGACATGTCTACTTTATTGGAAATTGAACCTCTTTGTGTAATTTGAAAAAAACTCGATTTTCATGCTCAAAACTTAAGCATTCCTTTTATTCATACAGAATCTCAATATTTTTTTCCTCAAAATACCATTCCTAGGCTTTAATTTCCCGTTTAAAATTTAAAAAAATATTAATTACATTTAAAGTTATGATTTTATGAACGGTGCATTCTTTACATTTTCCTTTAGTTATATGATTATATTATTTAAACAAACGATCAAATAAGCAATATAGTCATCGGTCCTTATTCCAAAATAGTTGATGAGATCTCATGAACTTTTCGGAATCTTTTAGAGCCCTTTAAAGGTTAATAAAAATTAACTAAATTAACAAAGTTAATAAAATAGATTTAAAAAAAATTGAAAATCAAGAAAAGTGTGTACGAAATTCTAGATGATCATTTCCATGGGACCTGCTCAATGAAAAAATGGTGGCGCATAGCTTGAGAAAATCCAGACGAGTCTACAGACAACGACGTCGCGACGCGATTCGAGAACCGCGAGATACAGCTTTCATTTTCATTTTCCCTCTCTCTCGGTTGCGATATCAGGCTGAGATCCTCGACTCGCGAGAAACGCAGCGACAAAGCCGATATAATAAAGCAAGAGCTCGTATCTCATCCCCGGGCCTCATTGGCCTATAACATTCGAGTCTCGTGTCTGCGTGTGTGTGCTTTATAAAAAAGCTACAGAAAAACGAGGGAGGCTTCTTCTTCCCTCCTCATGCGAGCGAGATTTACAATCGGGTGAGCAAATGCGTGCAGGAATGCTCGTACCCTCTCGTCGTTGTCGTCGTCGTGCTCGATCCTCTCTTCGTGTACATCGAGAGAGAGAGAGGGAGGGAGAGAGAGAGAGAGAGAGAGAGAGAGAGAGAGAAAGCTTATGTTCGTTTGCTCGAGAGCGAGAAACTGCGAAACGAGATATCCAGAAGAGGAACGAGGGACAGAGAGTGCGTCTGTACATGTTCTCTCGCGCGTACTGGTGGGCTTTCCCCCCCCCCCCGCCTCCCCTCCCGCCCCTCTCACTCTTTCCCTCTGCAAAAGAGCTCACAGCTTCGCGCTTTTGAATTATTCATCGTGAAAGCAAAGTTGCACGCTGAGGCTCTTGCGATTCGTTCATATAAATATATAACACACCTACCGATGCGCGTCCAGTCTATATATAAATCGAGTGGTCCAGCGATACGGAGGACTTTTCGTCATGACAAAGTTACCCATCGGGATAAATGAATTTATTCGATTTGAATAAATTTTCATGTAATTCAAACAAATTTTTGCTTCCTCCGAAGAAAAGCTTCCTTTCCGTGAGATTTTTTGCCAGTACTCCCAAACTTGCCCAAAACGTTGAAAAATGGTCTTTAGAAAAAATCTCCAGTTGTGTTTTCAATTATGTAATTTTTTTACAGTGTATGTAATTATATATTATTATGTAATTTTATTATTATGTATATTTTTTATTATTTAACTTATAGCTATTTGGGAAACTTAAAAAAATAGGAATAAATCGTGGATTTTGAATTCATTCGATTTGACTTAATTTTCATTTCATTCAAACCAATTTTTGCTTCCTCCCAAGAAAAGCTTCGTTTCCATGAGATTTTTTGCCAGTACGCCCAAACTTGCCCAAAACGTTGAATAATGGACTTTAGAAAAAATCCAGTTGTGTTTTCAATTATGTAATTTTATTATTATGTAATTATATATTGTTATGTAAGTTTATCATTATGTATATTTTATATTATTTAATTTAATAGATATTTCATCATTTCAAAAAATTAGGAATAAATCGTGGATTTTGGTAATTTCCATTTGGCTTCTTCATATTTTCCATCGTCGGTTGAGGTTTTTTTATGGGAAAGCCAAAATTAATAAATAGTACATTTATTATAATGCAATATCGAATATACTTGATTAGCAATTTGACTTTATTACGAAAATGAAATAAACTTTACTGTGATTCACATGGATTCCCTTGGATTAAAGTGGTTTGATAATGTGTAATTCCACATGCAAAATTTTGATTAATTATCTTCGACTTTTATGAAAAAATCGTAAAAATTAAAAATTTACATGAATTCCTCATGAAAAAACCCTAATGAACTATGGAAAAAATTGGGTGCAAATTTGAAATTTCTATGCTTTTAAAACTATTTTTCGAAAATTTAATATGTTATCAACTCTGGATCCCCGGAGTGATTCTTTACAAATTCATAAGCCTTTCTTGTTATGTAGTACTAAAAATTTCACTTGAATCGCTGCGAAAATACGAAATTTGGAGCTTTTGCGAACATTTCCTGAGTTATCAACATATTTTTAAGCTGGACATCGTGATTGTTTTTATTTTTCAAAATTAATCATAATATTCCATGTCATTTTGTGCATCTGTACTAAAATTGAGGTCGATCACTGTAAAATTCTGAAAGTTCCCCAGTATTTTTTTTTTATTTTCAAATTTTTTTTAAAACTCGACTCCTCAAATGACCTTTTCTAAATTCAATCAATTTACTTAAAATAAATAAAATTCATGGGCTATTTATTAAGTCCACATTGAAATAAGAAATTTAATTGAATCATATAAATTCATTTTTTGTAAAATTAAAAAACATAACTGGAAAATTACGAAACTTATGAGCACCGACATTTTGCTATGAATTAAGAACTCCGCCAAATTAAGAGTTTTCTTGGAATTCCGACAAAAATTCTGCAAAAGTAAAAAAAAAATCACATCTTAACTTCACCGCTCAACACTTTTTTTAGATACATCTATTTGAAATTTTTTCGGTCTTGCACAACTGCAAACAAACACGACATTTTTTTTCTAAATATGACTTCTCAACATTGAGGCGATTTCGAATAACATCGTGGCGTAAAAATTTTGAAGAAATATTTTCACGAAAACAAGGCTTTCTTCATAGTGAGTCAAAAATCAATGTTGAACTTGATCGACATAAATATCTCACGAACTTCATTTCCTCTGCTCATTTCTCGTCCGTCTCCGATCGGGGAAATAAGCGTCGAGTCTAGACGCATGAGACGGTTTTCTATGAATAAACTACGACAGAAACGGAAAGATCCGTTGTCGTATCCCATTTTCTCGCACTCGCTCTATTGACACAGATGTGAAAAGCCCATGGAACTTATTATTTCAAGGGAAAAAAAAAGTTTATAACCCTCTCTGACGTGATGAAAAACAAAAATATAAATTTTCAACCAATCTCCGTCATATGAAAACCTAACCAAAAATTCTATCATCAATCTGACGTTAAAGAATAATAAATGCTTTTTTATTTCACCAATCTTGGAAATCAAGCCGACAATCATACGAAAAAGTTCGGAGAGGGCAACGTTTCAATCTCGTTTGAAATTCCTCTCTCGTTTCACGTCATTCTGCGTTGAATCAATGAATTTTCCG
Source organism: Alloplasta piceator (assembly GCA_946863875.1). Taxonomy (NCBI): domain Eukaryota; kingdom Metazoa; phylum Arthropoda; class Insecta; order Hymenoptera; family Ichneumonidae; genus Alloplasta; species Alloplasta piceator. Next base: position 16,220,736 of record OX333077.1, on the reverse strand, counting down.
GAATGGTTTTTACGGAAAGATTTAAAACACGTCGTTAAAAATAATCACCATTGAGCTTTTTCGTATTCGAGTCCTGGAGTTCCCTCCCTCCCTCCCTCCCTCCCTCCCTCCGAACCTCGAGGGTGGGCTGAGGAAAAATTCAACGCTGTGCGAGTTCGCAGGTGGAAGGCGCGGGAAAGGTGGAGGAAGGAAAGAAAAAAGGAAAGAACCTTCTTATATTTTTTTTTGTAAAAAGAGTGATGCGCGTGTACGTGAACTCGCGCCGCCACGTATCGTACGACCCTAAAGGGCATAACTCTGAAAAGTCGTGGAAAGGGGATATAGAAATGGAGAAAGAACAAGCACAAAATGAGAAGCGGACAAATGCATGAATCGTCGACGGTGGTTGGCCATGCTAAGGCCGACAGCACGGACTCTCGGTGATTAATGCCTTTGAAAAACGTGGTTCGACACGGTTAACCATACACACAAGGGGGAGGGTAGGTTTTTTTTTATTTCAAAGTAAGACTCGGAGAAGTTCATGCAAACTGTGCAGGTAAACGAAGACGAATAAAGTCAAGGCAGGCATACAAGAGCGTTTATCGTGCGAGAGAGTCCCTTGTTGCACGTGCACACCACTGATTTTCTACCCCTTTATCAGCGAGAGAATCTCGAGCGAGAGCTGCATACTCACCTCGCATATGTACGCCTGTTATTTGTCCGTGTGTGCTTTTACATGTCGCCACTTTAGAACCGTAACGAAAGCAAAATTTACCCGATTGTCCGATGTAAATAATACACATCGAAAACGGTTTGCTATCATTATTGTGGAAAAATTGCCCTCTTTCACTTACTTCAAAATTATAGGAATGGGAGATACGAATTTGAACACCAAAGCCACAGGCTTGAATGAGAAAATGGGAAAAATTGAATTTGTAAGGGTTATACGTAAAAACGCAGAAAGATTGGCACGATAAAAAAAAATCACGCAAATTTGAAATTTGAACATAGCTTCCTCATTTTTTTTCCGTCATTCGTCAACTCTCCTTTGTGAGGGTCCCTTGACCATCTTTATGGTATGTATGTTTATTATCATGGCTTCCTCATAAAGGAAGCTTCACGAACAAACGGAAATAAATGAAGAGGCTATGTGCAAATTTCTAATTTACATGATTTTTTCAGCAATTCCGTTCAATTACATTGTTAATTGTTTTTGACATCTAGTAATCTGGGTACCCCACGAATGAAGGTAATCCTCGTGAGGGTAGATTCGTGACGTGATATCGAGTAGAAAAGTTTTTTGCTATTTTTTAATATTTTGAACCTCTGAATTATTATTGGTTTAATTAATTATTAACGTAATATTGAGTAAAAAAGTCCTCTGCCATTTTTTTATATTTTTAACCCCTAAATTGTTATTAATTCAATAAATTAATAACAATGCAGGGGTTCAAAATGTCGAAAAATGGCAAAGGACTGTTCTACTCGATATTATGTCACGAATCTACCCTCACAAGGATTAACTTCATTCATGGGGCACCCTGTATTGGTGTCAAAGAAGCAAACTCGATAGCTGCTAAATTAGGAAACTTAGTATTAGCAAGTATTTTTCAAAATTTTCAAAAAAATGTTGAGAACGAACCTCTCGAGCGTTTTTCATCACATTCAACATTAAACATTATTGTCATCTGTGTATTTGTGCAAAAAATTTTAGCGCGATACTTCTAAAAATGCGGATGTTGGAGCGTTGACCAATTTTTTTTTGAAATTTCCAAAATTTTTTTTTAACCGAACCTCTCAATCGATTTTTATGAAATTCAGTACAATTTTTCATTATCATTGAATGTATCGTCGACACAATATTCAGCTTGATGGATGCAAAATGACAAAAGTTAGAGAAATTGGAATTTTTTTGCGCAAAATTAACATTTTTTTTAAACAGAACCTCGAGCGATTTTTCTCAAATTCAATCCCAACCGTCCTTATTATAAAGTGTATCTGCACATAAGATTGTAGATTGGTAACTGTAAAAATACGAAAGACCCACAAACATTTTACAAAAAATTCAAAATTCACGGAGAGAAAAATCTGTTAAAAATTACCGCGCTGTATTTTAATCGTGATGTAAAAGACACGACACGGCATTTTTACGGTGCTGCATCAGAAAAATTACCGTGCTGCATCAGTTGTTGCTGTACAATTGTTATTTCCAAATTCTGATGATGTTTATCATGAATCGATGCTTTTTTATTATGCATCGATGAATTAAACTTACCTGAGAGTTTTTTAACATAAATTTTAATGGAAATTCGCATTCCTGAATTTTTTTTCTCCAATTTTGATGTGTATCGGATATAAATTGATTGAAAGTTAACCAAAAGAAAAGAAAGAAAGAATGTCATTCTGATTAATAAAATTGAGTCAAAAATAAGACAATGTCTACTTTATTGAAAATTGAACCTCTTTATGTACTTGGAAAAAACTCGATTTTCATGCTCAAAACTTAAGCATTCTTTTTGTTCATACAGAATCTCAATATTTTTGTCCTTAAAGTACCATTCCTAAGCCTTAATTGCCCGTTAGAAATTAAAAAAAAAATCAACTACATCCAATATGTTATTAGATTTTTAGAATAAAATGATGCGTTCTTCTCGTTTTCCTTTGTTTATATGATTATATTGTTTAAACAAATGATCTAATCAGCAATATAGTGATTGTTCCTTATTCCAGAATAGTTGATGAGATTTCATCAATTTTGCGGAATTTTATGGAGTACTTCAGAGCACTTTTTAAAGCGCCAGGCACGAGTGACCCCCGTTACCATTTAAAGGTGCCGAAAAACACGTTGCCATTTAAGGGTTAAAGCCCGATGTTATACGAAAAATTTGTTTGTTTATCGATATATTTCAAGAAGGTCACAACAAAAAGGTGCAGATTTTTAGTTAGCGATTGCTGCTCCGATGGAAGGAAATTCCAAGTGTCTCGTCAACATCGAAGACTGCAGAAGGGAGGGTTTCATTGGGAGAGGGTTTCATGGTGAAAATAAGAGAAAGCTCCAGGAAGATAAAAGGCACATACGCTTCGCAAAAGTGTCTTCGCCTCTGGCTTTCACGTCAAGGCTTTCAGTGACAGCTGTCACCGAAGAGAAAAGTATTCTCATCACCGAGCAATATCCACGAATGCTCAAATTCAGCTGCTTCATCGTTCCCTTGGCCTTTTAATACTCATCCTCCCGACTCCATCAAATAGATTAGAAATTTGTCGTCAACTGTCTTTGCTAAACTGAAAGAGCTCGTGGCGAAAATAACTTTATCTCTGGTTTCAAAGAGCCCTTCGAAATAAATCCTTGAAACGTCGGATCTTCGTCGATTCTTTGCGTAAAAAAATTCCTTCAGACAATTGATACTGTTCAATCAAATTATTCATCAGAATACTGATTGATTACTGTGAAGCTTGCAGAAAGTCTTCTCAATCCGGATTGAGATCTTCCCATCAGATAATCAATAAAACAATTGAGATCGAGACGAGAAAGGGAAGAGTTACAGAATTTTCAGAAATACGAAGTTCAAGGGTTAGATTTTTACAATTGCACAAGAAAATTTTCAAAAAGAATTCCATTTGAATTCAATTTTTTTTTAATTGGAAAAATTCAGCTTATTTCTGGAAAATCTGCGGCCGTTTTTACGTCCATTATAGTTTCGCAATCTTCCGACGGATTCTCGCCACGATTGACCATCAAAATTTACGGACATTAACAACAATAAAAGAGCTATATTAATATGTTTTTCTACTTCAATTGTTTGTCTGTTGAATTCTTTCCTCTCTTGTCAAGTCAACGTGACAAAATTTTCTTTCGACCCATCCGAGTTCGACAAACGAAGCCGAAAGCATTAACGATCATTGACAACTTCGAGCTAGAAATGAATGGGCAATTATTGTAATGGTAAAAAAAAGGTACAGTTAAATATGCAAGAAAAACGTGCATGGAATCGAATCTTCCGTCGGACAGTGGTTGGTCTTTCTCGGCGTGAACGCACATTTCGTTTGCACGTTTTCACGATTTACGAAAGCGTTTTTCTCAACAATACGTGAATTGTTGAATCGACAGAGTGAATCGTACAACGCTAACTATCGTCGCTCATTGGATTTTCCCACCCGCGATGATAATCACCGGATTAATGTGACAGAGAGCTGTCGAGCATATTAAAAACTGACGAAAAAAACCAAAGACGGTTTCGTTGTCCAAAATCAAAGAAAAAGAAACATTCGAAATTTTCATAATTTATCGATTAAAAAATTTCGAAGCACGTTAATACGTGTATCGTCACAAAAATCAGCGAAAAGCGATGAAACTACAAGTTGTAATTGCAGTCACGTTTCACACGATCATTTCTGGCGTTGTTTTGGTGCCGTATCTTCTTGAAATGATTTTTACCGTAATGAAACGTGTTTTTCCTTTGTCGTCGTGGAAATAAACGAGTCTTTTGAGGTATCGAATAGAGAAGAACAAGCTAATGGATTGGAAAGAGGGTTCGAAAAGATCGCGGAGGCTTTCAGAACGCGAACGACGCTTCGCCGTCGGCGGCAAAGTGAGGCAGAAATCGCGATTCTGGACTCTCGGTTTGGGTTTCGGTTTTGTCGGGCTGAGGCTTGTTATTATCGTTTTAATTGGGTCCAGTCTCTTATCCGGCAATGTTCGGGCGATGTAGGGTCGCACTTGCCACCAGCTTCATATACATATATATACGGGTTAGAGAGGAGAAACCATATCGAAGTGCGAGAGATTCTCTCGCGAGAATCACCACCGCCGCCGCTATTTTACCCTGGTCCTAATCTGCAGCCGGCGGCAATCCCAAAATTGCCGGTTACACGCGAGAGACCCCGCGAATCACTACGGTTCACCACGCGAATTAATAGGTTTTTTTTCTCCCTCTCGCGAAGTCCAAAGTCGTGATTCTATTTTGTTGGATGGCAAAGAAATTTGGCTTCGTTGTATACAACGTATTACTTTGGGCTCGTACAAAAAGGACATTCCTATAAAAAATGCAGTAATAATCTGTTCGCTCCTAAAATTAACATTGCTGATGGTTGAATTTTCGGAAAAGGTTTTTCCTGTTTTCATTTTATTTCTATTTTATTCCATTTTAATAAACGATGCTTTTTGACAGTATATGACCTTGCGAATGCTTCCTATAAATTTTAAACCGATCAAATGAAAATCCACTGATTTATTGGCTCTTACGTTGACGCTTATAATAATTTCGTGTCATCCGCGTTTGTGACTCTAATCGCGTTGAAAAACTACCGCGTCCATCTTTCGAATATTTTTGGAACCTTTTCAAGATGGAAAAATATATTTTTATCCGAATTATTCATTCCCATGTACATTTTTTATTTTATGAATGAAAAATGCTGATCTTCCGCCAAAATATAGACTCACTTTGATTTTGTTTTTATCTGATATTTTGAAAATTCCGGAAATTAATCACATAATCTGACACAGTAGCGAACTTTGTTTGATTTTTTTTTAATTGAGATGATCTGGTAATAAATGACATGGTATATTATATTTTTACAAAAAAAAACTAAGTATTCTACGGCTGTTTATTTTTTTTTTCTAAGAGGTGAAGAAGTTGAACATCTTGTACAAATTCTTCTGCAAAGAAAAGTTTAAGAATTTTTCTTAAAAAACTTAGTCGATCTTTCAAAAATTTTTGGAACCTTTTCAAGATGGAAAAATATATTTTGATCCGAATTATTCATTCCCATGTATATTTTTTATTTTATGAATGAAAAATGCTGATCTTCCGCCAGAATATAGACCTACTTTGATTTCGTTTCTCTCATATAGTTTGAAAATTCCGGAAATCAATCACAAGATAATCTGACACAGTAACGAAATTGGTTTGATTTTATTTTTATCGAAATGATCCGGTTATAAATGACAGGATATTGTATGTATTGTATTGTATTGTATGTATATTTTTACAAAAAAAAACTAAGTATTCTACGAATGTTTTTTTTCCTTAGAGGTGAAGAATCTGAACATCTTGTACAAATTACTCTGCAAAGAGAAGATCAAGAATTTTTCTTAAAAAACTTAGTTGATCTTTCAAAAAATTTTGGAACCTTTTCAAGATGGAAAAGTGTATTTTTATCTAAATTATTCATTCCCATGTATATTTTTTATTTTATGAATAAAAAATCCTGATCTTCCGCCAAAATATAGACTCACTTCGATTTCGTTTTTATGTGACATTTTGAAAATTCCGGAAATCAATCACAAGATAATCTGACACAGTAACGAAATTGGTTTGATTTTTTTTATCGAAACGATCCGGTTATAAATGACATGATATTGTATATTTTTACAAAAAAAAAACTAAGTATTCTACGAATGTTTTTTTTTCTTAAAGGTGAAGGATCTGATAATCTTGTACAAATTACTCTGCAAAAAAATCTTTAAGAATTTTCCTTAAAAAATTCAGTCGATCTTTCAAAAAAATTTGGAACCTTTCAAGATGCAAAAATATATTTTTATCCGAATTATTCATTCCCATGTACATTTTTTATTTTATGAATGAGAAATGCTGATTTTCCGCCAAAATAAAGACTCACTTCGATTTCGTTTTTAACTGATATTTAGAAAATTCCAGAAATCAATCACAAGATAATCTCACACAGTAACGAAATTGGTTTGATTTTTTTTATTTATTGACATGATCCGGTTATAAATGAAATGTATATTTAGAAAAAACTAAGGATTCTACGACTGTATATATGTATTTTTTTTTTATTAGAGGTGAAGAAGCTGACCTTGTAAAAATTACTCTGCAAAGAGAAGTTTAAGATTTTTTCTAGCAATAATCTGTTTGCTTAAAAAATTAAACGATGGTCCCTCGGTTGATTTATGGCATCCAGCATTTTCGAGATCCCCCAACTCGATCTCGCCTCGCATGAAGCCAAGATCTTCGTGTGATCAAAATGGCTGACTGGCCCGGCGAGTCTCGCTGGTGCTTGCTAAGGCAAACTCAACCTCGACTTTCTTTTATTTTCGACCCTTCTGCTCTTTCTCTCTCTCGATTCCTGACTCTTTTCAGCAAGTCCCGCTGTGTCTCACGTATATTTCGTTCGAGTATCGAGTATGGATATTATCGAACGGTTCGTCGGTTCATCGTCGTCGATAACGGATCGTTCGCGATATTTATTCCCGGCCGACGAATGTCAATGTCAATTGGCTCATTGAATTAATAAGAAGGGTCATCGGAGTCCGGTAGCGTCGTATGAAACCGGGACTCGCAGTACGAGCCTTCACCAAAGCATTCAACTAATGCCTAGAAAAGACCGAGAGCCGAATATACTCTCCGCTGGTGATAATTGTACGACTATAAATAAAACAGCGAAATTGCAGTCGAACGAACGCGCTACTTTAATTGGAATGCCTCTGGCGCACGCGAACTTCGTAGTTCGTTACATGGCCTTTCTGGCCCCCTCCTGTTGCCCTCTTTGTACGGGAATTCGTTTAAAACGATCGATGATCTCATCATCGAGACGGAAGAAATAACGTTGATTTGGACAAAGTGGTCGTCGGCCTTTGAATTCGACGATTGATGGGACTGTACTTTTTCTCTCCTTTTGCAGGCATAAATTTGTCGTCCCTCCTACAATTCCCCGTCCGAATTTTGCCTTGATAACAGGATTTTTTTTGCAAAATACTTAAAAAGTATACCAACGAGATTATACATTATTTAATGGGGATTACATCCAGTTAAAATGCTAAAGTATTTCAAATTGCGAAAACCTACTTTGTGAGAATCTTCCTCCTTGCAGATTTCACCCTCGGAAAGATCGTTGGATACGGGGGATGAAAAATATTAAAGACCCTTTGCCCTCTGTGCCCTCCGTCCTCGTTGGATAAACTTCGGCTCGCAGCTCTGGAGTTCTTTGATTCCCCTCGAAATTCCTCGGGGGAAAGTTAAGAAGAAAAATAAGAAGAAGAAGAAGAAAAAATCTTCCTACCCCGTGGCAAAAGAGGGCAGAAAGTAAAATGCAAATAGCCTCGACCTCGGTAGCGCCGAAAAAAAGGGGGTAGCAAGTGTTTCGAACTGCCGCGAGGCGTCTTAGATCATTTTTACAGAGTTTCGCGTTAGTGTAACGCTCCTCTAATGGGAATTCAGAGCCCCTCCGCGATGCCAACGATCTCGAGGCAATAATAGAAGAAAAAAAAATGAAAATAAAACAAGAGGGATTGTTATATCGCATGTAAAACATTGAGCCCCTGCGTCATAACGGACAGATGCATCAATAAATTTCGGGAAAACGTAATAATCCATGGGTCATTATGTTTTGATACTTTAAACTCTGTAACAGTTATTGTCTTTCAGGAAAAACAATATCAATTCAATGATAAAGTGTGTGATGCATTAGACATCAATAATATCATCAAAATAAATCCCCCCGTCCATTTGTCACCACATATTTTTTAATTGGACATTTTTTATCAAAAGTTGCCTGCGGTAATAAAATAATCACGATAAAATATGGTGGTGTACGAATAACGATCAGGGTTGCGAAATTTGTAATGAAAAAGTAATGCATTAATCATTACTTTTTTAATGGCTAATGGAAATTATTTCCATTAACCATTAAATGTTAATGGTCGATGGGAATTATTTTCATTAACCATTAACATTTAATGGTTGATGGAAATTATTTTCATTAACCATTAAAATTTAAAGGCTAATGGTTAATGGGAATAATTTCCACTAACCAATAACATTAAATGATTAATGGAAATTATTTCCATAAATTAATAAATGTTAATGGTTAATGGAAGTTATTTTCAATTATCAATAAGAGTTAATGGTGAATGGAAATTATCTCCATTAACCATTACGTGTTGATGGTCAATGAAAATCATTTCCATTAATCATTTAATGTTAGTGGCTAATGGAAATTATTTTCATTGACTGTTGACATTTAATGTAATTGAAATGGTCGTAATCGATTATTTAGCTATTTTTAGCGGTTTTGATCCCAACGCGCTTGAAGTAGGATAACGAACCATTAACATTTAATGGTTAATGCAAATAATTTCCATTAATCATTTAATGTCAGTGGCTAATGGAAATTATTTCCATTGACTGTTGATATTTAATGTAATTAAAATGGTCGTAATCGATTATTCAGCTATTCATAGCGGTTTTGGTTCCAACGCGCTTGAATTAGGATAACGAACCATTGACATTTAATGGTTAATGGAAATAATTTCCATTAGCCATTAACATTTGCTGGTTATCGGAAATAATATCCATCAACCATTAACACTTAATGGTTAATCGAAATAACCCCCCATTAACCATTAACATTCAATGGTTAATGGAAGTCATATCCATTGACCATTAAGACTTAATGGTTAATCGAAATAACCCCCCATTAACCATTAACATGTTAATGGTTAACCATTAATGGTTAATGGAAATTATTTCAATTAATCAATAAGAGTTAATGGTTATTGAAAATGTTAATGCATTAAAAAAAATAATGCATTGTTTGCAACGCTAATAACGATGCTTGGCTCGTTGAAGAAAGCATTTCTGTTTTTTGCGAGAATATCATTCGTCCTTCACAGGAATTTCCTATGGCGCGTATTACAACGCGTGTATCAACCAACTTGATCTAGAAACCATGGACCGTATAGAGGGTTGATCGAACGTGAATTCGAAGGGGTCCCGAGAACGTACGAGGGGCTGGACCTCGCGGAGCAGCGATAAATCAGCCGCTGCTGGAACAGCCTCGACTCAATGTCGAATGGAAGAGGGAGAATTCGAGAGAATGCGATAAGTAGAGGAACCAACGCATAAGGGAGAAAGTAGGATATCGAGATCCGAGGGGAAATGGTACGTGTACAAAACCAACGCAAAAAGTAAGGGAGGGGTTGGTTGTCCCGCCACGTTGGATTCCAGTAGCTATCCTGATCGTCACCCCATTACGTGAGAGATATCCCTAAAATGGGAAGGGACGTCGAATGAGTTTTTCCAAATCTCGCGCAAGGTGACAGAGAAAATGGAGTCAAGGTAGATGCCAAAAGATTGAGTACCGCTAAAAAACACTTTGCTCAAAAAAGTATTCCAGAGAAGTACAGTCCTATTCCGATCAATTTAGAATTATGCCAATGAGCCATCGATTGACTATTTTTCGCATGAAGAGATCAGAACTGTATTGCAAAGACGACTCAGCGTCTGAGATCCATTCACGAGCCAATTAAAATAAATAATAAGTCGCTCGGAAGATTGATGTCTCCATCCATTCATTTCATGGACCTCAATAAAAACTGCTCATCACCATTTTAACAACACACCAAACACAGCAACATTATTCCTACAATTTGTATGGATATGTTCGCAGATCACGCTCATCGTCCGCAGGAAGGGGATGTTTTCGGGAGGGGGATGAATATAGCAGAGTGAGTGAGACGATGGCAAAACGTATCGGTAATACGATAGAGTTTCACCGTGCAGCAGGAAGCATTGGCTGAGTGGAGGGTGGAGTTGGTAACCGGGTTGGAGACCCTCTCTCTATCCAGCATCCCTCTGCGCTCGTCGTCAATCAGAATTCCGCGAATTAGCGTTAACGGGCCGTTATTGCCGCGTCCATTTGGCTAGTGTACAGTTTGGTCGCGGGGATATGAGCCCATAGATATCCCATATCCTACGCTGCACGACCAGTGTGTGGTACGGTCGCCATTGCCGTCCTGGAATCCGGTTAGTTACTACCCCTGTGCGAGCGTGTTACATATGGATACAGCCATGAAGAGAGGGGACGGGGGCCAAACAGTATTCTGATCAGGGTCCGGCTAGGCGAACCGCTAGGCCACAGCGACCAAACCTCCCAATGCATTCTGGGTCTGGTGAAAATGATCCGCATGTGTGTGCGTTTGGTTACAGCCGGAATCGAGATCCATAGGCTACAAGGGCTGGTACGCTTGGATATGGCACGATGTGGACGTTGTAGATAGTGTGTTATTTCGCATATACAGAGTAAATCCATAGTCAATGTGTATATACCAAGAGGGAGACAGAGAGAAGCGCTATCCTACCTGGTCACGTACGATAACTGTCGATACGAATGTTCCAAAGGGTTGAGCATCCCCAATGACCCTTCTGCCCCTAACCTCCGAAAATACAATGGATCGGGGTCACAATTCGCCGTAGGAATTCCAACATGGACGCTGGTAACTCTGAATTACACGAGTTTTCATTGCGCATTACGTCCTAGCGATGCGAGGATTCATCAGATCTCATTGATCATTCGCCATTGATAACGTTTTAGCAGAAAATCGACAGTGACTCCGGCAAACCGAGCAATAACCAACTGGCGTACTTTTCGTCTCGGAGGGGAGGCATTTCCCTCTAAAGACGCCGCCATTGACAGGAACGTTGGTTCAATGACTACTCCAGTCGCTCAGCTACTACAGTCGTAGCTGAGCGAATCGTAAGGAGAAGTCGGTTATTGCAAAGCACCAACATAAAGTGGCAGTTTGTGGAATAACTGGGTACATTCATACTCAGACAGGTTGACTACCGTATGATTGTAAGACGTATACTGTACACACTGTATACAACAAAAAAGAACTACCTACATAAAAACAAGCGTGGACAGAATTGTTGGATTCAATTACCCCGCGTGTTTCTCATTGATGAAGCTTCTTGCTCCTCGTTAAATTGCAAATGTCCTTTTGCCCCGCTTACCCCAGATCAATAAATCGCCGAGGAATTCGTTCATTCATAATTTTACAGACAGAGTCCCCATTTCATAACCCCCCATTTCTTGACCACTCTTACATCTTGACCGGGTTACCATGGCAATCATTCCCACATCTTGACTTCCCCTATTTATGGTTTCTCCACTCTAACGGACGTACGTACGAAGGCGCGTGCGCAAGTGTCAAGAGATCAGAACAGCGAATGCGCGCTCACACGAGCATGCTCACCTACGGCGTACAATATGGCGCCGGATCGAAAGTGGGGAATGGACGAGAAGTCAAGATGTGGGAATGACCTACTTTTGGAAAGTCAAGAAATGGGGACTTTGTCTGTACATCAAATTTTCTTCATCCTGAAAATGTGATACGTTATCAAGCTCGTGTTTTAGAGTGAAATTCTTGGTCAGAAAGCAGAGTGTCAAGAAAATATGAATGATCATTGATCCTGGCGCTCGAGCCTAACAGAATAATGCCCCCTAATGTGAAGCCTCGTTTACACGAGTGTTGGCTCGTAGATTTAAACTTCAATGGAGGAGTTCCCTATTACAATCTCTCGGGAGGATCGTTAACTTATTGATAGTTAAGCATTTTCGCGAGGATATGCCTTCTGGCACTTTTATATCGATGTACCGATACGCAGGACACTGCTGCACTCGAGTTTGCCATTGAGGCTCTTCGATGATCGTTCATACAAGTTGTCCGTCAATCGAAGCCATACGATCACGATCAATCTCAAAGTGTGTGTATTCGAGTCATGGCAAATGCGCTCTCTTGGCAGAAAATATATGTCTTCATTCGATCGGTAAGAGCCTGGACGACCGTAATAATCGAGCTCGCGCACACATCGAAGAACGATCGCGTATAATACTAAAGTTCATACTAATTTACGGTCCCCGACACGCACTGACCATTCAAGAAGGAATAATGAATCGTGCGATGTTTTACTCAACGCTCTGTCTTATGAGCCTCGCTGTTATACGTTTGGTAGGTACGACGCTATCGCTCGCGATCCCATAAAGTAACCATAATGCTTGTAGTCGAATGAGTTTTTATCGTTTTTATGGCGGTCGTTTTTCCCTCCATTCACGGGGCAGAAAATGGTTCAACAGGGTGAAAAATGAATTTATTTTAGACTTCGAAATAGACTCCGTAAAACGAAATTCATTGTAATAAGAAATGATAGTCATCTGTCTTTGGAAAATATTTACTTAAAAAATTCGTCTATTCCAATCAGAGTTGTAAATAATGCATTATTTTGATAATGCATTACTGTATTCATTACCCATTACACTGAATAATGTGAAATGGACATGTGCGTCATTACAAAATACACGAGTAATGTGTGATGAATGCGTGTTCCATTACAAATAAAAAAAGTAATGTGTGATGGATGCATGTGCAATTGCAAATAAATAAGTAATGTGTAATGGAGGCATGTGTCATTATAAATAAAAAAAGTAATGTGTAATGGATGAGTGCTCCTTTACAAATTACAATTGAAAAAAAAGTAATTGGTAGTGGAGAATATTCCATTACAATTTAGTGTGTGTCTACGACAATTTGGAGCAGGTACTATTTTGCTCAAAGTCAGTCTATTAATTTCTCAATGAAAATAATTTGTGTGTATCAAGATTTTGTTAACTTTACTATGGTAGTGGTATAAATGTATGAACAGTGATTTTTTGGAGTAATTTTTACTCTGTTATTGTAAAAGTTACAATTAAAAAATGGAGTCAAAATCATTTCAAAAAGTCCCTGTTTATACATTTACCAGTACGATAGTAAAGTTAACAAAAACTTGATACATACAAATTGTTTTCATTGAAAAATTAATAGACTTACCTTCGAGCAAAATAGTACCTGCTGCAAATTGTCGTAGAAACACACTAATTTGTAATGGAATATTCTCCACTACAAATGACTTTGGAAAAAATCGACGACACAAAATTCAGTGGGGGCAGATTCACCTTTCTCATGCAGCTAAACCCTTTAAATATTCAATCTAAATATCAAATCACGAATATTTATGAAAAAAAACAAACTTCTACGGATTCCTGAAAAAAAAATCCAGAATCTATTTCACGAACGCGACGCGAACGGTGTTTTCCGCAAGACTGAAGCAAACGGCAGAGACTTTGAAAAAAATCCCACTTTTTACCGTTTCGGCCTTTTTTACCTGTGCACGGACTAAAAATTGCATTCCCTTGGAGGAAAAAAAACAAACGTGTCATGCCCAATTTCAGTTCGACGGGAACTCGTCAAGGACGTCGAAGGGTCTTCGATCGGGGTTGCTGACTGTCGCGTAGCTTCTCGTTTACCACGTAACACCCTTGCTTGGAATGGCATTCTCGGTGATTCTCCGCGGGTGTGTTTTGCGGCCTTTTTTTTAATGGAAAAACGAGTGAGACGGAGGCTCGTTTTTTCCGAAGGATACGTAACGTTTCGGACGATTTCAAGGCCGCGCGAGGGGACAGTTAAAAAAGGCAAGAGGCCCAAAGGAGAATGGATACGGATCTCTGTTTCGCGTTTCCTGCAACAGTGTGGCTTTTTTACTTGTCTCGATGCACGCTGCTCCGAGGTCTCAAGGGTTATTAAAGGACCTGGACGAAGCATTCTGGCTTAAAAAAGCGTTTAACGGGGTGACCCCCCAGATTCTCTCGGGTTTTGAGGGTTTTATGACTTGGGCACTGAGACGACTAGCTGTTTGCAACCCTCCGGAATCTCGGCGCTTGCGAATGAGGGTCGTGACGCGGTTTGACCTGAGAATCGACCATCCGAACGAATGAATCTTTTTCCAAGCACGTACGATAGATACACTCTGTATCAAATTTTTTTTTAAAACCACATTTTGTTGATTAAATTGATGCTGACGTATGAAAATTACTATTTCATTATTTTGAGGTGTTCCCAGTGATGTCACTTCCTCTCCTTCATACAAATTCCATTTTAGGTCCAACATAAGATAGATTTTGTTGACAGATTGTGAATTCATTCACTTCGATTCAGGGTTTATTTGTTGGGAAATTAATTCAGAAAAAAACGCAAACATTCTCGAAACCTCAACGATTTGCTGGTAAAAAAATAAGAAAAATATTCTTTTGGGATTTGTTGGGAATTTAAAAAACTGTAAGAATCGATTTCTTCAAGCCATTTTGTACGTGATTCGTTAAAAAAAAGCTCTAATTTTCGGCAATTAAAAAATTTCAATTATAATCAAATCGATGTTGGTCATAATAATCATTAAATTTATGAATTTTCCGTGAAAGATTTAAGAAATTTTCGAGTGTCCGAATTTTTGTAGCATATGGGTCCATTCAAATCATTCAGCATTCCAATCGACCAATAGTTGGAATTAACCCCTCTGAATTTCGATGAAACTTGATTAGAAATTTTATTCTACTATAAAACGAAGTTCTACGAAAGGAATAGAATTAAATTTTTTTCTGGCGAAAGTTATGCAAAATTCAAAATTTCACCATCTTTTCAATTTCTCAAGTCTATTTTTTAAATATCTCGAAAACTATTGTAGTTACGAACAAATCGTTCTGGGTTCGTCTTAAAGAGTATACTTGGGGCTACGAAAAAAAAAATATATATTCCGAAAAAAAATGTTGAAAAATTGTGATCTTGGAGAATTTTTTATTTAAAAAAATCATGAAAATCCACGATCGACATTAAATTTTTAGTTCAATTTTTTTAAATACCTTGTACTAATTGCGCAAGATCCTAAAAATTTCAAAATTGCGTTTTTTTTCTTCAAAAATATGAATTTTTGAATTTTGGTAAAAAAAAATTCTTACCTCTAAGTTAAGTAAAGTTGAGCAATCATGTAATTTTTACTGCTCGAAATTACACCATTAAATGATTGCTCAACTTTATTTAACTTGGAGGTAAAAAATTGTTTTTTTACCAAAATGCAAAAATTCATATTTTTGGAAAAAATCAAAACGCAATTCTGAAAATGTTAGGATCTTTTAAGATCAGTGCAAGGTATTATATTTAAAAAAATTCAACAAAAAGTTTAATATCGATCGTGGATTTTTACGATTTTTAAAAACTCCAAATTCTTTAAATTCATAATTATTCGAAAAAATTTATTCAAAATATTTCTTTTTTCGTAGTTCCAAGTATACTCTTTAAGACGAACCTTGAACGATTTTCGTAACTATAATAGTTTTCGAAATATTTTAAAAATAAACTTTAAAAAATTGAAATAATTGTGAAATTTTGAATATTACATAACTTTCGAAAAAAAAATTGATTTATTTCCTTTGGTAGAACTTTGTTTTATGCTAAAAGAAAACTTCTGACCAAATTTTATCAAAATTAAAAGGGGTCGATCCAACTATTGGTCGATTTGACACGGAACGACCCATATGCATTTTCATTAAACAATAGTCCCAAATAATGTTTCCATTTACGCCAAGATTCAAGCAATTCCATTAGCTCTCTTTATTTCAATGAAGAAAGGAGCTTTATAATTTTTGGATTAGGAGCAAATTCAAAAATAAATTTCTGCAGTTCTGAAAATTTGTAGATAACATTTTTCGTTAGTTTCTCGATCAATAAATTTTTATATTCAAGATACATCATATTCCATCTTTCGTCCAGTGTCCGATTTTCCTCTTGGACAATGTCCGTGCATTCGATCGTGTCTTGCTGAAATTTAGTATCGGCTAGAGCCCTACCGTGGGGAATCTCAAGGTTGTCCCTTAAAAAAGAAGAAAAAAAACGAGCCAAAAGAATAGACCGTCGCGGTCTTTGGCGTTTCCTGCAACAGTGCGGCTTTTTGACTCGGCGGGTTCGGAGGGATCTCAAGGGTTGTTAAAGAAGCGCGTCAGGGTCGTAGGACGTTCGGTTCAAGAGAGAGAGAGAGAGTGAGAGAAGAAAAAAGAGAGAACGATGGAATATCTTCAAAGGGGGTGACCCTGAGACTCTGGGTCTGGTTTTTTTCCTCGTTTTTATTGCGGGTGTATTTTTTTTCAGTTTTGTCAAACCCCCGTAAAGGGTCATATAACTTTAGAGTTAGCAACCTGCGGCACTTTTCGTGCAGGGCCAGCCAAGGGGGGCCCTTCCCCCGGGGCCCCTCTCTCGCGAGAAAAGGGAACGAGCATTCGCGGGGCCCGTCGGACCCGACTAGAGAACGTAGGCATTATAAACGTCCCGGCAAACGGCGTGACCTCGCAATAGGCCACAAATACCCACTTTTAGGGCCCCCGCGTTCGAACATGTCCTTTTTTTCAACCAGCAATTTTTTTTCTCTTCTCTCCACTCTTCGCGCTCTCTGGGCCTCGAAGGACGATGGTCGGGTTGTAGAAGGACGGGCCTGTGCTCTTCCTCTCATCTCTAGTCAGTGGGGTTAAACTGCATTCGGGAGTTTAGTTCGCCTCTGACCGTTCGACCAGAGAGTTCAGCAAGTTTTATTTTTTTTCCTCGGTGTCGTCGAATTTTCCCGCGACATCGCGAGTCCCCGACGAGAAAGGTGAGAAAATTGGGTGCGCGATAGGATAATTCGATCCAAAATGGCCGATCAAGTTTGAGGGCCACTCCGAAGGGTTCCAAGTGGGGCCCTTAAAATCCATCGAAATCCGCGTTCAATTGAATCATACCGGAAGTTCGCGACGAAAAGAAAAAGGATTGAGGAAGCGACGAAATTCAGATAGGCCAGAAAATCCGTGTTTATTAAACGTATACGTTGGTGTGTGTGTTCGTGTATGTGTATACATGCATCGATATATATGTATGCGGTAAAGTGGCCATTCGTGGTCGCGAACGCACGCTCGACGCCCCGGCGCTCGGCGTCATTTGAAGAAAGTATGCCGTTTGAGCGTTGGACGAGGTCGGGAACTCGTGGCGGCCATATCAATATACCTAAGTGAAATGATACGAGTCGGCAGTAAAGGCCGACAGTAATGACGCATTAGGGGGGGGGGCGGGAGGGGGTTTGGCGAGTCGATTTAGTCGGCTATCAAACAAAAGGCAACTTTTTATTGGACCACTGTGGCACGTGAGCCGAGACTGAGCAAAAGGAGAGAGCCAAGTGCTTGGATATACACACACCTTCGTTCATATATATGGGGCATTCCACGTCAAATAACGCGGTCATCAGCCTTACCCTCTCGGATTTTGATGTCCAATGAATGGTGGGTTTAGTTTGGCCCAAAATATGAACTCAAATTTTTAGAAATTTTTATTCCATTTAATAATTCAATTGGGGGAAAACGTAGAGGAGCGGCCTTTTTTTCAATTAATTAAATTTTTTCACAGAAACTAGGGCACAGAACAGATATCTTCGTCATAGTTCGATAAAGGACCGAAAATAATTACTGTTTTTTTGTATTTTAATTTTTTTTTCATTTCTTATTTTGATTGTTTCTTGCAGTGAGAATAACAACAACAAAAGTATTTTTCTAGTGAAACTTGATATTTATTTCTTGGTTTAAGAATGACGTGACAACATTTTTTGAAAATTTACTAGCCTCGACGACCTCAAATAAAACGGTTGATTCAAACACAATTACAAAATAAAAAAATAAAAATAGTAATTATTTTTGGCCCATTATCGAACTATGACGAATACATCTGTTTTGGGCTCTAGTTTCTGTGAAAAAAATTCCATTAATTTTAAAAAGGCCCCTCTTTGCGTTCCTCTCAATAGAATCATTTTTTAGCTCGGGCATCTCCTAAAAAATAAAATAAAAAGTTCCAAAAATTTGTCGCCATATTTTGGGCTAAACGAAACCCACAATTCATTGGGCATCAAAATCCGAGGGGGTCAGGCCGATGGCCGCGTGATTTGACGTAGAATGCTCCATATATAGGTAGCCAAAAGATTGACAAAGTGTATACACTGACGATGCTGCATGCATACTTCATACCAAAAATAAACATGGAAAAAGAGTGAGGGAGGGATATTTGTGGGAAAATATTGCGCATACGTTTTTAAAAAATAGAGATTCTTAGGAAAGTTTTACTCCAATATTTTAATTATTTTTATCCCTATCGAGAAATTTTTCACTTTCGAAATTTTCTCCACTTTTCCATTTCCCTTTAAGTTTTCTCTAAGTATATAACTCATTTTCCTCTTTTGAGCTTCCCTAAATATAATTAAACAAATATGGGGGATGGACATAGACATTGAAAAAAGGACGAGCCCTGATATTTTTTCAAATTTTAAGATCCGATTTACTTATCTCAAAATATCCATTGCCTTCTTTCTTTCAAGCATCCTTCAATATATTCGAACAAATATGGCGGTTGTACGAAAAGGGAGTAAAAAAAGTACACGGTGATTCGTCTAATTTCTGCAATTCCGCAATTTCTGCAATTAAGTTCAATTTCTACAATTTTAAAAATCGCCGACATCTTTGACCTTTAATATCGTCCTTGATTGACTTAAAGCAGTCATTCCCTTTTTTCCAAATAGTACGAATGAATCATGAGACATAAACTATGAAAAAAAAGGAAAAGTTGGAGAGAAGTTTAACTCCGATTTCTTAATTCTTCTTCATCCCTATCCGACATTTTTTTCAATTTTAATATCTTCTTCGCTTCTCTCAAAGTATTTATCCCCCTTATTTTTGTTAATTCTCTCAAGCCTCCGCGATATCGTTGCGTATGCACTTGCCGCGAGAATTAGTAGTGGAGGAAGAAGACCGCGGGGGCAGACACTTACGCGACATTTTATGGGTTTTATAGGTTTGAAATACATTTAGAGTGCGAAACGATCGTGCATATAGGCGAGGCTCTTTCGCGGCCTCTATCTCTAAGGTTTACACTCATCTCTCTCACTTCATTCTCCCCCCCCTCTCTTTCTCTCTCTCTCTCTCCCTCTCTCTCTCTTTCTCTCTCTCGTGTGTGGTTTTTTGCGTGGGTATAGAATTCGCGGTGAGAGTCCACTTTAAAGGGGTTGCAGCGACGGTTCTTTCGCTTCTATAGACTTTGATACTCGGAGGATCGGGCACTTTCGCGTGTCGCTCGAAGGGGTTTTTTCGGCTTCGCGGATCGCGAGAGCGGGGACTGGAGGGGGCGAAAAACGAAAAAGGGTAGAGAGAGGAAAGATAGCGTGCGTGTATGTGTGTGTGTGGGTGTGTGTGTGTGGGAGAGAGAGAGGGAGAGAGAGAGAGAGAAAGAGAGAGGGAGGGAGAGAGAGAGAGAGAGAGAGAGAGCACGATGGGAGAAAACGCGCGGAGGGTGTTCGAGGGGAGAAAAACCAGATCGATGGGATCAATATGCAGTAAGTCTGAAAGGACCGCGCGTCCACGGGTTAATGGAGAAACGCTCTCATGAACGAAAAACGAAAATGGCCGGTCTATATAGGTCCGTATATATATTGCCACCCTTGCGAGCGTTCACGAGAGAGAATATTGCTTCGTTGCAGGTACGTTTCTCTCTCTCTCTCTCTTTTCCTCTTTCTCTCTCTCCTCGATGGATATTACACGCATGCAGTTTACTCGAACGTTGCAATTTACAGAGTGTCAAGTTGGTGGACGATGAAAAAAAAAGTTTATTTATCGCCTAATAATGGTACATGAGGGATATTTTTTTTAAGTGCAATATAGTCTCCGAGTTGAGGGAAGATGCATTGTAACAATATCTGTAAGGATGCTGTACATCGCTCAGTGATATTTAGGAAAAAATTGTTTTACAAGGCGTGATTATAGATAGAAGAGAAAAATGAAACTCGTGTAAACTGAAAATAATAAAAATTAATTAAACTAAATAAAATAAAATAATGAAATTAATTAAATTAAATAATAAAATTCAATTGATTCAACTAATAAATTAATTAATTGAAATAATTTTTTTTTTAATTCTTGACGAGCATGTGATCATTAATTTTCTAAGAGTCAATGCAAAAAAAAGATATTTAAGTTTGAGTAGTCTGCATAAAAAGCTTCTCATTATATTTTTGTTGAATGTCAAAGAATTTTGAAGGATATATGAATTTTTTTCATTAATCTATCGCGTTGCAAATTAATACAATGCTTGATTGAAAAAGGTTTTATTGAGATCTAGTAGCAGATGTTTTTTAAATTAATTAAAAATGGATTAAATAAAATAAATAAATACATAAAAAAATAATTAAAATAATTTTTTTCTTTACGATCATGTGATAATTTATTTTTTAAGAGTCAATGCAAAAAAAGTGTTATTTAAGTTTGAGTAGTCTGCATAAAAAGCTTCTCATTATACTTTTGTTGAACGTCAAAGAATTTTGAAGGACATATGATTTTTTCTCATTTATCACGTTGCAAATTAATACAATGCTTAATTGAAAAAGGTTTTATCGAGTTCTCGTACCAGATTTTTTAAAGCATTTTAATGGCTTAATCGCAATTATGTAATAGAATATTTGAAAAATATTATGAAAAATGTGAGATTCAATTTCAACTTCAAGATTCAAATTCAATGCTTAATTGAAAAAGATTTTATCGCATTCTCGTACCAGATTTTTTAAATCAATTTCTTGTCTTAGTCGCAATTATGTAATAGACTATTTGAAAAATATTATAAAAAATTCAAGATTCAATTTCAACTTCAAGATTCAATTTCAATTTCAATTTCAACTTCTTTCCTAAAATTCGTTGATCGCCAATAATTTTGGAGGATGAATAAAATTTTACATTCATGGCGGGTCTTGAATTTAAAAAAATCTTTCGATTTTAACAAATAAAATTCAAATTCAAAACTCCGACAAATGTAACTTCAATAAATTGAAAATGAACATACTGCTAATATACTGCATAAGAGCTTTTTTGTCAATTTCATTGAATACCAATAATTTATAAGGGCAAAAGAAAATATTTATCATGCATAATAAATTGATATAAGGCGGTGAATCACAAAGATATGACGAGGAACTTCGAACGACACAGAATTTTTTTAATCACAAATCGACTTCCAACAACTCTGCGAAAAATAAACTAAAAACCACGAAATTCACCTTGAGATAATAAAACATGGAAAATAATTGGAATATATATACAAGTGCAAATAACACAATTACAATGAGAATCCTCAATTCATTTCGTAATGACGTGATGAAAATTTCCAACCTCTTTCGAAGTGATCAAAGAAAGTTTTTCTCTACTCAAAAAGCAGATTCCTCATAGATGACAAAAGTGATTCGACGATGAACCGCCATTAGCCATTTTTACAATCTCCCAACGCGTTTGATAAATCATCAGGAATTTTATCAATGTTCTTATAATAGTTCCACGCTATGTCGAGCTCTCGATCGTTCCCATAGTCTTCGCCAAGTAGGGATATAAATATATTTATACACACTGTATAAATAATTATATCTGCATCACGCTCCGGGAATTATTATGAAGTACCTCGCGGATTTCATTTTCACAACGATTAATAAGAATATATCCGCGTCCCACGTACCGAGAATGTAGATTACGTGTGCGTCGGTCGTTAGAACACACTATTTACTCGGATAGTCAATTAATTATTTGAAATGCGTATCGAATTAGTTGTATGCCCGGTAAACGATACATCTGTGCGCACGAATATAATTTATTATATATAGCAAATATATGGTATATACATGCGAATTCTCTCTCTCTTTCTCTCTCTGTTGCTCTATACACGATAGAATAAATTAATGTTATTGCAGTACCGGCAGAGTATCGTTTAGTTTCTCTAGCGTGAGCGCATAACAAATGCCGCGCTTATCGCTCGAATATACATTCGCGATATTAACTATCTTCCCCTCTCTCTCTCTCTCTCTCTCTCTCTCTCTCTCTCTTTCTCTCTCTCTCTCTCTCTCTCTCTCTCTTCGGGTGCCCCGTCTAATTGTAATGTACTTAAACGATGGGTTTTTCGACCCTCATCTAGCGATATGGCACGGTGACCCGTTCAAGCCGGACCGATCCTCTCCGTTGCACGAGATCACGAATATTTCGCGCGATTCCATGCAGCTAACTAAGATATAAATTGGGGATGCCTCTATTCTGCACATTATTCTACACGTGACATTTTCTACACATACACTGTACAAAAATTTTTGTTAAAAATGCAAAAATTTGTTTGACTCTACCAAATATTTGTTTCCGGACGTTCAACGAGATCATTTTGGTAATTCAACAAAGATACAGTGGAAGTTTTAGTTGAATCGGTTAAATCGTTGCTTGAATGGGCAAAGTTTCAGTTCAATCAAATAAATATCGTTGTACCAAATAAATTGTGTGATTGAAAATACGAATTGTTTTTTTGTTACAGCTAAATTTATCAAGTTAAAATATACTAGAAATCAACGAAATATTTCTGTACAGCAACTCAGTAACGCGTAAATTGGACTAAACAGTATCTGGAAATTGACCAAATAATTTCGTTCACCTCATATCTTATGGTTAACCAAATCCATTTGTTGAATTAATTATAGTTTCATTATTTCAAACAAATTAATATTGAATCAACTAAATTTTTTTAACTAAATGGATTTCGTTGTTTCAACTGAACTTTTTTCTCAGTGTATTATTCCACACAAGAAAATTGACAAGGAATGTTATTCTACACGAGAGAAGCTGCAAGAAATATTCTACACAAAATTATTCTACACCAGTGATGCCAACTGATCGAAATTATTTCCCCTAAATTCAAACTAAAGTACCCTAACTTCAAACGTCATAAAATTTTCAATCAATCATTTTTAATCAGTTTCATTTCGTAATATTTTATTGCTTAGCATAATTTATTAATTAAATGTACAATATAATAAATTATATCAAATTTTTTGAAATGCATTTAATTAACTTACCCGCATACATTTTTTTTTAATAAGAAAGTTTTGAATAAGAAGGATTTATTAAAAGGAGTACATTATAAGATTTATAAAAAAGCTAGCTTATTCATTCTTTAAGTGTCAGTATGTGAAATTGATAAATAAATCAATAAAATAAATGTATAACTATTAATATTTAGAGAATGTTGGTTTACTCGTTAATAATTTCAAAGAACTCGTTAGCTTCTTGGTCATTTTTCGTGTCAGTATTTTTGAAGTCGTACATTGTCACGTTAAACATGTTTAGCATACTAAAAGATATCATTTTTATCGATATTGTATTGTATCGATATTTTTGTTTTAATTACAAATATTTTTTAAACGACTCGGAGTCGTTCGGTAATCATAAAAAATAGATTTTATCTTGGAAAAAGATTTTGAATCATCGCTGTTCCATAAAATTGCTAAAAAAACTTGTTTTTTATTTATTTTGACATTATGAAAATGACACTTTGAAATTCAGCATTCGAATCATAGAGGGACACATGCTGCTTTATGTCATATATTTTTTTTTGTGGCACTACTGTCTAATACGTTAAGTTATAGACCATGGAGAATAGAAAGTCCATAAAGTCTCGATTTTACATGAGTTAGATAGAAAAAATTCTGACTCAAAAAATGATTAATTCTTTTTCTTAAAAAAATTTTTAAAAAAATTCCCCTAGGTATAAAATCCCCTTTCTAAAATTGTCTCCCCTAAATTTGGGGGGAAACCTCCAAGTTGGCATCACTGTTCTACACACATTATTCTACACAAGAGAAGAGGCAAGGGATATTATTCTACACCGATCTCTACACACATCATTCTACACAAGAAAAGGTGGCAGGAAATAATATTCTATTCTACACATAATCATCCTAAACATTATTTTCCTACGCATTATAGCCATTCCAGTAGTAAATTTTGCTAGAGGCTGTAATGCGTGGGAAAATAATGTGAAGGATAATAATGTGTAGATTAGAATATTATTTCCTGCCACCTTCTCTTGTGTAGAACAATGTTTGTAGAAACCGGTACAGAATAATTCTGTGTAGCATAATAATCCTTGCCACTTCTCTCGAGTAGAATAATATGTGTAGAAATCGGTGTAGAATTATTTTGTGTGGAATAATATTTCTAGCAACTTCTCTTATGTAGAATAACGTTCCTTGTCACTTTTCTTGGGTAGAATAATTTGTGCAGAAACTTTTGTGTAGAATAAAAATGTGCAGAATATAGAGGTCTTCCCTTGTAAATTGAAACACTCGATAACACCAGCATGTTTCAATCTCCCGAGGAATTGACTATAAATCAACGACGATAAACAACGCGAAAGAAAAAACATGAAAACAGTAATTTAAATGCCGTCGAGTGCCAGACGGATTTTTAAGGATAGCGACAATTTACGGGAAGAGTCAAAGGTCAATCGTCCTGTAACACGGAATAATCAGCGCGGTTTAAATTTTTTTTAGTTTTTTTTTTCTTCAAACTCTCACTCTCTGTTTCTCCCACCGTGACTATACTGATTGCACGTATCTTCGACGGTTATTCTAATTTTTTTTTTTTTCGAAAGATAGCAGCCGACCAGTTTATGCACTCGATAATCGGGCCCATACACGGCGGGGCAACATTGTTTTTTTCTCGCCTCCGGACACGCTCTGACTGATCGTATTTTATTTTGCAATTTCAAACACGACGCGTCCGAAAGCGCAAGGAAAACGTCAGTAACAATTCAGTTCGAGTAATTCACACGAAACTCGACGAAGAGCTTTTGCGTACAGCGCGGGTTTTTTTTTTCTTCTTCCATCGCGCAAACACGCTGGTGTCACCTTATCGTCTCTACGAGATAACGGTTCAAAAACAATTTCCGTTCTATTTTGTGTAATCGTCCAAGTTTTTTTTTTCTTTCGACGTTCTTGACTGACGCTCTGAGCGGCCTCACGGTTCGCTTTGCGAAAAGCGATTGAAGTTTTTTTAAAAATTTATTTATTATTACGTACTTTGTACATCGACCTTTGACGAGACTTCATGGTGAAAGACGAAGAAGACGTGATTTTTTTTTAATTTTCCCAATGACAATTGCTCCAAAAAATCTTGACAAGAAATTTTTAGAAAAATTATCTAATGCCAAAAAAAAAAAACTAAAGCGTAACAAAAGAAATAAATACGTCTGATGACTTTGAGACAAAGATAAATAAGAAAGAATCAATAATATAACAATGTATATACGTTTCAGATGGATATAATTTTTTTCTCAATGTCGATGATGTGAAAACGTTCTAATTGTAAGACCAAAAAAAAAATATAATGCTGAAAATTATTTGCTCATAAAAAATGAATCTTACTTCTTCCATCAAATATATGCCCAGTGAACACGTTATGTTGCAGCAATGTAACATGGAAGTTACATGTAATGTTACAATGTTATTCCTATGTAACATAGCTGTTGTATAACGTGCGAGTAACATTTTATGTAACATTTGTTATATGCAGGTTACATAACTGGTATATAACTTTGTTACATTACATTAATGTAAAAAAGTTTTGTAGCCGTTACGTAACATGCTTGTAACGAAGTGACATTAACAGTAATGTAACATATGTTATATTGCGGCAATAGATCATGCAAGTTACATGTAATGTTACAATATTATTCTTGTGATACATAATGCTCGATAACGTGCAAGTAACATGTTATGTACCATTTGTTATATGCAAGTTACGTAACTGGTATATAACATTTTTATATTACAGTAATGTAAACGAATTTTGCAAAATAATATTGCAGTAATATAATTTCAATATTTCAGTTGTATAACTGCAATATATTGAGGTTACATAACCGTTACACAATTGTGACATAACTGTTATTTAACAATGTTATATTGCTGAGTAGGAAATTGTAACTTACATGTAACTTCTATGTAATATTACATGTTACAAACGGTATCATTGCCGTTACATTGCTGCAACATTACTTTGTCAACACTGGGATAAAACAATTAAAAACATTTAAAATATTTCACAGTTTCTATTTCTATATTTAAAATGCTTCAAGTAGCACTTTTCATAGATTATCATACAAAATCTCAATTATTCCTTAATTACAAGACGATAATACGAGGATTACGATCTACAAATTCATCGTCAATTATCGAACGGGTCTTCAGATATGTGTTACAACGTTGATCGGAGAGGAAATTACAACGGGCGCGAAGCAGAAACGATGTAATAACCGCTCAGTTGAATAAATTGACTGGAGAAAAAAAACTTACATTGCGCAGACCTATTACAGACCCGCGGATCCTATACTGAGATTTTCATGCCTGACGATCAAACTTCGACCATTTCGTTCCATAGAGAATCAAAACTCACAATCGAGGCAAGATGGCCGTAGAGAATGATCCCCTCTCTTGCCACGTGGCCTCGTGCGTTATTTTCCGTGTCACGCACACACACTGGCACGCACGCACACACACACACACACACACACACACACACACACACACGCACACGCACACGCACGCGCACGCACGCGCACGCACACACACACACATACACACGCACTCGCAAACACGCACGCACACACGCACGCACACACGCACACGCACATACACACACGCGCATGTATCTCAAATTGAAGCTACTCCGCGCAAAGCATCCCCTCACTTACCAAGATATTTTTAACCATCACGCGGCTCGTCACGACGTTTTCTTCAAGACATCGCTCTAGTATAACGAAACACTGTTGAATATTCTTGTGACTCCAAAAAAATTATTCTAAAAAAATGAACCAAGAGAAAATAATCAACGCGATCGAAACCTCTTCCGATGAGAGAGCGATATATAGACGCGTAAAACGACGCAAGGACGCGTGCAGAGTGCAACTTTGTGTGTCCTGATCCTAGGGGGAGCCTCTAAATATTAGGGGTAGGTTCGTGAATAAAGCAGAGGGGATGAAAATCGTAATTTCGTTAAAAATTCATCGAAAATAGCCGCTACAGAGAGGGAATATCGAGAATAATCCTGAATCCACGTTTTTCGTCCGAAGGAATGAAAAAATTTTGATCAAAAACCTCAGTTTTGGGGGTAGAGCGCTTGGGGGATGATGGTCGTCAGTGGGGAGGGTTAAAAATCAATAGATACTGCTCGTTACAAAGAGCGCGAATGATCGCGCTTGCACTGAGAAAACAATGTACCAGGATTTGTCAACTGTTGATAAATATAGAGTTGAATGTGGCGAAATCAATTATTTTTCAACAGTTAATAAATTAAATACATGTTTATTAACTGGGTCATTCCATGTCAAATCGGCCCCGTTCTATTTCAATGAAATTTGGTCAGAAGGTTTTTTTTCATCATATAACAAAGTTCTACCGAAGGAAGATTTTTTTTTTGAACATTTAAAATTGCACCATTGTTTCATTTTTTCAAGTCTATTTTTTAAATATCTCGAAAACTATTGTAGTTACGAAAAAATCGTTCTGGGTTCGTCTTAAAGAGTATGCTTGGGGCTAGGAAAAAAGAAATCCGAAAAAAAATTTTGACAAATGATGAATTTGGAGAATTTTGAATTTTTTAAAAATTGTGAAAGTCCACGATCAACATTACATTTTTAGTACAATTTTTTTAATATAATACCGTGTACTGATCTCAAAAGATTCTGAAATTTTCAGAAAGGTGTTTTTTTTCAAAAATATTAATTTTTGAATTTTGATAAACTAATTTCTTTTTTTACCTCTAAGTTAAGTAAAGTTGAGCAATAATGTAATTTTTACTGCTAAAAATTACAAAATTACATTATTGTTGTAAAAAGAAACAAAAATCTTTTTACCAATATCCAAAAATTTTTATTTTTGGGGAAAAAACACCTTTCTGAAAGTTTCAAGATCTTTTAAAATCAGTATGAGGTATTATATTAAAAAAATTGAACACAAAATTTAATCTTGATCGTGAACTTTTACGATTTTCAAAAATTCAAAATTCTCCAAATTCATCATTTATCAAAATTTTTTCACAATATTTTTTTTCGTAGCCCTCTTTAAGACAAATCCAGAACAATTTTCTCGTAACCATAATAGTTTTCGAGATATTTAAAAAAAAATGAAAAATTGAAAAAATGGTTAAATTTTGAATTTTGCATAACTTTCGAAAAAAATTGTTTTCATTTTTTCCCTTCGATAGAACTTTGTTATATGATAAAAGAAAACCTCGGACGAAATTTCATTGCAATTGAAAGGGGTCGATTCCAACTATTGGTCGATTTGACATGGAATGACCCAACTGTTAACAAATATTTATTGAATTTTTAACTGTAAACAAATAATTGATTCCGCAGTAATCAAAATCCGATTTCTTCGCGTAAAATCGCATATCCAATCGTTTATTTCTTAAATCGATAGTGGGAAAGTAAATAATCAAGGAAAATAATAGCTACTTTTGTTGATATTTTCAGGTTAGGAGAGATATATCGGGTCGTTTCACGAATGGCGGAAGTTCCGAGGCGCGGCATTACACTTTCGTGGTGTGTTGGTGAATGGAGGCTGCCGACACAAAGAGCAAGAGAGAGAAGGAGACAGAGATGTGGACCGCGTGTTTGATTTTCGACGGAGCAGCGCGCGCTTCTCGATGGAGGGGCGAAACGTGCCAAGATGGCCGCGCCAGCGTCGCTCTATCAACGTCGAAACTCTTCCTCGTGCGTTTCGCGCGTCGCTTTGAAATTGATCCACGACAAAATCGTAATTCGCGAACTTGTCACGTGAGTGATGAATCGTGCACGAATTGTGAATATATACACTTTGTTTTTCGGTGTCACGTTCGTTTGTTTTCGTTGTTGAGAGACGAAGATTTGCCGATGATAATGTCGGTGCGCGCGAGATCCGAGCCACGCCCAAGGCGCGGCGGCCATCTTGGCGTCACCACGTGAGTCAGTGCCGCGAACCCGAGAATCTCTCTCTCGACGTGTTTCGATGTAACATTACAAACTTGTGTGCGTCGCCCATGAGGCTGAAGAAGAGGCCATGGAGAAAACCGCGACGCACGAGCGGTCGATTTACAACATCGTAAAGGTATTTCCTTCGTATCTCACATGATAATGAAGCTTTTTCAACCCTTTAACAGCTGAGTTTTTTTGGAGCGTTTGGCAAAATTTGTACATGCTGAATCTGAATTCATGGGTACCCAATGTGAGAAAAAAAATTATTTGAGAATTTTTCTACCCTCACAAACTATACCCCCCAATAAAAAACCACCCCAATCACTTGAAAACATCTTAATTTTATTTCCCATCGTTCATTTCTGCCAGAAATTGAGGAAGAGTCATTCCAGAACACGTAGTAAGATTCTGAAGAACTTACGAAGCAATCAACCCTTATGAACTACCCCTCAATTGAGAGAAACTGACCTCTCAAGGGATAAAATGTTATTATAGCATTTTCTGTTATTTTATCCTGATCTGAATCGAAATATGAGTGTTTCAAAACTGAACATCGATGGAAGTGCACTTTTGGGCGTATCACCATTTCTGGGGGTGGT
Organism: Alloplasta piceator; assembly: GCA_946863875.1. Lineage (NCBI taxonomy): Eukaryota > Metazoa > Arthropoda > Insecta > Hymenoptera > Ichneumonidae > Alloplasta > Alloplasta piceator. The sequence goes on along the minus strand of OX333077.1, from coordinate 16,190,685 downwards.
TTTCGATCATTCGTTACTGGTAGGGGTAGTTTTTTGAATCGGATGTTCTTGATACACATTTTCCATGCGTTTTAGAAAATATATATGAAAGAACATCAATGGAAGTTCACTTTTGGACGCATCACCATTTGTAGGGGTGGTTTTCGATGTTTCGTTACTGTTAGGGGTCGTTTTCCAATTGTATATTCTTGCTATAAATTTTCGATGTTGTTTCAAAACACACACTTGAGATCGCGACTCTAAAAAAAATTTTGCCTGAAAGTTATGCTCATTTCCCATTTTTTCGCACTTTTTGACAGGGTGTGATACTGAAGGGGTGCAACCCTTGCGTTTTCCGAATTTTTCATGAATAGATGCATCTTTCATCTTCAAAATGCGACCTTAACAATGTCGATATGTTCATGGAAGTTCTGTGTTTTCAAAGTAGGTGGGACGTATATGTCCTAGCAGCCGTTAAAGGGTTAAAGTCTCAAGGGGAAAATCCATGTTATGCTTCCAAGATCAAAAAAATGTGGAACGATGTTAGAGCAAGGAATTTCACCACCCCTTCTTCATCCCTCTCAATTTATCATCGCACCCTTGGTTTTCCTGTCTCAAAAGCGTGAATTAAATTATCCTCCGACATTTTCCAGATGAGTTGAATTGTTTACAAATTAGTTGAATAGAATTCAAATGTATACGGAAAAAACGACTTAGTTAGTTTAATCAAATACTTAGTGCTCTGAGCGCCAGAAGAGCAATTGGTTAGATCAACTAGATAGTTGGTTGGATCAACTAGATTATTGGATTAACTAAGACAACTAAATAACTAATTGATCCAACCAACTATCTAGTTGATTCAACCAATTTCTCTTCTGGCGCTAATTGAAAGTTTTTGGTTGGGACAACTAACTGGTTTGTAAGATATGCTCTTAGTAATTAGTTGATTGGGGCAACTATTTTCGTCGTTACCGCAAATATTTTATTGGTTGCCAAACGCCCAACCAATAAAAAGTTGGTTGCGGTAACCACGAAAATGGTTGCTCCAACCAACTAATTATTAAGAGCATATCTTACAAACCAGTTCGTTGCCACAACCAACTCGTTTTTTCCGTGTGTATTGAATGAAAGTTCTCATTCATTCAGTGTCGAGAGAACATGGAAAGAGGGATTGATTGATTGATTGATTTGATTGTATTTTTATTATGCCTTGGAAAGACCTTTAGGCAAACCTAGAAATGTTTACGGAAATATAAAATTATACAAGTTGAAGATAAAATTAATAAAAGAATAAGCAAATGACAATAAAGATTGAAGTATTAAAGAGTAATAGTTACATATCATAAATCATTCATTATATAATTAAATAATTAAATAAAGAAAAGAAGAAAACAAAATTAAAAAAAAAACAAAATTAAGGAAAAAAAAGATTTAAAAAATGAAGATAAGATAATTATTGATAGGGAGAGATAATACTCAGATTACATTATTGACGTCAATGATTACTTTATCCAGTGAAAGTTATTTTATTAAATGGATGTATTTGCAGATAATTAATTTTTTTTTCTCATTTTTTAATGGTTATTGAAGTGAGATTTCTCATAGCGATTCCCTTCGTGATGAACGATGGAATTGGAAATTCGAATTCGACTTTGGAATTGTTAACAGATTCTCATTGCATTTATTTACAAATGTCGATTTTGTTTATTCATGAATTTCTTGCCTTTTAATGCGAATATCCTTAATAACAAAGTTAGGTCAAATGGAATTAGGATTTACTTAAATTTACTTAAATTCACAATTTACTTATGCTCGGAGCTTTGAACTAATTTTTTCGGTAAATATTATAAAAATATAACTTTTACAGATAACAATTTGACGATAATAATCGGTTAAAATTGCGAACATTAATGACTTATTTATAATAAAAAAATAATTTGTTAAAATTTGTGGGTTTGCGGTAATGAAAGATCGTAATAATTTAACTAATTCATTGAAGCCGATTTTCTGTATTGGCTCAATTTTCATGAATGACACTTCCATAAATATGCAACATTATTTTTTATTTGTTAATTAAAGTAACAATACATTAACAAAAATTATGAAAAATTTAAAAATTACGTGAAATTCCCCGCTCCAGCCCGTTATACTTTAATTTAGCATTTCGGGTTGCAGCCTGGAATTAAATTATCCTTCATATATTTTCAAAACGGGACTATTATAAATAAAACTTATCTTAAATATACTATCAAATCAATATAACAAAAAATAAATATAATCCTCAGTTATTAGCACGAGTGGTTTATTAATTCGAAAACACATTCGTTCAATTAACGCCAAATACTAAAAAAATATCAAATATAAAAATATAAAGTAATAAAATATTTTTAAATGAAAATATCGATTGCAGCCTGGCATATTCTCATCCCTGAGGTTATAACGCTTCGATTTTACTACTTACGAGTTAAAAAACTTTGTTTCTAACGTGTTTTATAAGCAAAAGAAGTTGTGGGTCGCAGTCGACCCAGGGTGGACCGATTCAAGACACTATTACCAATTATACATTTAGTTCAAATAAATGACGTGAAAATGACGTTTTTTTCTTGATACCTAACAAATTGGTGCATCCCGATTGTTAATAAATTCAGCTTCAAGCATCAGACATTAGGAAGTCCACCGTTATTCTCAACATTAATCGTCTACAAAAAAAAGAGCAAAGAATTTTCTTAGAGTATCAAACTCTCTCTGTAACATCAAAAACCCCCTTGTTCACTGCTAGAGTCCGAAAAATGGCGTCTTTCTCTCGCCACTCTGCTCCTTCTTCTCACCCTCTATATTTACTGCGAACCCGCTCGTTCACTGAATTTCTCATTTGCGTGGAAATAACTTCTGCGCAATAAAGCGTCAAGAATTTTCATTTACAAACAATCGCGTATATCATTATCACCCTCGGACTCGTCGAGTTATCGTAGAGTTTTGATTTACACAGCCGAGGAGCGCGTTCACTTTAATCGAAGCACATATCCGACGAGCGGAGGTCTGCGAATTTCAAAACGTTGTGTTTCAAGTTATTTTTAACCAACCCCTCGCGAGAAGGTTTCGCGGTCGACAAGGATACGATAAATCCGCGATTCACACGCAAACTTCTTTTGTTCTGCTTCTATCCCTGCGTTGACACGCGATTCTTTCTTTCCTGCACACGCATAAATACAAAAACGTCTCCTTTCCAAATAAACAGATCCATAAACATGCATATTCTCTCGCATACGCGGCATTAATGGCTTAGAAAAATCACGCATTTATTTTTGGCAACGCGTAGGCCAATGTCATTGCGAGTGAAAACGTGGATTCTCGCTCTCGGATTCCCTAACAGAGACATATTTAAACGAGACTGAAGCACGAAAATCTCTGTCAACGAAAGATTCTCCGCTGACTTCTGTCCACGTAAAAGTATTCCAATCAACTTCCACGGAGTAACAGCCAAGTTCAAAACCAAACCTAAAAGTGAACGTCCAAAAGCTAAAAGCCTTATTATCGATCATCGGATCCTCGTCCGATCGATCCGGAGTTAGCATAATCCTTTTCATCAATTTTCCGCATCGAGAACAAAAAATTTGCCACCCAACAAAACGTGCTTTCCTTCAGACACTCGATTTGCTCATGAATAATGCAAGCTCCGACGATAAATTCAGCATATATACTCGCGGAGAGTTAGATTAGATCTTCGATTAAATATCCGGTTTTGCGTTACGTGAGAGCGCAACGGCAGCGCACGTGAATCATATTATTTCAAGCTGAGAATTCGTGGCTGAATGTTACGTGTGTGCATCTGTACTAACGTTAGGAGGAAATATATAAGAGACGTTGAGGCAGAGGTAGCGTTACGATAAATTCAGCGGCAAAGATTCATCAATGATCGAGTGGTATATCGATTGAAAGTAGCGATAAGTCCGAGCTCATACGAGTAAATATGATATAGCTACCGAAGCTAAATCACGAGGAACTCCGTGAGGGAACGCTCCGGAGTATGCTTGGATCATTTTCCGGGTGTGTTGCGATCAAAAGGGCACACTAAAGTATTCATTGAGTCCTGACGATCAAAGCGCCTCAACTCGCACAAGCGAGAACCCACAAGAGTGAGAATATTAGATCCTTTTGTCAGCAAGAAACGGATGTATGCATGTGGAGGCCCATGAAGAGCGTGTTGGCACTCCTGCTGGTACGGCTACCAGTTACTTTTCTTTTCCTTTTCCGTTTTTTTTGTTCAACTCGTTTATAGCACAAATACTCGGGCAGGAGCCGCGTGCGATGACTGAGAAAAGCCAAGGGCTTCGAGCCGGACAAAAAGAAACTAATATGGCCGACAATGCTCGTTTGGAGTGCACAGAAAACCCATACTTGGACGAAGGAATGATGGAGAATGACCAAGAACGAAGAAAGAGACACGTGTGTGTGTCCTCTTTCTCTTTCTCTCACTCTTTCTTTCTTCAAGTTTGAAGCCGAGAACGAAGGAGCCACGTAGTCCAACCCTCATGAGATCGTGCTGGCGCGAGATATCGTCAGAAAAACCGGCTGGAATTGCTTCATCCAAACAAGAACTATCTCCCGGAGTGGATCTGGATATTAATCAGCGGTGAGCGTCGTTCGCGTTCCTTCTGGCCCTGCTCGATGCTGTATGGCCGAGCCAAGGCAGGACCTTCTTCGCGTGGACGAGAAGAAACGAGGTGGAAAGAGGGAACACGAGGAGGAGGCGAGACGCAGGGAGGACCTCCTGAAAGGAGATCCAACGGCAAACATGCCTCCACAAGGTGGAGGTTAAGCTCTATCTCTCTCTCTCTCTCTCCTTTTTGCTATATGGTTGTGCATGAAGAAAAACGACAGAATGAAAGATGCTGAGGAAGAGAGAGAGAGAGAGAGAACGAAAGAGGGAGAGAGAACCAACAGAGTCCAAAAAAAGGGACAAAGAAACGAAAGAAGGATGGCCTCGCGTTGGATCCCGTGGCGCGACGATGTACAAGCCCAGGGAAAAGGGATATCCCTTTTGCAACTGGAGAAGGTGGAGGAACGAATGTGAACTCCCGAGGTTTATTCCTCGAAAGAGGACCGGCAGAAGCGAGAGGGGAAGAGAGATGGAAAAGCTCCAGAGGGTGCGCGTTCCCTTTCCATGCAATGGAACGAAACGAAGAGAACGAAAATTTTTTGCAGGAGAGAATATAAGACGAGTTTGGATGGAGGAGACCGATAGCGGACGTGTTTTTTGCGCGGCTTGTGTGTCGCGGCAGTTGGGTCGTCTTCAACCAACTCCGCGTGCGTTGTCCCTGTACGATATCTTTTGGTACCCCGAGGCTGAGGTTCCCTCGGGTCTTGCTTTTGCTGATGCTTCTCTCGGTCGTGGACGCTGGTTCGCGCTTTTTTCGCGGATACCAAGATCAAGCATTCCCCGAGACTTCTTGGCCCCGATGAACCCACTTGATGAAACGCCGGGTTTGGTTGGGTCGAGAAGCGAGATAGAGGCTCGAGAGGTTATATAGAAAGTTTGAGCATCATTGAGCGTGTATGAATAAATTTTATGTATTGAATCATTTTTTGGCCGATTCGTGATACCTGGGGCATAATGGACCACCCTGAGAAATTAGGTCAGAAAATTTTTGCTTTTCTTCAAATTATTATGAATTTGATGTATTCGTCCATTTCAAGACCGAAGCACTACATCAGGAGTAAAATGGACCATCAAAAAGAAAAACATTTTTAAAGAATTGTTTAAGAATGAAAAAAAAAATCATGCAAATTTGAAATTTGCACATAGCTTCCTCATTTTTTTCCGTCCTTCGTCAACTCTGCTTTATGATGACCTCCTTGGCTATCTTTATGACATGTATGTTTATTATTATGACTTACTCGTAAAGGAAGCTTCATGAACGATGGAAACAAATGAAGAGTATTGGTGCTAAAGAAGTGAACTCGATAGCTGCTAAATTAGGAAACTTAGTGCTAACAAGTATTTTTAGAAAATTTCAATAATATTTTGAGAACGAAACTCTCGAGCGCTTTTCACGAAATTCAACTCTAACTATTCTTGTCATCTAATGTATTTATGCAAAAAAATCTGGCTCAATACTTCTAAAAATGCGAATGTTGGAGCGTTAACAAAATTTTTGTGAAAATTTGAATTTTTTAACCGAAATTTTAAAGCGATTTGTATTAAATTCAGAATTTTTTTCCATTGTCATTGAATGTATCGTCCCAACAAAATTCAGCTCGATTGATGCAAAATTACAAAATTCAGAAAACTTACGAATTTTTTGCGAAAAATTAAATTTCTTTTTTAAACCGAACCTCTTGAGCGATTTTTCCCAAATTCAATCCGTCAAACATACGTCTAGACATTTTTTCCAAATACGTTTTTTGAGACATTTTGAACATACTGACATTAAAATCTCGAAAGAAAATGTTCACGAAAACAAAGCTTCCTTTATGAGGAAGCAGAACTACCATTTTTAGAAGGAGGTCGTCGTGCCAAAAAAATTAAAAAAAAAACGTTACTCTCTCTGTGAAGAAGTGATAATTATGTTTTTGTACTTACATTTCACGAAATAGTAGATCCCGAATTATTGTATCTGCAACAGAAAACCGATTCTTTTTATTTTCTTTAGCCCAAAACATAAACAAATACGATTGTGTTTTAGAATCAATGTTTTGCCAAAATGTGAAGAACTATGATTTAAACTTAAAAAAAAAGGCCAAAAGCGGTTTGTGGCGCCTCATAAAATTATCCGAAGGGCTCATCATAGGGAAAAATGCCCGTTTATTTATCAGCATTCTTTCCTTCAAGTCTAAAAATCGAAATCATTCTTTCAATCTTACATCTCCAAACATATATTTTGGACTTTATTGAGGAGCTTTCGTTTAGCTCACGATCAACAATGTGTGTATACATTCGAAAATCTATGCTTGAAATATGTGAGCTTGAATAGTGCTGAAAAATTGCAATGGTTGTTATAGCTATTAAATAGCCAATTCAACGGCGACACGCATATTTTTGTGCCAACTTGTGCCTCTCTCGTTCTCTTTGGCTGACATTTCTGTTCGCGTTATCACTGATGTCTCTGATCTTACAGAATTTATTGAGCCTGTATCGTCGTGTGAGTTTTGATTATTTTCGCCCGATTTCTCCTACTCAGTTTTTCGTTCCTTCGTCTCTCGTCAGGATTGAAAACGAAACCCGCGTGCATTGGATATCCGGTCGGATGAGAGCGATTCTCAGAATTTTTTTAAATCCTCTTCCATTGCAGGCGACACCATATGGGATGCGTTGCCCGATGGTATCTTTGTCGAGCTTCAGAAAATAGTTGATATTTGCTCCGATCTTAACTTGGATTTCACCAGTTTCATTTTGTAATTTTGAGCAGTAAAAATTACACGATTGCTCAATTTGACTTGACTTTTGAATTAAGAAAAAAAAATTTACCGCAATTCAAAAACTCATATTTAAAAAAAGAGCACCTTTCGAAAAATTGATCGTTTTCACGATTTTTAAAAATTCAAAATTCTCCAAATTCATCATTTTCAAAAAAAAAATTTCGGTACATTTTTTGTCGTAGCTCCAAGTATACTCTTCAAGACAAACCTAGAACGATTTTTTCGTAACTATAATAGTTTCAAGATATTTAAAAAATAAACTGGACAAATGGAAAAAATTATGAAATTTTTAATTTTCGAAAAAAAATAATAATTTTTTTCCTTTGGTAAAACTTTGTTTAATGATAGGAGAAAACTTCTGACCAAATTTCATCCAAATTGAAAGGGGTCGATTCCAACTATTGGTCGATTTGACATGGAATGACACACGTATATTAATAAAGGTTTAATAAAATTATTTCCCTTCATTAAAATTAATGTGATTTTTTTTATGTTCATCTAATTTATTACTTCCTCCATCTCTCAATTTATTTCCTGAAATTAAAATATTTATTTATTCAATTTTATAAAAAAAACATTTAATTTTAATTCTAAAATTATCATTATTTTTCAGAGCTGCGTATTTTTATTTAACTGCTCAAGTGGGATTTCATATAAGTTTTTCTTCGGTTCAGGAATATTTTCATGTAAAGTATGACCTGGACTTTTTTTCGGAAATTTCTCAATAGGATAACTCTCTAATACGCCAAAAGCTCTATTTCTAATTTCCAGCTAGCGACTTCAAGGAGAATGGTCTTCTTTCAATTAATGGCTTTTTCTTCAATTACATCGGATCAATTTTAATTTAAACAACATTACAAGATTGTCGATTTTTATTATAATATATACAGATATCTTATTTTAAAAGATATCTTATTTTAAAAGATCGATTATTTTGTTCAAAAAATCGATCTTTTGAATCGATTCTTTCCTCTCCGAACTTAAGATGAATCGATTCTTGATCAACATTTTTAAGGTCGATCTTGAAAATTGGAAATTCGATTTTTTAGTAAATTCATTATCGATTAAAGATTGGCAATGAAATCAACTTTGCCAAAATTACGTGAAACACCAACGTCAAGGTTAAAAGAAAAAAAAGTATGTGAAAATGTGAAAACGTGAGAAAAAGAATAAAAATAATTAAAAGTTAAAATATTGAAAACATGATCCAAAGAAAAAAATAATCTAAAGTTAAAATATTTATATAGAAACTTACGTAATATAAAAAAAAGTGTGATTTGTTAAATATATTCATAATATTTTCAAGAATATATTAAAAAGTACAAATGTGTAAAAGAATCAAACTATCTTTAGCCAGAATTAAAACTGCTTTGTACTCGATATTTTATATTCATAATTTTGTATTAAAAATAAATTAATCCAATTTAATCATTTCCCATAGCAAAAACTTAATAAACATTTACGTAAGCTTTATTTGGCAATTAATTTTTTTTTACAATTTTTAAAAATCAATTCTTACGAAATCGATGTTTTGGATTCGATTTTCTTGACTCGATTCTTCAGAATCGATTCTTTCCAACGAATCGAACATCCCTAAATTGATCGACATAAAATTGAGGTGCTAAATTCGATCTCACTGTCACGCATTCGCGATGATAATCATCCATATCCATGTCCAACGTGTTAAACGCACACGCTCGCGTATCCGGTGTGCATGAGCTTGCTCGTCTACGCCAGAAAAAAAGCGTACGGCTTATCTCCCCAATCTAAAAGGCCGAGGATATCGGCGCGTTGCACTTGTTAGTGGCCCCCGCGGGGTTATCGTACCGCCGCGTCGTCGTTAATGCTGCTCTCAGTCGAGCTCCCTCTTCTTGCAACGATCATGCGAAAGCCTCTCTCTCTCTCTCTCTCTCTCTCTCTCTCTCTCTCTCTCTCTCTCTCTCTCTCTCTCTGTTTTTAGCGGTAAGTAGGTATGCATAAAGCTCCTCTCTCTCTCTCTCTCTCTCTCTCTCTCCCCTCTCTCTCTTTCTCTCTCGTCTATGCACGGAGTTAATGTCCGGTTATGGCCAAGAAATATAATTATAAACGAGCTCATAACGCGCTTATACCTGGCTCCCTCCTGGTGGAGTCTCTATAAACAGCTCGTTGTACACGTCGAGGAAGAGAGCAAAAAAAGTGCACGAACTTGAAGAGAGTGACGATGTCGAGTGATTAGTTTGGACGCGAACGACGCGTACTTTTTCGCACACAAGGGGATAATTATCGGTAGCACGCATCGTCAATCATTTCTGTATAATATGAAGTCCATGGGCGTATTTGTATTAAGGGTGTTTCTCGATAAATTATTCACCGCGAAAACACGCATGAGCCGAACGAGAAGCTCGTATAGCTCGTCACGAAGCTCGAGAGGAAGATAATTTGCCAACGAAACGATTATTCATAATTATTTTTAAATACTTCGTAATGAAGGTCCTCGTCGTATTTTTCAATTCCGCAATATCACCGCATATTCCGCAATGTTGATGAATAGTTTAGAAATAGTTTAAAATGGTTTGAGTAGCAATAGAAAGCTTTTTTGAAAAAACAAAGGATGCAGAAATTATAATGTGTTTTGATCTGGGGAAAAAAAATGATCGCCAGATTAGTGTGGAAATTGCATTGAAAATATACTTCCTTCTGATATGTAATTGCTATAGAATTGAAACATTCCTGCTGGTAATTAATGTGGGAAGGTTACAAGAATAAGCCATTGATAAGAAAAATTTCTCTGCGGACTTATGATAAAATGATAATTTTTGTTAATTAGACTGGGTTAAAAAAAAAGCGATTATTTTTTGTTTTTCGAAAAAAACATATTGAATACTTTCGGGGAGGTGAAAAAAGGTGCCTGTTGAAAGCAGAGCTCTTAATATAAATATTAAGATATGTCTCGTCGCAAATTACTATTTCCCATTTAAATAACACAGGAAAAAAAAATTTCGAACTGTGGAATTTACAAAAAAGATCTCTTATGATGTTTTGTTTCAAAAAATATCGCTTTACAAAAAAAATCTCTTATGATGTTTTGATTAACTCACTTCTTCAAAAGTTATTCAAGGTTAAAGATAAATTTGAACTAAATTTCACTTTTTTTTTTTTAGTTTCCGGCAAAATGTTCAAACTTATTACTAAATATCGTAAAATCTTTCTTGCAACAAAAGTTTAAATTGCATTAACATAAATAGACATTTGCGATGAGACATATCTAAATATTTATATTAAGAGCTCTGCTTTTAACAGGTATCTTTTTTCACCTTCCCGAAAGTATTTAATATCTTGTTTCGAAAAACAAAAAAGGTCGCTTTTTTGAATCAGTCTATTATACATGAATAAATACTTGCAAGCATCGAAAGAATTAACATTTAGTGACTCCGATAATCGATACAAGTAAAATACATAATCTTTAATTCAAATTGCGCGACAAGAAAAATTTTATTTATAGTTCTCACAACCCCCAGATTTTTGTAAATTTCTTTTTCTGACAGAAATTCCGTGAGAAGAAATTAAATCTATAATGTCATTAGTGTTCACTCTTACCGAAGCAAAACAATATTATATTTGCTTATACTTTTTATTCGCCTATGAAAATCTATTAATGCCAATCTTCCAATTAAATATTCACCAGTCGTTATTAGACTTTTCTTATTTAAATGTGTTAATATTATTTTATTATTGCAGTGCGCAACTAGTACAATTAATTAATTTCATTTGAAAAAATTAATTAATTTCATTCAATAAAATTAAATAAAAATTGAAGTTCATTTGTAAATTGTATTTAATTTTATTTAATTAAATCATTATTATTGTTGATTACAAAAAACATTATTTGCATGATTTTTAACTACAATGCAGCACATTAAATTTAGTCAGAAAGACATTTCGAATGGTTCTTCCTTTGACCCAAATTGCGACAGGCTTCGTTATTCGAGATTGTATATTTTACGAGAACGTTTGTATTTTGACAACATGTGGTGGTCACATTTCTCGGATAACTTCCATATACGTTGCGTTAAAAAAAAAATGGGCCGAGTATCTACGAGAGAGTGGTTATAGCCCTGTTCCTGCTGTTCCTACGACTATACCGGTCGTATAAGTTGCATCTGGAAGCGGCAAAAGCCAACGTTAGGGAAAGCCTCGTCCGAGGCAACTCCTCGGATAGGAAGCTCGATGAGCTGCGTTCTTGTCCACAACGCACCGCACTTATTTGCCCCCGAGGAGCGGAGGCTTTACCGCAATAAGAGAAGCAGCTAATGGCTCCTTGGACAATTTGCATACAACATTAAGGAAATTGGGGATACCTGCCGCGGACAGAGTGCGACTTTGTCGAAACACATTTTCGTTCATTCAGGTCCGTGTATATATTAGAGTGATGCAAACAAAAATCAATAAATAATAATTCATTACTTTCAAACTGTAATTTGTCTAATATTAAATACGAAATCTGGTTGAAAATGGATTCAAGAATATGCATTTCAAAATATGGCGAAAATATATAAAATTCGAAGTATTATAGGAAATATGTGGTTGTGAAATATTTTATTTTTCTCAAAAGAATCATCCGAGGCTTCCATTTTTGAGGAGAATTTTTCGTTCGCAATAATTCAACACTTTTCAATTAAAATCCGAAAAAATAAACTTTTTGCACCACCCTAATGTATATGTGCAAAAGGCAAGGGAGCGGGGAAACAAGCTCATTTCTGGGATAGTGAGTCGGGATAGCAGAAGCTCTTCTTTGCGACTACCTGAGAGAGGACCGCCCTCGATCAACGATGCCATTATGACTGTCCAAAAAATGGCTTCTCTCCCATTCCAGATTCTCAATATACACGCCATTTCAATATGAACAGTATACACTAACTCGACAACAAGCTAAACTGCTCACTTAGAATTAATTTTATCGAGTTATCTCGAATGGAGCCAAAAAATTGTTCCGATGATAAAAAAAACTCGAATTGCACTTATCATTAACCTCTAATCTCTCGTTGGGAACATGTTTGATATTTAGTCATCGTCTACCGCGTGACAAAGAAGTTACAAACTATTTTTTTCACCAGATAATCACAAATAATTGTGCCGAGCACTGATTATCACAATTTATATTTCAATTTTCAATGTTTTTTGTACTATTTTTATATTTATTAGAGCGTGGGGTAAGCCTTCCGCAATCTAAAAAACCGAAACTCCACAGAGGTGCGTTAGAAGTCTTTCGTTAGACTTTATTATTATTATTATTATTATTATTATTATTATTATTATTATTATTATTATTATTATTATTATTATTATTATTATTATTATTATTATAAAGATTACTGGGGTAGATAGCCTATGAATTCTAAATGAAAAATAATTTGACGGAATATAACATAATAATTCAAATGAATGATATATTTTTAAATACATATGGGTCATTCCATGTCAAATCGAGCAATAGTTGGAATCGACCCCTTTCAATTTTGATAAAATTTGGTCAGAAGTTTTCTTTTATCATAAAACGAAGTTCTACCGAAGGAAAAAAATAAAAAAATAAAATTTCGAAAGTTATGCAGTATTCAAAATTTCACCATTTTTTTGAATTTTTCAAGTTGTCTTTTTAAATATTTCGAAAAGTATTGTAGTTACGAAAAAATTGTTCTGAATTCGTCGTAAAGAGTATACTTGGGGCTACGAACAAAAAAAAAATTCCGAATTTTTTTTTTGAAAAATCATGAATTTGGAGATTTTTGAATTTTTAAAAATCGTGAAAATCCACGATCAACATTAAATTTTAGGTCAAGTTTTTTTATATAATACCTTATGTTGATCTTAAAATATCCTGAAATTTTCAGAAAGTATTATTTATCACTGGACTGATAATAATAACTAATGTGGTACAACAGTGATTTTCATCAGGCCCTAATGTTTTACTTTGAGCAAGAGTAAAAATGCTGTAACTAGATCAGTATTATTGAAGTTTTTGCTCGAATATCTCCCACAATACTGGACAATCCAGTATTTCGTCATCTGCTCCACTAATTTTTTGCAGTTCGCCATAAATTATCACGTTTTTATTCGCAGTGTAGTGACCGGAAAAAATACACCTTGACTTAAGTTTTAATATTCAAGAAAAACTACAAAAATGAAAGAAAACAAAAAAATCAAGAATCTGATTCCAGATTGTTGTCAACTATAAAAAATAAAAATTCTCTATTTTCTCCCTATTAACAATATTATGTGAAAATAATTGTAAACCTTCGTCGTCCTTATAAAATCCACCCTGTATAAAATTGAAATTAGAATGTACACATTGCTCAAAAAAAAAAACGAAAATTAATAAATCGTACTCCAAATTCCCGTCAATTATCCAAATTGATCTGAATGATGTGAAATAAAAATCCACCGTTTTCGCCAAATTAACGATCTAGTCTGAAAACACTTTCAGACCCTCGATGCCCTCGATCGATGCTGCGTAATATTAAAAAAAAAAATGCATGTACTCATCAGTCGAAGGTAAAATGCGCGTGTGGCCGAGGCACGAGGCGAGGCGGTCAGTGATCCGATCGCCAGTAGAGAGCAGAGGGGATTCTCGGGAGGGTAAGAAACACCAAAATGTTTCAGGATCGTCCCGCATAAACATACGCCCAGGCGCATAAGTAACGCGTAAGATAAGATAGGTCATAATTTAAGGAGAGGTTACTTATTGCCTCGAGGCGCCCTTTACCAAAAGTGCGAGAGAGAAAAAGTGAAAGAGAGAGAGAGAGAGAGAGAGAGAGAGAGAGAGAGAGAGAGAGAGAGAAAAGGAGAGCAGCTCACACACACTCATACTTGACGTCCACGAGAGTATGTTTTGGTCATTAGACTCTTTTATCTGGATTTCCTTTTTCCTTTCTCCACTTTTACTTCTTCCTTGCTTATTCTTGCGCCCTATCGAAATACCTCTTTGTCCAAATTTTCTCTCTTTTTCACCCGCACACCCTTTTCCTTATAATTCATAGTATTCAATGTTAAGGGAGTATTCTGGTTTAGAATTGTGAAAATATCCATTTTTTTTACATACTTTTAAAGTTTTGACCTTCAAGAATATATCCTTGAAAGAAAATTTTTTAATCCCAATAATTTACGGAGTTAAACCTATCTTAGTGACGCAGCACCTACGCTAGTTACGTCGGAGCAAACGAGACTATATATAGACGTTTTTCTCAAAAATACTTTTCTCAACACAGCTGACATGATATCTCAAGTTCTACTCAACCAATTTACTTTAAATGTTTTACTTATCTCTAAATTATAACTCTCTATTGCCCCTATGACTTTTGTATCAAAATTATTTGTTTGACAAAAAAATTAAAAACTATAAAAAGAAAGCGGCGAAAAATGCCGTTTTTTGTTCGGAAAGCCGCCATTTTGCGAATTTTTTTTTTCCGTTTCCTCTGAGTAAGGGGCTATAATGACATTCTCACTAATTAAGAATCTTTATTTTAATCTTGCATCGGATGACTAGAAAGATTCCAATCGTGCCAGTAAGCACATCCCTTTTTTAGCCCCACCTTTACCAGCTAATAACCTTAATTTTCGTTAATTTTAAGTACCTAAATTTAAAAAAATGAGGCCTATGGCGACATCTGTCATTAGTTCGAGGATGCCAAAACTCCTTCAAGCTTAAAGCATCACTCTGAGACAATACATTTTTATGTAGTACGAAAAATACATAAACGTAATAAGTAAGAAGTACAAAAACTCTGCAGAAGTGTGTCCAGAAAGAGTTCAATTTTGTTTGCCTTCTAAAGTAGACTACTTTAATTTCTCAATATAATCCATTAAAATTATTTGTATTTTTCCCTCCCTTGTTTTTCTGCGCAACTATTGTTATATAATTATTCTTGACATTAGACAGGAATCGCTTGATTCAGATTCAGCTTAGTTAGTACTAGCTTTTCACTCTCAAAATGTGTATAAGTTTCAACTCTCAGTACTCGATTCATTCGACCGCACTCCGAAGATTGGCCTCAATTGTTCCTGTAACCAAACAATTCTGGCCCCTTAAGGTTGTTTAGAAGCAAATCACGTTTAATGAGAAAATTCTGAAAATTTGGTATGTTTTTCAATGAAGTATGAAAGAGGTCGTGTAAAAATTTCACGACGATTTGGAAGCTCGTTATCGAATAATTGAGATTAACAAATTAAATAAAATTAAATCTAGTCTTATGGAAACTGATATAACTTTGCGATAAACTTTTTTTTCGACCTCTCAATTGTTTAATATCCACAATATACTGAAAGCAACGGAAAGAAAACGAAGTTTATTGATAAATATTTTTCTTATTTGTTTAAAAAATTGTTTTCAACAAAACGTTAATTTCTTAATAACGAGCTTCCTAATCGTCGTGAAATTTTTACACGACCTCTTGAATACCTCATAAAATAACATACCAAATTTTCAGAATTTTCTCATTGTTTTTCATTTTAACCCTTAAGGAGGTTGAAGTGATGATGATAGAATTCTGAAAATTCGGTATGTTCTTGCATGAAGTATTCCGGAGGTCGTGTAAAAATTTCACTACGATTAAGAAGCTATTTATTGAACAATCAACATTCAAAGGTTTCATAGCTTCTAAACAACCTTAAGATCAACATTCCTGTTTCTGGAACTTTGCACGGCGAATAATTGATCGTCAACGATGCTCTGTATGAATAATAAGAGACGCCCGCGATAGACCGTAAATCAGAGCTGCGTGTCGAGACTCGTTCTCCAAAGTGTCTAAAGGTAATTAACGCATCGTTACAACACACACGTTTTACAAGATTTCACGGCGGAGCCTCGATGTTTCACAGTCAAAAGGGCGCATCCCAACGAACATTGGCAAACTTTTGATGCCCTTTTGGCTGCAGTCAATTCGACGAAGACGAGATTATAGATACAATTTGTCAAAAGTTCCTCTGTCAGACAAGACAACACACGTTGATAACAGAAACATGGCGCTATTCCGCGTCATTTATATTTGCATTATTATTATTATTACTCGTTATAATATATAGAAGAGCATCGCGAGAGCCATTACTTTTGATTGGAAAATCAAGTGGAAAGAGAGAAGGCACGAGAGAGAGGGGGGGGGAGGAAAAGACGAACTTCCTGTGCATTTTAATACATATATTCATGTTATAATTGCAAGACGTTTATTCAGTATGCGCACTCGCCCCTGCACTGGGCAAAAAGCCTGAGGGAAAAACCAAGCCACTTTTCGTAATCGCCAACCTACATTCCGATTACTCACACGCGTACACCAATCTCGGGTGCACACGGTTAAAAGAGTGCCTCGTGTGTGCTCTCTCGATGCCAGGCTCTCTCGCGCAATTCATGTTGAAAAAAAAAAGAAATAATAATTAGACCATAAAAACGGCGCTGAAGATAATTGAAAATTATGGAACGGCGTGCGGAAAATGGGAGCGAAAGAGGAAAGAGAGGCACTCACTCTGCGCTCTTGCTGCTGCTGCTACACAGGTCGCCGTTTAGGTTTGCCGACGGCCAAAACCTCGTGAACCTTTTGCTCGATTCCCGCAGATCCAATAGATTTTCGTTAGTTCCAATCTTCGTTCGACTGGGTTCATTTCAGTTCCGAATTTTCTGTGTCGTTAGTTCTGAGATATATACACTCCCGCTCAAAAGTTTATGGAAACACCGATCAATATTTCTTACCGCACTAGAAGTTGCATAACTCCGTCAAAAAAAAAAGATAATCGGATTTTTGAAAAAGCGTTTTGATGGGAAGGAATTTAGGTTTATTTTGCTATTTTAAAATATTTTTTATGATTTTTTTTTTCGATCTGAAACGCATTTTTGTACGCGACCGTTTTTCGGCCTTTTTTCGACGATCGCGAATTGGGCGCATAACTTTAAGAGATATTTTTTTCCTTTTTTGTCTGCAATATATTTCAAAGGGTCAGCGGACGCTCCATTTTCGTTTTCTAAAAATTTTCGTACGATTTTTTCTCGCAAAGTTATTTCACTTTTGGTTGTATCAAATATTTTGCTCGTGGTTTATTATAATGTTGTTTCTATATCTACACAATATTTTTTAATATTTCAATCTTTGAATGTCGCTACACATATGAAGTTTATAATTTCGTAAAGCTTCGTCTTATCTTCAATAGAAGGTAGAAGAAAAAATACCCTTTTTATGGGAATCCATTTCGGATTCGACCATCTTGCGTTTTGCGGCAGAGTATTAAATATCCGTACTAAAAAATACGGATATCAAACATATAGATAAACTTGGATAGGTTATAAGCGTCAAGGGGAAAGTTCGTTTGTGCGAGAGGAAGCCACCTGATGGATTTTTGGGGTACTGACAAATGTGTAGATATGACCATATAATTGGCTACAGTGCCTATAAAATTCGTTGTCCATGCTTTACCCTCTTGAATACTATTTTAGCAGTAAGACTGACTAATCAAGTCAGTTATGTTGACTAGTCGCGTCAACGAATTATGAATAGTGGATGGAACTAAGGCTAGATGGTTATTGTAACGAAGCAGATGGTTACGGTCAGAGTTGCAAAAAATGCATTATTTTAATAATGCATTATCGATTTCATTAATGATTATTTTTTCACTTAATAATGAGACTTTACTTCCATTATACATTATTCATTCAATGAACAATGTGATAAAAAAAATATTGCATTATGTTTTTAGTTAATAATGCAAATGTCAGACCAGTAAGGATTACATTAGTAGTGGAAAATGAAAAAATGAAACATTATGCATTACGTTATTAATGAGTACTTGGAAAAGCATTACATTATCCGTTGCTGAAGTAATGGATAATGTGGAAAAAGTTACATTACTCGTTACTGAAAAAATGAGTAATGCAAAAATGTTCCATTATCCATTATTAAAGTAATAGATATTGCAAAGTAGCGTTAATTTTTCATGACTATAATACTGAATATTTTGAATAATGCATTATTCGCAATAAATAGTACATTACATCACGAGGCCGTAAAAACATTTTCTGACGAGTGTGAGTTTGCAGGACGAGCCAAAGGCGAGTCTTGCAATCACACTCGTCAGAAAATGTTTTTACGGCCTCGTGATGTACGATATTTGATATCACGAGGTGCAATATGGACGTTTTCACGTCCGCTTGCGGACGTAAAAGCGTCCATTATTGTACTGAGTTATATAAAATATGTTATGCATTCGTAGCCCAATAGGACAATGCGATGAAATCTTCCTTTTATTTACGAAAGTGGAAAATATGGATTGATGAAACCGGTTCAGGGACTCGATAGTATGGGTTTATGAAATTTTTTTAAGTAAAAAAACCCAAAAATGTAAACATCGGAACAGAACTAATAATTCTCGTTTAGAAATTTAAATTGAAAATTTGAGTCGAAAGAGAATAAAATACACATATGCTGCGCATTTCCCTTTGATCTGGGAAATAAAAAAATGCCAAAATGGAAGATGATTTTTTCTTTTGGTTGATTCACAAATAAATAAAAAAATACATGAAATTATTCGAGTTTAAAAAAAAGTAAACAATCGTATATGAACAGGAATTATTATTCTCTTGACAATTTCCGGTCAAAGATAAAAAAGAAAAAGATGCTGTAGGTTCAAATCTGATCTAACAAATAAAATAAAAAACAAAGCACCGCATTATATTTTCGAAGTAAAAAATTAGGAATCTAAACAAACGAATTTCCATAGAGGGAAATCTAAACAAACGAATTACCCTGTAAAAAATTTGACGGAATAACACATACAATCTGAGATGTATCATTCTTACGCATTATTATTATTATAAAAAATCATCCGAAAAGGAAGATTTCATTGACATTGCTTTCTACATACAAAAATTTAAACCAGTACTCAAAGTAATACATTATTTATAGATGTAATGCGTTATTTGTAGTAATGCACTGCTCGATGTAATGTGTTACTCAAAGTAATGCATTGCTCAATGTATTGCGTTACTCAAAGTAATGCATTATTCTTTGGTTTTGTACCATTCATTACTATAGTAATGAAAATTTGTTTCTACTTTGAATTACCCATTACTGTAATAATAGACAATAGCAGCGTTTAGCATTATCCATTACTGTTGTAATGAATAATGTTACGTTTTTTGCATTATTCATTATTAATTTAATGCAATTTCGGCAACTCTGGTTACGGTGACCTATACCCAACTAATAATCAGTTGGTTGTCCCAACCAATTGATGAAAATGGTCAAAAAGGATCTTGAATATATTTCCTCGATGGAGTCTTGACAAGGGATCTATAATTCCGCGGTGGATGAACTCGCTGCCGCCATTTCGACTGACAAACCGACAAGTAGCTTGATATCTATAGTTAGTGTTTTCATCCAAGTGCTGCTAAGCTCGCGTCTCGTTATCATAGCAAAAGCACGGAGAGAGTTCGGCGCTGCAAGGAGGAACACCAATGTAAAGCGTGCGAACGTGAGCAAGCGAGGGTTGATACTACCGCGACATAATCATAAGGCCAAGAGAAATGCGTAATAACGGGACAGCTTACACGTCGGCGAACGCGGCAATTTCATTGTCCACGAGCGACGTGGTTCACCGATTTACTGTCCATTGCAAAAGAGAGTGAGGGAGATCGCACCCATGTGTGTATATCTAGACTGCGAACGTTCAATGGTAGCAAACACTAGAGAAAGAAGAGAGGAGAAGGAATAGAACAGATAATATTCGAGAGAAACACACCCATACACTCGCAGTTACAAAAGGAAGAGGGGCGAGAAAGGGAAGGGTAGTGTGAGAAAGTCAGAACGATATGGCAAAACGCGTTCGCGCGTTTCATCCATTATTCATCACCCACTTCTCGCGCTGTGTTCTCTCCTCTCATTTCTATCTCGCTGTGTTCGTTCCCACACCGCATCTTCCTTCCTCTCTCTCTCTCTTTCCCTCTGAATCCAGCGGTCGCCATACATTCTCCGCTTTGTTTTTGTCTCAAATCCCGCCATGACAGGGGTGGATTTACTCCCGCGAATCACCCTCTCGGTGCTTTTAATCTCCGCACCAAGTTTTTCCGGCGAACGAGCGAGGAAAAAGACAAAAATAATAATAATAATAATAATCCTCCTCGTTCCTGCACGGTTTCCGCGCCAACCCCTTTCTCTTTCCAAGTTTTCTCCACACATCCAGAGAGGATTTTCTAGTTTCATCGCGGCTTACACTTTGCCTCTATTCTGTGGATTTTTTGCTACGAACACATCCAGAAGCGCCTGCTCCGAGATCGTTTATTGCGAAACTGTACGACTAATCCGTTCTTCAAAGCTGCGTCCACGATACCAAAAATTTGTAATCTCGTGTGCTAGGAAAAGATATTTCCGGAGTCTGTGGTTTGGGATTCTTGGGTCAGCGAGGAGGAGACACTGCCAAAGAGAGGACAGAGAGAGAGAGACTCTTAAGAGGATGACGAAAGACGACCGCTATGTCGCACTTTCACGTGCGGATGATCGTTTGCCATTTTTCATCGTCGTATAACTTCAAGAACCTATATAAGACGTATTAAACATGCCTCTACCTGAAGTCGCGCAAATCTTCTTGAATCATAGAAATCCGCGGAGATTATTATTCCAGCTCGCCAAGTTTGTCCACCGCGGGCAAAGAGAGGCCAGAGTCCGGTTCCCATTGAATTACGACCGTGCAATGAATACTCGACTCTCCATGCGTGAAACATTCTCTCGAGTACCGATCACCGGTATTCAATGATACTTTGCCCTCTCGGGACAAATTTAAAAAAATAGAAAAAAAATAGCGTCGAACAGTTCAGAAATTGAGGATTATGTTTATAGGAGAAAAGATAGAACGCTGAACATTCACGGGTTGCCAGCGTTTGAGAGGGTCAAAAATAGTAGAATAGTGACTTATCTTTCGAAAAAACAGTGACACAATAGTGACTTTTGCGTCTAAATAAGTTATAGGCGTTTGAAATTTTGCGATTTTGATGTTTTTCAGAATGGGGCTAAATTTGAGCGATGTTTTTGATAAAAATTCATAAAAATGTTGATTTTTCGAGACGAATATTGGTAGACTCATGTTCCTGGGACACAAAATACATCGATATAAGGTTTGAAAAAAAATAATTCTCAAATTTTTTTTTTATCTTGGCCAAAATTGCATTTGTCCACTAAAATAGGCGTAATTTTTTTTCTATTTAAAATTTTGGCGCGAGACTGCACTCAGTCTCTTCGTAAGCGTTGAAGCTTCAAAACGCCGCTTTGTTCATCCGATTCTGATGATTTTTCGATTTTTGGCAGATGTTTAAAGTTCGACCATCGATTTTTGCAAATTTTTTAAGGCATACCCCTTTCCGTTATTTTTGGTCATTTTCAAACTGCTGTTATTTCTATACAAAAAATGTATGTATCAGAATGAACCAAATGGCATTCACTAAATTTAGTAACAAGGTTCACGTACGAACAAGAACTTTCCGAATCGGTCAAACCGATCGAAAGTTATGAGCGTTTGAAATTTCTCGATTTCGAGGTTTTTCAGAATGGGGCTGAAATTGAGAAAAAATGTTTTTGATGAAAATTCATAAAAATTTTGGTTTCTTGAGAAAGCTATTGGTAGATTCGTGTTCAAGGAGACAAAATACATCGATTTAAGGTTTGAAAAAAAAAATTCACATTTTTCTTTGCATTTTGGTCAAAATTGAATATGTCCACTAAAATAGGTGTATTTTTTTTACTATTCAAAATTTTGGCTCTAGACTGCGCTCATTCTCTTTGTTATCGTTGAAGCTTTAAAACGCCGCTTTATTCATTGGATTCTGATGATTTTTCGATTTTTGCAGATTTTTTAATTTCGACCATCGATTTTTGCATATTTTTTAAGGCATACCCCTTTCCGTTATTTTTGGTCATTTTCAACCTGCTGTTATTTCTACAAAAATGTATGTATCCGAATGAACCAAATGGCATTCACTAAATTTAGTAACGAGGTTCACGTACGAACAAGAACTTTCCGAATCGGTCAAACCGATCGAAAGTTATGAGCGTTTGAAATTTCTCGATTTCGAGGTTGTTCAGAATGGGGCTAAAATCGAGAAAATATGTTTTTGATGAAAATTCATAAAAATTTTGATTTTTTGAGAAAACTATTTGTAGATTCGTGTTCGGGGAGACAAAATACATCGATTTAAGGTTTGAAAAAAAAAATTCACATTTTTCTTTGCATTTTGGTCAAAATTGAATCTAATTTTTTTACTACTCAAAATGTTGGCTCAAGACTGCACTCAGTCTCTTTGTAATCGTTGAAGCTTCAAAACACCGCTTTGTTCATTTGATCTGATGATTTTTCAATTTTTGGCAGATTTTTAAAGTTTGATCATCGATTTGTAAAAATTTTCTAAGGCATGCTCAAAATTTTGGCTCTGGACTGCGCTCATTCTCTTCGTAATCGTTGAAGGTTCCAAAACCCCACTTTTTTCATCTGATTCTGATGATTTTTCGAAATTTGTTCCCTATTCTAACCACTTCTGAACTCCGAAATAGTGACAATGGCGACAAAATTTCAAAGTGACACGAATTCAAAATAGTGACCAATAGTGACAATAGTGACTCACTGGCAACCCTGACAAAATATGGCGAAAGAACGACGGCGAACAAAACACGTCGTACTTCATGATTTTAGCCATCTCGCATACATCATCATGTAGCCTTGACCTTAGTTGCGACTGTGCGTGGTCTCAACAGCGTGAAGCAGCTTTTCGCCTCTTCGCGTTTTCAATGTATACCCATGAGTGATGTGCTCAACGTGAAGAAAGTAGATTATTTACCGTTTCGTTGAGAGGAATTCGTCGAAAAATAAGAACGAAAATCGGGGGCGGAGAATTATTCGTTTCGAGGGTCATACTTCTCAAACGGATGTTCGCGAGGTCCGACGAACAGCCGGAGTCCCTGCCCTCCTTTCCCCAGATCGAAGGAGTGCCCTTACTTAAGGGTAGCATCGGGGAGAAAGGAGAATGACCACCGGGGTCGAGGGAGAAAGCATCCATCTTTGAATGTTGGCTGTAGCCAACCTTCTTCCAAGATGAATGCGGGACCAGAGAGAAAGAGTGAGTTAGAGAGCGAGAGAAAGGTAGAAAGGGCCGGGCATGGTTCTGGCTATGGGAAACCTGGACCCAATTCGACTGAACCAGGCGCCATGAAGCGGCATCTAATAAAGACATTCTTCATTCCTTTTGTGTGTGCTGGGCTCCAACTTTGCGATGAAGAAAAAGAACGCGACGAGGAGAGAAAAAAGGTATCATCGTCTCTGGCGAAAGAAGAAAGGATCGAGAGTGCTCCGAGGGCCGGCTGTGCCCCTTTTTACCTGTTTCATTCGTGGTCCTCCTCCTCGTCTTGGATCGCCAACGAAATGTGCGAGCCGAGTATCGCGTGTTCCTAACTACGCATTTCATTCGCAGAGGATAGAAAAGACCCTGGACGAACCAGGAACCTACAGAATGGGAAGCTTTTCGTTTTCCAGCGGTTACGCAGCTGAAATGGCAGCTCTTCAGACTCTGGAACAAACGATCTAATTACCTAATACCACACCTATTATCTAGCTCTCAATGGGGTTATTTATGAGCCATTGAAACGCTTCAAGGGAAATAATGAAGAGCCAAATCTTCCCGCTCGTGTTCCAGCGGTCGTGACATGTGGCAAGCCTATTTCCGTGGTCAGCTTTTCATCGGTAAATCATTTAGTTTCATTGCCTAATCTTGAATATTACGCTCACCCGAATTAACGTCATTGAAATACCTCTTAGCTTTTGCGTTGCAGCGCAAGATATATACGTTGGACATGGAGGAAGAACCTAACGAAAGTAAACAGGGGGTCGATAAAATACGTCGATAAAGACATTCTTCATTCGAGACTTCTCTCTTGATCCTCGACGAATCTCGTCGCTGGAGAATGATATCCAGACTATTGCCGCATTCATGAAGGGACTATTCATCGTTTGTTATACCCTCGTTCCTTCAACGCGGCAGTTTTTCCATCTCCCTCGTCGTTCGAGCGAAGAGACCGCATTACATTTCCCTAGATTGCCAATATATATTGCGATACCATAGTCCACGCACACAAGCATTCAAACTTTGTTTATTCCAGCGAACTACAGCGTCTGTGGATCTTTTGATTCTGAGTTTCTTAGCTCTCTGCCAATAGCGCAGGTTACAGTAGAACCTCGCTTACTCAAGCTTCGGCCAACTGAGGGACAGGGTTGCAAATAATGCACTACTTTTTTTTAATGCATTTACATTTTCAATAACCATTAGCTCTTATTGATTAATTGAAATAATTTCCATTAACCATTGAATGTTAATGGTTAATGAAACTTATTTCCATTAACCATTACATGTTAATGGTTAATGGGAGTTATTTCGATTAACCATTAAATGTTAATGGTTCATGGAAATTATTTCCATTAACCATTAAATGTTGATGGTTAATGGAAATTATTTCCATTAATATATAAGCGGTAATATTGAATGAAAATTATCTCCATTAATCATTTAATGTTAATAGTTAATGAAAATAATTTCCATTAACCATTACATGTTAATTTGGTTAATGGAAGTTATTTCGATTAACCATTAAATATTCATGGTTCATGGCAATTATTTCCATTAATATATAAGAGTTAATATTTAATGAAAATTATCTCCATTAACCATTTAATGTTAATGGTTCATGGAAATTATTTCCATTAACCACTAAATGTTAATGGTTAATGGAAATTATTTCCATTAATATATAAGAGTTAATATTTAATGAAAATTATCCCCATTAACCATTTAATGTTAATAGTTAATGAAAATAATTTCCACTAACGATTTAATGTTATTAGTTAATTAAATTTATTACAAATAACCATAATGCTAATGGTTAACGAAAATTATTGTCATTAAACATTGACATTGAATTTAATTAAAATGGTATTAATCGATTGGTTTTATTCTGGGCCACAATGACCCAAAGGGTCATACCCAAAGGTATGACCCTCCAAGTTCTCAATGGCAATAGAGTTGTGAAAATCTTTTGAAAACCTTTTGAATATATCACAAAACTTTGTTTCATCCAATTTGACAGAATATTAAGGTTTATGTGATACAAAATTCATCGCTGATGATCGGATATTGAAAATGTTAATACCAGAGAGACCAACGTTAAATGATGACAAACTTTGAATTAATAAATAAAAAATAATGTTTTTTATACTGAGTTTCCTCTTATGCAAGACACGCTCTCACTGTATTACCTCGCACAAACGAGGTACACTACTGTTCTGGTGTATAACTTTTTTTCGCCGTGAACAATGATCTCATTATTCTCCTGATCGCGGCACAAGATCTGAATTTATGCAACACGCGCGCAAACGTTTATGTAGTCAGTCGCTTTTTCTCAGTTTTCTGCCCTTTTTTCCCAACATTCTTTAATTCGCCATCTCTTATTCCACGTCTATCTCCTACCTCTTTGTCTCTTCGTCTTTTCCTCTCCCTCGTTCTTTCTTCCCTCTGAATTATCTGCCTCTATCTCTCTATCTTTTCCCTCTCTCTCTCTGATTCGTGAGTCCCAGACCATCGCAAGCGAAGCAGCCCACTTCGATTTATGCGTATTATACGCCAGAATGGACTTTTGAATTGCAAATCCGTGTCGTGTATACCTCGCCATATTGTTGAATAAGGAGAGTACACAGTGTGTGCTGTGCATGTGTGCATGTGTGTGTTTGTAAATGTGCCTCTATCTATTTTCCTATTTCATTTCATCTCTGACTACCTCCGCCATTTTATTGCACTATCTCATATACCTATGCCCACATTACTCTATTTCTCTCCGTCTGACCATAGAAAATTTGAACGGGTTAATTGATACACATTCGCGATATTTTTCATTGCGTAACCCCAGACATGCCTAAGTAGGTTTCTGCTTTCTCCTTATCCTTTCTTTTGACATTTCCCTCTCTAAGTCAAAAATCAGCGATGAGGTTTCAACCTCAATAAAACCTCAAAATGTACACCCAGATTAAAGGTCTAGCCTATTTAACTAAATTCTACTTAAGGTAGTAGTCCTCCGTGAAATCGTTTTGAAATTTTTACATGTTGTTACTTAAATCTTGAAAAGTACAAACAAATTTGTGTTTACTTAATTTTGCATGAATTTGTTTATGATTTTGCACGCCAAAGTGGAGTCCTCGAAAAAAGGTGACTTATTTCGGGGAAACAGCCTTCCGTAGTCATCTGAAATCAATAATTCATTTTGTTGTTTTCAATACATCAACTAGAATGTTTGAAGGATGTTCTGCAATTTTTTGAGATTTTTCCGACCGATAGTTTGGTCACAATACTTGTTCAAAAATGGACAAGGTCAAATCGACCCAGATAAGTTAACTAACTAATGGGTTGACAAAAAAATGATCAAATAAACGATTATAGTACCTACGACTAGACCTTTTTTCTGGGTGTAAGAGGTTTCTGCTTCCTCGTTATCGTTCCATTCAAAATTTCCCTCTCTAACCAACATAAGTCAGAAAACAGCGATAAAGTTTAAACCCCAATGAAACCCTAAAATATAGTGAACTGGAGTTTTACGGTCACCATTGTTTCACCAATATTTTTTTATTTTCATGATTTTCAGATCATTTGATCCACTTAAAAATATTATACGTTACCTACAATCTTTGTATATTGAAGTACATTTTTTTGACCAATTTTCATGAGCGAAGAAGCGAATGTTGATGGAAATAAAAAAAATGCCTCGAGCGAGTGAATTCGGCCCTCGATAATTTTCGACTTGTCTCTGGCATTCGGGATATTAATGTCGTATCACAAGAGGGCACATACAAGGCGTTTGCACTGAGAACAAAGTCCACCAGTGTCATGGCTTTGGCAAACAGCAATGTCATTGTATGGGAATCGAATCAATAGTTCTTTATTCAGTGTCCGATCAGTGTATCTCGCGCTTTAATGGATCACTTTGTGATTCTATATCGTATATACAAAAATTTGTATATACGTATGCGAATACAAGAGTGTATGCGTCTCTTCGATTTTGTCTCTTCTATGCTCGACTTGTATAATCGCAGTTTTTATCCCAAAGACTCGTTATCGCGGTGACGCTCATAAAAGACTCGTAAAATAACGACTCAATGGATTTACAGTGTTTCGCTTTTTAATGACGCAGAAGAGATACGTTTCAGAAGACTGCTCGAGAAATCTTCGCTCTACAGAAAACATTGTAGTCCACTGTCTATATTCGCGATATTATTTACAATGTAGAAATTGAGAAATTGAATTGTGAAGAAAATCGAAACAAACGAGCTTTTGCTCTATTGAATCGAGATCATGTGATGAGTGCATTGAAGGTTGTTGACATCGTTATCACACTGACTGACCCGCAATAATTACTTTGCAATATCGCACAATCCGAGTCGTTAATTGGGTGAATTGTTTGTGCTTTCAGAATTTTTTATTCGCCTGGAAGACCTGAGAGAAACGACAGTTTGCCGAGGCAACAGAATGGAGGGGAATGAAATTTTCAACGTTAACTTCAGGTAACTAAAATTATTCGAAACTTCTTCGTATTAATTTTTTTAACCGCTTAAAAGTGTATTAGGGGAAGATGCTCTTATGAAAATTCAAAATTAACGTAGATGTTTAAATTGCTGTGATTTATGAATATCGAAAGAAATATTAAGGTATGAGTCTACTTCAAAACGCCAAAAAAAAGCAAATTTTTAAGACTTTTTTCTCAGCTCCTTTATCAGATATGACTATTAAACTAGTATCACAACATTGTTTCATCCTTCAAAAGTACAAAACAAAAATTTATTTTTCATTTTGATTCTTTGAATAATTTATAGAAGGTGCCAAAGTCGAAAGTGTCTTGCCCCATGGCCGACAGTTAATCTAAGGATTGGCAAGTGTGAAACAAAAAAATAAAAAAGCATTTTGAAGAGGAAGGTTTCTTACATGACAATCAATCACCGTTAATGAAAAATCGATTTAAAGAAAGGGCGGATGTTTGAAATGAAAGTAAAAGATTAATTTTTTAAAATTTATTTCAAAGATCCGCCATTTTTTTTAATCTTCTTCTTTAAAATGCTTTTTTTCATTTTTTCTTCCAGACTTGGCAATCCTGAGATTAACTGTCGGCTATGAGAAAAGACATTTTCGACTTTGGCGACTTCCATAAATTATTCAAAGAATCGAAATGAAAAATCAATTTTTTTTTTTTTGTACTTTTGAAGGATAAAACAATTTTGTAAGAACAGTTTAATAGTCATATTTGATAACGAAGCTGAGAAAAAAATCTTTGAAATTTGCCTTCTTAAGTAGACTAGTACCTTAAATAAAAAGAAAAAAAAAATACTAAAACAGAAATGCTTCGTCTTATCAGAACATTTCGAGATTTTCAAGATCGCAATTTTTTTTTCATTGCATAATTTGCGGGGCGCATAACTTTTTTATCACTATTGCAGCAACAACGGAACATCGATAAAAATACCATTTTTAATATTGCTTAATGGTAATAAGTTATGGAATGGAAATAAAATAACAATAACAAGGTTGTGCCTTTTGTTCTTTTCAAATGTAATAAAAAATTGAAAATCGCAATGACTCGCTTCAGAAAAAAATAATTTTTGGGCAGATAATAAGATAATGTGTAAATGTGGTCAAACAATATTAAAAAAATACATTTATTTCAAAGTCAAAGAAATGTAATTTTAACACATTTTAAGTTTTCGTATGTTTTTTTTTTTTTTATAAAATAATGTTATCCTACCATTTTATCGTCAGTTAGTGGATTTGAAATCTCTTTTTCGTCATCTGAATTATTTTCAACCCCAAACTTTTTGAAAACATAATGATAACTCAATGCATCTTCCCAACTATCATGCGTTCATAAACATCCCTTTTTCTGGGATTCATCTTCGAATTTCGAGGTCGCAATTTGCTCAAAACACTGTCAAGATTTCGCATTAAAATATTACACGAACGATAGAAAAAAAAAATAGATTTTTAGTAATTTTTCGACTCTACCTTGGCAGGTATAGCAATCCTAATGGGCAATAGCTATTGCGCTGCAAAGTGTTTTTACAGCTAGAAATGCAATTCTTCAAACGACGTGACCATCGCCAAGCGATTTCTATCGATGTAAATTGCTTGACCCACATTTTCTCCAACCCTCGATGGAAAACAACAAAAAATGCAGCGCCACACAAATTCTATTGAGATGGATCATATTGTTTTCTTTTTACGAACCATATTTTTGTTCCTCAAAATGGTCTTGCTTCTAAGCAAAGTTGGTTCGCAAATCCCGGAACGAAAGAAAGAAAGAGAATGAGAAAGAGAGAGAGTAGAAATTCTCGTCGAGCCTAAAGCAATAGCTTTCCGGGCACCCTGCCATTAAGTCAGGGTATTTATGGGCTCGTTCATTTCATTTTATGTTTCAATTTAGATGCATTGATACTTGTTTGTTTACATGCAAACTGCCACTCATTCATTCGGGAGGGGGCCCGTTACCGTTGCTCCTTGCTCGCTCTTTCGCTCGAGCTTTTGCTCGAGCTTTCGCTCTCTCGTCGGTGCGAGCGCCATTCAATGAACGACGAAGTACTAGCGTTGATGCCGAGGCTCGAGCGATGCCCATAGCACCTAAGTACCCATTATTATGCCCTTAACCCCAACACCCCTCACTTTTGCTCTTGCTCCCTCTCTCTCTCTCGCGCTCGCTCTCCCTCTCTCTCTCCTTCTCTCTCTCTCTTTCTTGCTCGCTCTCTCCTTCTCTCTCTTTGGCTCGGCGAAAGAGAGAGGAGAGGAGTGAACCCGCAGCGAGTCCGAGTTACTTATTGTCCGCTAGCGCATTACCGGCTCGATTTAGTGATCCTTATCAAACCTCTCTTCTCCTGCGTTGCGTTATTTCTCTTTGCTTATGCCACTTGGCATCCCCCCTCAGCTCGCCAATCGCCATCTTCCCATTTTTATTTCTCTAATGGACCATTATACGGTAGTTTTCAGCAACGCCCTCGATTCTCGTACCAACACGAATTACGCAGGTGCAAAAACATTGGAGAATTATATTTCATCTATCCTTTTATCTACCATCGGTAAGATTTAGCCTTAAGGGAGTCGAGTCAGCGCAGAAACGCCGATTTTTGAACATAAATATATAGATGTTCGTTGAATACGTTGAAATGAAATATGGGTTGTAAATTAAAAATGTGGCCTATAACTCCATAATAAGGACCTAAAAAAATGTGACCTAAGCAGTCCGGAAAAGTGTTACGAAGAAAAAGATCCGTCAAGAGGTTTGGTGAGAATCGTGGCACAGCGCAGTAAAACTCAAAAATCGATTTATGAGAATTGTTATTTGTATCTTGAAGAGTACAAAAATATTTTGATTACTCAATTTTACATGAATTTGTTTATGATTTTGTACGTCAAAGTGGAGTCCTCAAAAAAAAGGTGACTTGTTTTGGGAAAGCACATAGCCTTCCGTAGTCATATGAAATCAAAAATCAAAAGCGATTATTGTTTTCTAGGCTTAATTCTAGGTCTATAACTTATAATATGCATATTTTAAGAAAAAAAAACGAAATGGCGGACTTGTCAAAAAAAAGGTCTTCGAAATTGAAGTTTTTTTTGATAAATTGTTTAAAAAAATTCATTGATTATTAAAAAATTGAATGTTTTAAAGGTTATATACTTAGCTATGTGTGTCTAAAATGACGGGTAAAATTTGTAGCCAAATTGGTTGAATAGTTTTTAGTCAGTGCTCCCCCGAAGTTTCGAAAACGTAGTTTTCAAAAAAACGCGTTTAAAGTTTTGACAATAGATTTTGTATAAAAAAATTATACTTGCATTAATCAGCCATGCCTGGTGCAGAGGGCAATCCTTCCGTTTCCTAAAAGTTATCTCAAAGCTCTCTTCATTCCTTCGAGAGTTTCAGTTTCTGGTGATTGCCAAATCGCAGTAATTAGTCATTTTTAATATTAACTTATTAGTTAATTGCTCTCTTCTTTCGGCTATAACTTTAAAAATATTTTAAATTTCGGTCCGAAACTTTTACAGTATATTCTTAAGATGTTTACTTTGCGAAAAATCTAAAAAAAAAAACAAACAAAAATTTTTAGAACCTATCACAGTGAGTTACTACCTTAAGGGTTATGACTAGAGTCAACAATTTTTTCAATACTCAACGAACATTTATATTTATGTTCAAAACAAAAAAGCAAAGCAAAGTATTCAAGAAATTACAATCTTATAAACCAATTAATTTCCGAATTTGGATTTATTTATTCGATAGCCGATTGTACTTTCATCTACTGGCAGTAAACTTTAGCCTTAAAGTAAAGGCTCTTGAAACGTCTCGAAAATTAGTTTTTTTTTTCAATGGAAATTAATTTTCGCGCTTATGAATAAAATTTTAATTTTTTCTTTCAACAAAGACAAATTAATTTTCGGATATCGGTAAAATTTTTATCTTACGACTCATTGTATGGTATTTTCAGTCGACGCTTTCAATTTTCATAATGATTCGCACCAGGTGCGAAACCATTCGATAATTATTACAATTATCCTTCCTCCCACCACAAAAATATTAAGCCTTGGAAGCAAAGATCGCTCAAAAACTCCTTATTTTTAATGAATGATGAAAATGAAACAAAATTCAGGGTTTCAGGCGACACTTTTTTAATGAGCTACTGTAATGGAATTTTCAGCGACGCCCTTAATTCTTATGACTCCATAAATTAAGCGCAGGCAAAATGATGCGAGAATCATTTAAATCTATATTCTCTCACTTAACCCAATAATATGTACCTTTGGAGCGGAGACACCTGAAAAATCTACTTTTTTGGCCTTCAAACAAAATCAATGTCCCGCCAAATGCCGATTAATAGTTCGAAAAAACTGCGAGTAGGTATTAAATTAATAAATGAAGGTTGATCATAAAAAAAAAAGGAAAAAGGAATATAGATATATTTTGGAACACTTGTGCCGAATTCGCGCTGGATAGCTATCGGCTGGGCAGAAGAGCGGGAGAGCGTATCGAATCGTCTTTCCCGGGGTAAATTGCAGGAGAGCAGCGGCTCGCGGGGCCTGCAGCGGTTTAATGGGCTAGCGACCGGTAAGGTAGGCTTTCCCTTACCCAGGGGGGATAAGGGTCGCCCCCTCGCGGTATATAATACAATATATTTCCCTTCTCAGTCTCACTAACGAGTTTTAAACTCGCGTTTAAATAAATTGCTTGCCAATTACCTGGAGCAAGGATCGTGGCGAGAACCTCGCGAAACTTGCAGAGCACGAGAGAGAGAGAGAGAGAGAGAGAGAGAGAGAGAGAGAGAGAGAGAGAGAGAGAGAGCCTGAGAAGAGAAGAAATCGCTCAGAGCGTCGAGTACGATTTTATACGCATCCAACGCTTTCATAACACGTTCGATCATATATTGCTCGCATTATTCGTCAAATTACACACGGTTAATGGCCACAGAGTGCTCGATAATTAATATTAAGGCTGTCCGCAATATCGACCACCGTAATACTTACAAAAAGTTTTACAACAAATTTACAGCTGCGAGTTTCAGCCAATTTAGTCTTTCAGCGTAAACAAATAAGCGATAAAATAATAAGAAAAAATTATTTTTAACATTACTTAAAAAATTATTTTTAAAATTACTTAAAAAAATTTTAAAATCAATTTAAAATTTTTTAAAATTACTTAAAAAATTATTTAAAAATTGGCTTATTTCGAAGGATAACGGGACGGACAACGCGAGGATAAACCAACGTGACATCCCAATATTGCCGTTATTCGGCATATTTGATCGTCGCGTGAAAAGTGAGAGGAAAACGCGTGTTCCGCGCGACGAGAATCTGTAAAATATCGACTGCGAAAAGTCCGCTTGTTATCCTGTGCGGGGAAGAGAAAGTAGCGATGCAGCGCGGGCAGAAAACGGCATGAGGATGCGACTCACAGCCGCCAGATGGCAAAGGGAATTACTTCCACGGTGCGCAGAGAGGTCTCTGCGAACGGACCACGAAACGCTCTCTACCGTCCCCTTTCCTGTGGAATCGATCTTCAAACGAAAAATTTTCCTCAACATTTTTTCGAATTGTGAAAATTTGACGTATTCTCGCTTTTTCTTTTTTTTCATCGTTCGAAACCCGACACTTTGAAAATTGAACAAAAATAACACTTTCTTTTAACAGAATCCAAAAAAGATTTTATATTTTCGTCAGTTTTTTCAGTCCCGCTGTTTTGAAATGTTTGATCAATAGAAATATTCAGTTTTTTTTTAAATTCAATAATAGTGATATTTGTCTTGAGTTTTTTCGTTTTTATTCTGAATCAATGGTTTTGGAAAAATAAAAATTGCAGTTGTTTCAATGAATGCACATTTTTCCAAAAAATCTTTAAAACTGAGAGCTACAATTTTTTAAATAAAAAACCGGATTTTTTAAAGTCTTTCTTCCATGATTTTTTTCCATGTAAATATTTATAAAAAAGAACAATTGTTTCATATACTGAAAGTTCAAAGATAACTCTTATATTTTTTAAGTCAATCGAATAGGTACTTTTTTTTACAGTGATCCAAAAAGTTAGTCGGGTCAAATTGACCCAGTGTGACCAACTTGGAATTATTGTGAGGTGTGACCAGCGAGGATTAATTATGAAAAATAATGGATCAATACGAATATTTCGAGAGAAAAGTGTCTTGAATATTCTAGACGTGCGCAAGATATTGATTGTTCAAGAAGATTATTTGTATAGTAGTTTGTTTAATGATTGAAAAAGATGGATTCTGAAAATAAAAAGAGTATGAGAATCGAATAAGTGTGAAATTTTATACACCTTTTCTACAAATATTTGTACATTTGTTTCAGAAAAAATAATTTGCAAATTTTCGTGAGATTTCGATGATGCTTTCACTGCTACTTATTTTAACTCATTTTTTTTGCAAATCTAAATTTTTGTTTATATAAAAAATTATTTCTTTTTGATTTTTTTCTGGTAAAAATCAACAGGATGAATCAAGAAAGAATATTGTTAAATAAGAATGTACTCCGAAACACCGAAATTGGAAAAAAAATTGTAGTTTATTCTGGGATTATACACAATAAAGATAATCTCAAGTTTTTCGTGAAACCTTTAATTTTAATAATTTTATTAATTTTGAAAATCGATCAAAATGTAGATTTTCGATGTTAAGGATAAATGCTCCTCAAACAATATTTTAAGTATTACGTGTTAGATCTATCTATAATGTTCTCAATAGTCAACATATATATGATTTTTCCATCAAAACATAATGATTTTTGTTATTGTTCTGTTATTATTATCATTATTGTAAAAGATTTTTCCGTCTGAAATAAAATGAACAAATAAATAAACGTTAAAAAAATGTGAGCGTATAATATCGTGCTTTAAATTCGTGCCGAAGAATGAAAAAAAATTTCACATCAAACCATCTGACACTAAATCACGGTCCCCAAACATTTTACAACGTCGTATTATGATAAAATATATCTACAAAACAGCAGGATGTCGTTCGTAAAGACAGTATATATTTTCCCGTTTTCGCTGAAGCTTACAATTTAAAAACTTTGCGTATTCTCACGACATTTTCACTCGCATTTTCTCCCCCTCGAATATTTTCGATTGATCCCCGGAGATCCTCGAGCCAACCCTGTGAGGAGGGTTGGTGGTAGGTAAAAAAACAGAAAGAACACGGAGCGCCGAAAAAAATAAAAATGGCTCGACGCCATTTTGCTCGCTCAGGAATTCCGTAGTGAGCCAGGGGGCTTCATGATCTCGTGTGATTATCGTCGAACTCTCGTATGTAGCGCTGCTGTGTCGCAAAAAAATAAAAAATCAAAAAAGATAAAAGAAAAATGAGAGAAGACGCGAAGGGAGACGGGAGGTGAAACGAGACGCCGCGTCGCGACGTTCGACGTCGACTTTCGGCAATGAGGAATGAGGGCTTCTCCTTCACATATATACACATGCATCAAGCAGATTTTTGCTGCACTCGCGCGGGTGCAATGGCCCTTTTGGATGCTCCCTTCTCTCTCTTTTGCTCTCTCCCTCCTCCCTTTTTTTATTTAATCGCTCTTCTTCCCTCTCCTCTCCTCTCCACTCCTCTCCTCTCCTCTCCTCTCCTCTCCTCTCCTCTCCTCTCCTCTCCTCTCCTCTCCACTCCTCTCCGCTCCACTCCTCTCCTCTCCTCTCCACTCCTCTCCTCTCCTCTCCTCTCCTCTCCTCTCCTCTCCTCTCCGCTCCTCTCCTCTCCTCTCCTCTCCTCTCCTCTCCGCTCTTGTTCGTAATTTTTTTGTTGCTTCACTGTCGCTCGTTTGGCAGGTTCTCTCTCCTCTTTCTCTATCTTTCGCCCTTTCCGTTCGCGCGAACGTTTTTTTTGTTTCTCGCTCACCGCGGCCAATCGTCTCCCCATACTTGCCTAATTTCTTCTCCCGCTTTTTGATGAACCCCACATCCTCTCATCACCGTCGCGGCACCATTTTAGTCCCTCTGGTCTTATTCGAAATATCCTCAGGGGTAACCTCCATCATCCATCGCGGCTTCTCTCAGCCTGTTCTCTCGCTCCCTTTGAAAGTTCATCCCTCCCAGCATTTTCTCTTTCTCTCCCTCTCTTTCCCTCTTTCTCATCATACGTTCTCAACACCGCGTGAATTCGCTTCGTGTTTTTTACATTCTTTCGCTCTTCATTCCACGTGTGCGAGGTTGAGTCAAAATATTCAAGCAAATATCACGAACGCACCATCGAGAAACGCTGTGTTACAGACGCGAGACAAAAATCCTCCCCTGTTATCTTATCGCAAAGATGAAACGCATCTTTGTATTTTGATGTACTCTTCGTCGAGTCGACGAGCGATTAACGAGCCAAATGACAAAAATAACGCGGAGCGCGGGACGAGCGTTTTGTTTTTTGGCCAATGATATTTCCGCCATGATTTATCTTTGTGAAGTTTAACGTAGACGACGAATTTTAATTATCTTAATTTGTCCTTTTCCATCGTAAATACTTGGAAGGATTCACAATCGTTTACGCTCCGGACCCCATCTTTTTTCCAATTTTTTTTTGTGATGTTTTGGAAAATGAATGCCGATTATATTAACACTTCACGGTCGCACTGGGTCATTGAAGACCCGAGTGAAATTTCACTTGGGGATTTCTTCGCTCAGATAGCTATTTACAACGTTAAGAACTATACGTTTCGGACTTTAATAAACATTGATTCACATTCTACGAGCATTGAAGAGTAGTCGAGAATTTTTTTAGATTTTTAGAAGCAGTTTAACCCGTGTAAAATTGTATGCAGACACAGAAGACCCAGTGCGACCGTGGAAGCATCTAAATTACAGTGCGACCGCGGAAAGTTAAATTCAATTTATTCCAAAAATTAAAGCTGCATTTTATTAAACCTTCCAGGGGATTTGTGTTGATATTTGTTGTACACTTTAGGAAATTGGGGAACGACAGCCCCCTTAAGCCGGTTCATACTCTCTGTGGCTTTCCACCATCAAATCAGTTTACTTTTGTTCTATCTTGAACGAATTCTCCGACATTTTGCCGAAACTCAAAAAAAAAAAAATTGTTCTCAACGTTAAAAATGTTTTTCTTTTTGATGGTCCATTTCGCCACTGATGTAGCGCATCCGCGTTAAAATGGATGAATACATCAAAGTAATCATAATTTGAAGAAAAACAAAAATTTTCGGACCTAGTTTTTTAGGGTGGTCCATTATGCCCCAGGTATCGTGGATCGGCCTAAAAATGAGTCGATACATCAA
The DNA here is from genome assembly GCA_946863875.1 of Alloplasta piceator. Taxonomy (NCBI): domain Eukaryota; kingdom Metazoa; phylum Arthropoda; class Insecta; order Hymenoptera; family Ichneumonidae; genus Alloplasta; species Alloplasta piceator. The sequence continues at coordinate 16,153,445 of OX333077.1, read as the reverse complement.
ATTTATGATAATTTGACAAGAAAATTAAAAAAAATTGTGGAGGGCCGTCGTAACCCACTCTCCCCTATGTTGAATACATCAACAATAAATATGGTAATTATGCAGCTTGATGGCTTGTCCGAATTTTCGTGATTCCGAAATTTTTTCTTCGGGATACCCTTCCTTTTAACACCAATAATGATATTCCGTTGGGGGAGCTCGGAAAAGTGGTGCTTTTCTATTTTTTTTACACAAAACCAAGAAAAAATTGAAATAAAATAAATTCGCAATAAGTTCAGAGAGTTTCAGGAGTTTCTTTCGTTTTTTCAGGTTTGATAAAAAAAAAAAGGAAGGGTACCCTGAAGAAACATTTCTGGAATCACGAAAATTCGGACAAGTCATCAAACTGCATAAATACGAAAAATATATTTTGTAGCATATTGGAGATGGAAAGGTTCATTTCTTTGGATACGTAGAATTTTTTTTGTCCGGCACAAGATTTATTTTTTTTTCGTTTCATAATTGAAATAGTCCACTAAATATTCACGGAATCCTAATTTTTGGAAGTCCCAGAATATATTTTGCAAAAAATTGTAGCCCAAAGTTCCCAGTAGCGTGCTTTTTTCTATTGCGAGCATTTTTTTTCTCTCAACTTTTATCTCTTCAATAAAAATGTCTATATTGTAACACTCAAATTTACCAAAAAATTTCATCCCATTAAGGAGGTTCATCTGGTACCGAGTGAGTCAAAAGAAAAATGGCAATGCTTAACCTCAAAATAAGCGGTGACTAGCGTAGTTATTGACAATGCTTAACCTCAAAATAATCAGCATTTTCGAGACTAATTAATTTATTATTAAACTCACAAGTACCTAATCGATTTTATGAAGCTCTAAAAATATTCCTTAGATACTTTTTCATAATTTCTTAAATTTCCGTTAAAATCTGTATTGCAATGATTGTGAGATTAATATTTATAGACGGAATCCCATAAGAGCCCATGTCATTTAGGAATTACATTTCTATTTATTTCTCACGAACAAGGTATCCTCGGGTCTTGAAATTTTAACAGATGACTTTTTAGATACTAATAACTTTATTCTGATTTTTTTATCAACATCTGTATTGAAAATCGTGTACCAGATGAACCTCCTTAAAAAAATTTGTCCTCACAGCTCAAGATCTCCTACTGCCCCTCAAAACATTGATACCCTCTAACATCAGAGTTGCGAAATGTTCAATGAAAAAGTAATGCATTAACCAATAACCATTAAAATGATTTTCATTAACCTTTAAATGTTAATGGTTAATTAAAATAATCTCCACTAACCATTAACATTAAATGGTCAATGGGAATTATTTCAATTGGTCAATAAGAGTTAATGGTTATTGAAAAATTAAATGCATTGAAAAAAGTATAATGCATTATTTGCAACCCTGTCTAACATTGACCCTAACTTTTATATAAAAAGAATAATTTGAATTGTTAATCTAAAAAGAATGAAGCTCTTATCGACGCCGTCAAGAAAAACTATATTTTTTTACACTGCAATTTCTAATCTATACGTGACAAAATCTCATTTCGAGAATCAACTGAAGGAAGAAAGAAGCTGCTTTTCTCAAAATCCCTGTTCACTGTGTATCAAGAATAAAAACGATGAGAATTAATGTTGAGAACGAAGGGGATAACGAATGTAAACGACGAAATCCACGACTGGTCCTCAGCTCTGCCGTAAACGACACGCGCCCCACGTCGAACCATCAGGAAAGCTTTTGCCCATGGTCCTCATCGTCGTCGTCGGCGTCGTCGACGATGACGACTACGACGACGACGACGTCGACGACGAGCTCGCACACGCTGGGGCTTAAAGGCCCTGACTTTTACGATTCTGTTCAAGTGGTCATAAAACTGAAGTTTACTGCCGTCATGATTATCGAGCAAACTGCCTGCCACCTGTCGGAGCCCCGCACACGATTTCCCCTCTCTCTTCTCCTTTTCACCCTCTCACTCACTCTTTCTCTCTCCGCAAGCAATGACTATAATACCAGACTCTTTCGGGTCTTCGACGCTGTTTGTGATCACACGAGGAAGTCTTTTCACATATCGCCCATCCAGAGTCTATACCGGTTAACCGATGAGCACTAAAATCGCTATAGACTCGTGAAAAGCCTCTTTATATCTACCACCAATGTCTAAATAAAACAAACAAGCGTAGACACATCGGGACCATTCCATGTCAAATCGACCACTTTTAACCCTGACTACTTTCGATTTGACTGAAACTTTTTTATCTTTTTCTACTCTATCAAAAACATTTTTCAGAATTTTTTCAAATTTTTTTACCCAACCGATAGAAATTTATAATTTTTCGAAAAAATTGACTTTTTATTTTTCAAATATCTATAACTTTTTCAAAAATTGACTCGTCGTGACGATTTTGTTTCAACATTTTTGTTTTTAAATGTAATTTTCAGAAAAAAATAGAAAAAAAATATTGAGATTGATCCTCATCAACGTTGTTTTTGAATTTTTGGAAAAAACCGAAAATTATTCGATGATCGGCATTTACAATTTTGTTTTTTTCTGTAGAAACTTTAACATTTCCTACAAATTCTTTGAAATTTTCAGAGTGGGAACTTTTCGTTTTCTTTTTTTTTCAATTGGAAAAAAATTTTTTTTTTTTCAACTCAGCTTATTGCTCATAATGTTGGATTTTTGAGGATGTTAAAAGAACCTCAAAGTTCGAAAAAAAATTAAATAATAAATGAAATTAAAAGTGGTGATCATCGAAAAGATTTCAATGTTTTTTGAAAAAGTAAGAAAAAAAAGTAGAAGATAGTTGTGAATAATTTTTTAATATATTTTTTTTTGAAAACTACATTTAAAAACAAAGAAAATGAAAAAAAATTGTTGTTTGGTTCATTTTTGGACAAACAACAGGCTTTTAAAATTTTTTAAATGATGATTCATTTGTGATGGAATTCGTTTCATGTTTTTTTTTTTTTCATTACCCAAAAACCATAATTTATCAAATAATTTTATATATAATAGGTATAATTTCATCACAAATTAACAACTTGGAATTGGAAAGCCTGCTGTTTGTCTAAAAATGAACTAAATAACAATTTTTCTTTTCATTTTCATTGTTTTTGAATGTTGTTTAAAAAGTATATATACAAAAAATATTCAAAACTATCTTATATTTTTTTCTTACTTTTTCGAAAAACTTTGCAATTTTTTCGATGATTACCATTTTGAATTTCATTTCTTATTATTATTATTCTTAACTTTGAGGTTCTCTCAACATCTTCAAAAACCCCTAAAGTGGTATTACGAGAGATAAGCCGAGTTAAAAAAATAATAATTTTTTTCAATTGAAAAAAAAATGACGATCATCGAGAAACTTTTGTTTTTTTCCAAAAATAAAAAAAAATGTTGCGGATCGGTCTAAATAATTATTTTCTATTTTTATCTGAAAAGTACATTTGTAAACAAAACTTTTGAAAAAATAAACGTCCTGATGAGTCAATTTTTGAAAAAGTTATAGATATTTGAATAATAAAAAGCCAATTTTTTTGAAAAATTATAACTTTTTATCGGTTGGGTAGAAAAATTTGAAAAAATGTCGAAAAATGTTTTTGATAGAGTAGAAACAGATAAAAAAGTTTCAGCCAAATTGAAAGGGGTCGGGATCAAAAGTGGTCGATTTGACGTGGAATGCCCCATAGATATGTGTCTGTGTTTGTGTGTGCGTGGACGAATTTATGTCTCTCTCCCACCATCCCTTGGGTTTTGCGTTCCGCACGGATTCCCCATTCAACGATCGTAAAGTCCTCTCGCGTATATGATGACTCTCGTCTCGCGGTTTCATCGTCCATCAAAGAAAACACGCCCGCCTCACCCCCACAGTCTCGATTCGATTGGTAATGAAATTTACGTTGACGTATTTACGACGAATAACTCAATTACATCGTAAACTCGACATTTCGTCTCTGCAGTATGTCTTTTTTTTATGAGACTCTAGATTAAGCTTCTGGTTCATCGTCTGACGGGAAATTGTTGTTCAGCGAGTTTCCCCGTTGATATTTTTCGACACTGGAAATATCTGTTGAGTGACTATGAAAAATCATGACGAGGGAAATGGCGACGTTGCATCAATGAAATTTTTGACAGCTGTTTTCGTAAATCGATTGATATCGTCACGCTAATTCATTTTTGAAAAAATTTTACATCGAGCGAATAATTTTTCAGCGACAAAAGTAATTCTGGAACGTTTTCTGGTCTATCATAGAATTGAGAAAAAAATGTCAGCCGGAATTTTTTACATTGCGAAGACCAAAATCTTGAAAGATAATTTGTTGCCCATTGCGAGTAATCATTTTGATGCAATTGCTATTTATAAGTCAGCAAGGAATTTCCCTAATGTTCGCTTACTCATAGAGAAAGCTTCAAGAGGAAATTTGTAAGTCAGAGGGTTTTTCTTATTACCGTATATCTTAGTTAAATATGGTTCATTCTATGTCAAATTGACCACTAGTTGGAATCGATCCCTTTCAATTTCGATGAAATTTAGTTAGAAGTTTTATTTTACCACAAAAGGAAGTTCTAGCAAAGGAAAAAAATTTTACAACATTTTTTCGAAAGTTATGCAAAATTCAAAATTTCACAATTTTTTGAATTTTTCAAGTTTATTTTTTAAACATCTCGAAAACTATTGTAGTTGCGAAAAAATCGTTTTGGGTTCGTCTTAAAGAGTATACTTGGGGCTATGAAAAAAAATTTTGAAACATGATGAATTTGGAGAATTTTGAATTTCAAAAAATCGTGAAAATCCACGGTGAACATCAAATTTTTGGTTCCATTTTTTTTACATAATACCGCTTGTACTGATCTTAAAAGATCCTGAAAATTTTAAAAAAAGTGTTTTGTTTTTTCAAAAATATGAATTTTTGAATTTTCTTTAAAAATAAATTTTTTTTTTTATCTCCAAGTTAAGTACAGTTGAGCAACGTAAATTTTACTACTCAAAATTACAAAATTACATGATTGCTCAACTTTACTTAACTCAGAGGTGGAAACAAATTTTTTTTTTAACAAAAATCAAAAATAATGCACACTTTGGAAAAAAAACGCAGTTTTGAAAATTTCAGGATCTTTTAAGATGAGTACAAGGTATTATATTTAAAAAATTGAATCAAAAATTTAATGTTGATCGTGGGTTTTCACGATTTTTAAAAATTCAAATTTCTTCAAATTCATAATTCAAAAAAAAAATCGGAATATTTTTTTTTTCGCAGCCCCAAGTATACTCTTTAAGATGAACCTAGAACGATTCTTTCGTAACTACAATAGTTTTCAAGATATTAAAAAAAAAGACTTGAAAAATTGGTGAAATTTTGAATTTTGCATAACTTCCGCAAAAAATTTTCTAAATTTTTTTCCTTCGGTAGAACTTCGTTTTATGATCAAAGAAAACTTCTGACCAAATTTCATAACAATTGAGAGGAGTCGATTCCACCTATTGGTCGATTTGGCATGGAATGACCCATATAATGTTCAAAAAACTTAAAATCCAGAAATCTGATCTCTTCCCTCAAGCATTGCCACGCAAAACGGCCTCAATGGGTGAATTCTACAAAGCTCGAAACTCTTCAAAATAAGCGCGAGATTCAAAGTTCAGCTTCAATGAATTTCCCTCTCTTTTAAAAAATTTTCCATTTGCCGCAATATTGTTAATTTTTACGTCGATATGAGGTCCTGACAATGAGCTGAACTGATTGAATTTATTGAAGGGTGTGGATATAGAAGGAAATTTCCCAAGTTGACAAAATAGTGGAACGAGAGGAAAAAGGTCAGTACCATCAGTAGGAAGCTTACTTTTACCAGAGTTAAGCAGGTGGATAACACTGAGCATTCGTAATAGCGGAGATGAGAGAGACCCGGGTGCCAAAGGGGTTGAAAGAGAGACGGAGAGAGAGAGAGAGAGAGAGAGAGAGAGAGAGAGAGAGAGAAAATGCGAAAGGAAGGAACATGGATGAGCGGAACGCGAACCAGAGAGGGTCAGAGCGAGAGGGAAAGAGATGAAGAGAGAGAGGAGGCAAATGGCCAGAGCCGACCAGAGAGAGCGAGCAGCTTATGACGGGCATTACTCGGCTCGTTATGGAATAATTTACGAGGTGCGAACCGCGGGGGCGATAATCCAACGACATTTACATCCCAATAAACACTCCGATACCAGCGGGCACACACACACACACACACACACACACACACACACACACACACACACACACATGTACGGCTACCACTTCTCTCTCTCTCTCAAACGATTCCTCCACATAAATGTACATATAATGCTACACTCTCAGTTTTACGACTTTTTAATTGTATGACCGTCGAATTGGGCAGTAAAGCATAAAGGGTCTCTCGTAAAAGCATTTATGATAACGCAAAGCGTCTATTACGCATACGCGCGTCTTCGACGATCGCCGTGACTCTGAGGAGATGCTTCTTGCATGAATATGAGGCGAATACTAGAATCGTTTGAGTATCTATGTCGGATTTTTTGTGGGTTCGAATACATTGACTTGTACGAACGGTCACTCTTTTTTTTCTTGTTCAGTCCTGAATTTACAGGATTTACTGAAAACGCACACAAAAGAGAAGATTACCAAGACCATCAGCGTCACCACTCTGAAATGACATGAAAAGAGCCTCCTTGTGTGCTGAAGTATATTTTATCAATTCAGAGAGTTATGTCTTTCGCTTAGATTCTTAATGGAGAAAAAAGTTCAGTCAACGCCATACCAGTTGTTTTGTTTATAGATAAATATTATTCTAAATATTTTCCGGTGAATTTGTAGTGTTCATCGAGAGCGAAAATGAGATCCAGCTCGTCAGGATGAGACTGAAATTTGATTTTCCAAAGGATTGCCTAAAAATATGTAAATCATGTCGATACAATTGATTTCCTGTAACACAATTGTTAAATAGAGTAAAAGCCGGATAGTTGCCCCGGGGGGATAGTTGCCCCGGTTTTTAATATACACTATAGTAGAGATGTCCCTAGCGTTATAGCGCTTTTCTGTAATTATTAATATGCCCTCGCAGGCCTCAGTGTCCAAAACATAGGACAGGGCCCACAAGTTTCGTCTGTGTTAGTGAAAATCTTCCACGGTGAGACCTCGACGAGCGTTGTACTAATATTGGTGACTAATTTTTATTGAATAAATAATGTTATGGTTGAGGATTCGGTCAACTATTTGTTTCCTCGCATGCATCAGAGTTTCAACTGCACGGTCTGATACGGTATATTGTTGAATAGCTTTTATTTATTTTTTTAATAGAAAGGGCAAGTATCCGTATCGAAAAGGATAGTCGCCCCAAATTCTTTTCCGGTTAGTTGCCCTAACGGCAATATGACAAAAACCCAGGCGTAGTCCTTGCTAGACCGAAGTTAGTTTAGCACTAGCGTTTGAGGAACTAGATAAGAAAGAAAAACTGTCAATTAAAGGTATTTAGAAAAATAATGAAATTGTTAATTACAAAATAATAAAATTGATAATAAAATATCTAAATAAAAAAATAAAATTTAAAAAATATAATAATATAAAATAATCTGTAACTTTGATATTAATTATAAACTCCTTCGAACTATTTTCGACGTGAGGCGACTATCCGTCACGTTGGGCAACTATCCCTCTTTGAAGAGGTCGAATGAAACGGGATTTACTCAAAAACAATATTAATTGGGTTTACAAAAATAGTGCACAATGAAAGATTAAATACCAATGTCTTAATATACACGAAGCATGTTGTCAGTGGATACTTAATTTTTAAGTAGTAGAGCTTTTTCCTTAAGTGCACTGAGAAAAAAAAATGGTTGAAAATGCAAAATCGTTAGTTGAATACAGGCAACTAAATGGTTATTTGGTCTAACTAAATAATTAGTTTCTTGAATAATTCCGCGCTTCGGTTAACCAAAATATTGTTCAGGCAACAAAAATTTGGATTGTACAACTAAATATTTAGTTGCACGTATTCAACTAAATGATTTTGCATATTCAACCATTTTTTTTTCTCAGTGTGTGGCAACTATCCAGCTTTTACCCTATTTTTTGTCTACGTCCAGAAGGAACTCTTTGATCCAGATTCACCTTAGCACAAGCTCGTTCCTGCCTCGTAACTTGTGTTAATAATTTTTGAAAGGTTATAGCTTTCGATTGACTTGACTGCAAGGACAACCAGGAATTCTCCGCACAGTAGCGGCTACCGATTCTCGCAACAGTATTTATCCTCGCGGCCAAGAAAAACCGGATTTCGGGATGAGATTCGAACTGTTGTGCCGCTGGTGTTGCAGAACGAGCCACAATCGCAACTCGTGCCAGATATGAGGGTGGAAATGATCTTTTCATTGCCCAATAATCGTTTGGAAACGAGATTTTTATACATATACACGCGTGTCATCATCATCGCGAACCAGTCAAATTTTGCGCGACCGGTTGATATACCCACGCTTAAAGTTGTATTTTATATGTTACGACAATGTAAAAAAAACCTTCTCACTGTATTTCGCGTCTCGTCTTTTATTTGCATTTTTTTAAAGCGCGTAGGCGCGTGTCTCCTGAACTAAATCGTCCTTGTATGTGTTTGTGTGTGTGTGAAGTTTGTGCACATGTTTTGGCAGCAAATGTACGAGAGAAATCTCGTAATGGAACTCAATGACCATTTCGTAAGAGCTGTCGGGTTTTCGCTCATAACGTGCGAAAAGCTCTTTGAAACAGGGACAAAATGTTTGACAACTCTGAAGCAGTTACGCTGTCAGAACGCTACCGAATGGCGAAAATTATCGTCATGAAATGGAAAAAAAAATTTCAAAGGGGTCTCATATTGCGACCTTGAACAACAAAAAACCATGTTTCTAAATTTTTTTTCCGGTGGATCGAACTTTTCGAAAAAAGAAACATTGAATGGCAGCTTTAATCTTTTTCATACTCCCCGAGACTTATATTTTTGAAAATTTCAAATTTCTACGATTAAAAAATATTTTTCCGACTCTGCACTGAGAAAACAATATATTTCTATGTAGGATTTGTAACTGTTGACAAGTGTAAAATTGGATATGGCGAAATAAATATTTTTTGATAGCAATTTTTTGACTAACAAATTTTGTAACAGTTAAGGGATATTTAAATAAAAGTGCCAACTAAATATATTTCTTTACTATAAATAAACTGTTTCCTGGGTGTAGGATAATGCCGTGAGAATTTTATGGAACATCATAGAAAACACTGCAATACAGATAAGATTTCACATTACATCGTTAATTGCGTATATATTTACATTGATAAAAGTAAAAAAAATTGAGTTTTATGTTTCGGTATTTCGAGCACCAAAAATACTTTGCACATTTAGTGCCAAAAGTACTTGGTACTTCAAGTATTAACCCTTCGTCTGTAATGGTATTTTTGGCACACTTGTCTGTAAACGTGGGTCATTCGTGTCCCGCCATTGTTTCCCTAACTTATTATGGTCAAAAAAATCTGAAATAATTCGTGCTATTGCTTCTACAAGCCTTCTACTTTATGTACCAATCATAATACTATTAAAAAAAAATTCTTAATATTTTTTTTCAAATATATGGAGCAATCTGGTGAAAAAGTGGTGTTGTACTTAAAAAATCGTAACTTTGAGACAAATTAAGATAAATTAATTCAAAAAGCGGCAAATTGAAGCTTAAGAATATAGTTTTTAAGAAAAAAATATGTCGCTTGATTTATTTAATATTAAGTGCTTAAGTTTGAACAGGTAAAATTGGCAAAATTATACACATCAGTAGGTATTGGTATGTATTTATTTTGCTATAATTTTTTTTGTCTCATACATTATGATAAAATACAATTATTGAAACACAAATATCATTTATTGAACGCAAATTATAAAATTCTATTTTCCACAATGTTAGTAGATAAAATATCTTGAATAATATTCTTTAAACTTTTATGTAAACCTGGTTTCAATGCGCGTTCTTTAATATGCGGTTTCATGAGCGAAAGTGACAAATCTTGCTCTGATGAACGCTGCTCCATTGTACCTTTATGCCGAAAAACAAATTGTTTTTCTCTCTTATTACTATTATATTATTTTTCACTGCAAATATTTCAGAAAACGCGTTAAAATAAAAAATAAAATTCCACTCAGCTATGCAATTCATCAACGCCGGTGGATCAATCGTGTCCGCCTCAAAATTGACCCGTTCACAGCAAAGGCTCAAAAGGGTCTGGGACTTTGAGCCTTGGGTCCCCTTCCTACATAATTTTTTTCAGGTGGGAATAGTAAGGGCCCCCTCTCCCTTCCTCGAAAATTACGAACGAAAATAGTTTTGGCCGGGTCACAAATGACCCACGTTTACAGACGAAGGGTCAAAGCTCCTTCGTACTTTTAACACAGGTGGTACTTTTTTATACTCTGAGCATTTTCATGTTCTCTATGCAATTATGATATAAACTGCTCTGTAAGTTAACGAAAAGAGGAACATAGTTGATACGACGTTGACGAAATCGTCATCGATTGAGAAAATCACGCAGTTTGAGAGTTCAAATGGATATGCCGTTTTAATTCGACGATTAGTCAAGAGGTGGAGCTGCGGTATAACCCCGGTTTATCGCGACATCGGGTTTTTGGGACCCGCGCGCTTCGACGATGAGCACGTTGATGCTCTTGAGGGCGCAGTCAAAAAAAAAAAAAGATGACGAGAGATCAGTTCAGTCAAGCTACGATGCAGCGTGCACCAGCGAAAAGAGCATCTCTGCAGTCGTTTGGTGCAGTTACGCTGCTGTTGGCGCTGCCAGTGCTGCCGAACGGACAGACCGTAGTAAAGCGACGGTGTCGACGGTCCGAGCGGCAAACTCCGGTAGTCGCCACTGCGCTCGGGGCTCTCTGCGTGTCTCACGGTTTATGGTGGGGGCATTCGTGGGCGGTCCTTGACGAGTTTCATGGGCGTCGTTCCGCAGGCAAACGGGGAACTATTTTCAACGAGCGTAGTAGAGTAACCGAGTAACCATTGCGCGCTCGTGACGAATTCAATTCTGATTGGTCCTTAAGGATAACCCTCCATTCCCCACTCTTTGAGCGCGCGCTCGTGTCTCTTCCCCTACGGTGGAGAGGGAGAGAGAACGAAAGAGAGAGAGAGACGGATGGATGTACTCGTTCTCGCTCCCACTAACTTGGCAGAGGGGCTCTCGATTTTCCATCTCCGTCTCGCGAACGCTCGGTTTTCCCATTTTCTCGTACTCGGTCTACCTCGCGCTACTCCTTTCTCTCTCTTCATTTTCCTGCATAAGCGTCTGTTTATAGCTCTCTCGCGCTCCGGCAAGGAAACCCTGGCAAGGGGCAAAATGGACCATACAAACACAAACCCACACCCACGCACGTTCCGAAAGATCGAGGAGAGGAAAAAAAGGTTCAAATTTAATTCGGCAGCACGTCGTTGAGTGACGGTAACGCTCGCGAGAGGGCTACGAGCTCTGCTCCGAGCGCCCATGAGAGAGACGGATAGAGAAAGGACGAGTTGAGCGTCACAAATGTACGGGAGAGGGAAAGAGAGGAGCCGGAGAGAAAGCTTGTACCGCGGGTGAAAGGGGAAGGGAGGAGGGTGGGAAAGAGGGAGCGAGTAGGATGGAAATGTCGGAGCCGTGGTACGCGAAAGAGAGAAAGAGAGAGAGAGAGAGAGAGAGAGAGAGAGAGAGAGAGAGAGAGAGAGAGAGAGAGAGAGAGAGAGAGAGAGAGAGAGAGAGAGAGAGAGAGAGCGAGGGAGGGAGCGAGTGCTCACACGCGGGAGCGCTCCGCTGAGGGTAAGAGCGAGCGAGAGGTCGCGCTCGGGCTGGATCGTGGCTCGAAGAGAGAAAGAGGGAGTCACGAGGGAGAAAGAGCGGTTAGAGCGGGTAGGGCGAGAGAGCGAGGAGAAATAAAGAGAGATGGATGGCGAGCGAAAGAGTGTACGTGTGTGTGCGTGTGTGTGTGAGAGAGAGAGAGAAAGGAGACTCGGTTATCGTTTGGGGAGGGAGAAACTTTTGCCACGTGAGCGAGACAAAGAGGGCAATAATCGTGCGCGCCTCGTTCGCATACACGGGAGAGTTGCTCACGGAGGAAGAGCATCACAGCCAACTCCTGTCTCGTATCACACGAGGGAGAGAGCAAGGGAATAAGAGTGCGAGAGAGAGAGAGAGACGGAGAACGAAACAGCGCGGGCGCGCGCGAGGGTGGGAGAGAGAGCGAGCACTTGGGTTTAGCGTGTGAGCGAGCGAGGGGAAACGAGCTCAGTTTGAGCAAGATAGAGAGAGAGAGAGAGAGAGCGCGCGCGCGAGAGAGTAAGAGAGAGGGAGAGAAGGTGAGAGACAGTCGAGAGACGAACGGCGGCGGTACAGAGTGGCGGTACACGGGGCGCGAGAAAAGCACTAGTGTGCCGTGGACCACCGCACTGGCATACCGTGGGCTCGTTACGATCCACATCGGTACTTCTATCCGATACCCCGTCATCGTCGTATCATCATATCCACGAGAGTGCTAGTGCAGTGAAGACGTTAAAACCGAAACGAGACGATCTTCGCTATTAAAGCGGCGACATAAAACCGGTCTTCATCCTAATTTGACCCCTATAACGGGACTGGTACATTATTATTCTCAATAATAAATTTTAACGATCTTTTATCTCGATAAATATTTTTTATTTTCAATTTTTTCGCAAATATGCCAATATTGCCGAAACAGTGACATTTTTTATCAAGTGGTTAAATCGACATTTAACATTTCGATAATCCTTGGGGGTGTTTGTTTTTTTTTCGTGATCACCGCGACAAAGCTTAAACACGGAACAGTGCATCAGGGATCAATAAAGAGATTGATTGATTGGTTGGTTTTATTCATGCCTTGGTATACCTTTAGGCAAATGATAGTACAATGATGACAAAATAATAATACAAGCGATAAAAGAAAGAGAGAGAGAGAGAGAGAGAGAGAGAGAGAGAGAGAGAGAAAAGAATTGAAAAAGTGGGAGGTTCAGGTGTCTCGATCCTCATAGGTGAGGATAAGTCGCGTGCCGGCCGGAGTCCGTGCGCGCGGATACTAAATCGTCTGCAAAATACGACATCGTCGATTCCTCATCGTCATACCGCACCAACGGAGAGCCCATAAACGGGCTTTGTACTCTGTACAGGGAGAAGTGTCGAGGGAGTCAATCTTGGTCCGACGTTTTACGAGCACCGGCTTTGCTCGAGCAGAGACTTTTATTGGCTCGTTAAAGCCTTTTACGATCGGCGTCGTTGAGGACTCTTCGGGATAGACCACCACTTCGGCTGCTGATCCTGACGATCAGTGGTCCACGGTCGTTGGCGTTCGACGACCAGTAACACGAGAGAACTGACCCAAACACTCGTTGAGCTCGGAGTTAGAGAAACAGAGAGGGAGAAAGTGGGAAGGTGTTTTGAGGAAAAAGGACCCACGGGTCCGGTCAGCCGAAGAGAGAGCGAGCAGAGAGGGGGGGGGCGATCGTGGAAAGAGGCTGGCCATAAAATTTAGTTCGTCGCCATGAGTCGCCTTGAGAGCACGATTCAACGTCCCAAGGCCAATTGACCCAAAAATCCTCCCCCAGTGTGGGAACAACAACAAAAGGATCATAGCGGGTCACCGCATGCCCCTTGCGACTTTTTTTTTCGCGATAAACTTATCGGAGCAATCCAAAATACCCGTGAGGACAGCTAAAATATTCGCATCCATCATTGTAGAACTTGAAGTTGATAAAACTCGACTGGGATAAAAGTTTGGAGCAAGTGGTGATCGCGTGGACCAGTTTGAGGATAAATCTCACGAAGACATTCGGGTCCCAAAAGAGTGGTCCAGGCAGAAATCTCCGGAAGTCCCCTGGTGAACGTCAAACTTCATTGACCCTTGGCTAGTTCGTCTCCGATCACAATATCCTAACTGACTCTTCGTGCAATAACAGTGTTCGGACAATAGAATCAGGCCCATTGTACGTTATTGCGAGTGCGGGGGTGTTTCAGTGCATTTAGTGCTACAGAGTCAAGATACCCGGAATAACGATGAACTCGTATTTCGAGCAAAGCGCAAGTGGCTTCTACGGGAGTCATCATCATCAGACCGGCGCAGCGGGACAGCATCATGATCCCGCGACCGCTGCGGCCTATCGCAGTTTTCCTCTTGGTCTCGGTATGTCACCGTACGCCTCGAATCAGCATCATCATCATGCGTCAAGTGGCCTCGGCATACATCCTGGCAGCGGTACGAACACGAGACCACCGCAGGATTCACCGTACGACGCGAGTGTCGCGACAGCCTGTAAACTGTATTCATCGACGCCGGAGGCAACCGGACACACGACGTCATCGTACTCGAGCAGCGCGAGCAAGGATTGCAAGCAGCAGGAACAAGCGGCAGCGGCGGCCGCTGCCGCGGTACATCAGAATGGCTATGCCGCTGTAATGGCAGCGGCCGCTGTCAAGGATTGGCAGAGCGCGACATCGGCATCAAACGGACAGAGCAATGCGGTCGTGAGACCATCGGCCTGCACACCGGAGGGCACGAGAGTCGGTAGCTACGGTGGCCTCGTAGGCGGTGATCCAGCCTCGAGTCCGGGCAACAACGGCTCCTCGAGGTCCCTCACGTCCTCGTGGAACACCTGCAGTCTCAACTCAAGCGCGAGCCAACCGGTCGCGACGCAACTTCACCAACAACCCACCGCCAACCATACCTTCTACCCCTGGATGGCCATTGCAGGTGAGTCGTCAAAATTTTTATGTTCTCTCCGCTCCTCGGTCATTGTATCGCGTCATTTACCGTGTGGCCTATATTGGACATTTTCAAATTTCCCGCCTTTTTTTCGTTCCCCGTTTCTTTCATCGCGCGAGTCTCTCGTCTCTTCGTGATTGTGACTCTCGGCCAAACGATTATCATAATTGCCTGGATGAAATATTATGGCGGCGGAGGATGAGAGACGAAGAGAGAGAGAACGAGGGACTAGAATATGACTGTATATATGGGTGATTCTCCCGAAATACTCATTTTCGCTGTAACCTAGTTGATTTTCAATAAACCCTCTGATTTCTTAGATTTTTGTACCAGAATATATTAGATCATAATGTTTTGGAATGGGATGTCGGAACAGATTAAAAAAAACAATCATTTTTTTCTGGTGTTCGACCCCTAACAATTATTCCTCTAGCCTGTAACTTTTGCATCTTCCCATGTTGTAACGGTCCAAAAAAATACTTGTAGTTTGGAAAACTGCAAATGAAAAATATTTTCTGAAACTGAACTCTGGTTATAACCTCCTCCTGAAATCTAAAAAAAAAAATAATGAGCACAGATATATCTTAATAAAAATCGACAATCTTGTAACCTGCGATCTGCCAGAGGAATCACTCAAACCGGGTTCGAGTGACGAATAAAAATGGATTTGAATAAAAATAACTCCTTCAGGATATTACCAAGCCATTATAAAGCGTTATAACCAAATTTCCCGTCATTTGATGTGTTTGCGCAGAGACGTAATATAGTCAGTTTGTATTTGCGTTTCATTTTTTATTACAACCGCCTATAAGTGTTTCAATATTAAATATTCTAGTAAGACTGAAAATACTGATATAAACTAATAAAAAACTTTACAGCAAAAGGTTTGCATCATTTCTCTCCCTTCGCGATTACTCCTCTCGCACTACAATTTCTTCAAAGTACGATAAATCCCGCAAAATAGAAAGACCAGCTTTTTCCAAGTGGTAATGACCTTTAAATATCTTATACCAAGGTCATCGACACTTTTAGAAGTCAAAATGATTATTTAAAAAAAAAAAACAAAAGTTGTACCCTCGAAAATGAGTATTTCGGGAGAATCACCCATATATATATAACAAGATGTGTATGGGTTAGCATATATAGAAGCCAGGGAACTAAAGAGAAGGAAGAAGAGAAGCATCGGAAGAGAAAGCGAGAGAGATGCACCGGGACCGAGAGCACGTGGTCCCGGAGGCTACGGCAGAAATCCACTTTGCATCGACGCGATTCTATACATGTATGTATATTCATCGCGGAGTTATAGATGATCGAAGATACAGCCCCGGGTGAGCTAACGGGGGGGTCCGTTCGTATCCTCCCTCTGGGCTTAATCACTTTGCTCCAAAACGACAAAAATTCGTGACAAGTTCGGATTCCTGCTCTTTTTTTATCTCTTCGTCATTCCGCACGCAGTATACGTTCTTTTGCAAATTTTTTCATTCTCCCCTACTCCCTACTTTTGACGTGTATTTCGTCCCAATCGAAAATACGACGTATTCGTCAACGTGCGGCAACATCGAATTTATCGTTCTCACGGGGTCAGGGGAGACGCAGGGAGAGAAGGTCTGGAAACTAGAAAAAAAATTCCATCGCGTTGATATCAGAATTTTTGCGTGCAGAGACGAGAGTCCATGTGCCCGAATCGAATGGACTCACCGCGGCCTCGCAAAAGTGGAATGAGAGAACGGTGTAGAGGGGAAAGTGGCGGAGCGCGAAATGGCAATAACTAACAACGCGACGTGAAAAAGCGAAAAGCGGCAAACGAGAAGCCGTCAATGTACAGAGTGGGAAAGAGAGACTGAACAACGTGACAGCCGGTTTGAACGTTGGCGTTCCGCGATATCGCGCGCGTTCGCGTCCGCGTACGACTCAAAAGTGCGTGTAGTTTGTCTCGTTATTCCCGTGGCCATGAAATATAATGAAAACATTGCGACAAGGTGAAAGACTAAAAAAAAAAACCATGAATGACTGTAATAATAAAAAATTCCCATCATGTAGGGATCCTCCTCAATATTCTTTTTACGACGCATTAAATCTTCCCGTAGACGCAAAAACATCTGTGTTCGGAGTTTCTCGCGTTCTCCAACAAAAATCACCGACATCTGCTTTGACTCGTTTTGAGGTATAAAAAGAAATAGAAAGAAATCTCTATTTTATATCTTCATTTCGTGCTTCCTTCTCTCATTCCAATCCACTTCGTCATTCGCGAACGACGATCTCGCAATAATGAAAGTATAATAAATAAATAAATACGAGCTCTAGGGTCACGCCTATTCGTGTACTTACAACCCTCGCGTGCCTCGAGCACCTTCAACAACCCCTCGCACTTCCTATCTCTGTCCTGCTCTTTCGCAGGTTCCGATTTTTCTCTATGGCTTTTTTACATCATATATATTGTGTATATATAAATACACATAATTTATATATATATATATATATATATATTTGTGTGTACACTGGTGTGTGATCTTTTACCTGACGCGCAGGAAAAGAACGAGGACTTTACGAGAAGTTGGACCGTGAAGCAATAGCGTACTCTCTTCCTTGGTACCCATTTTTATTATAGTATTCTCCCTTCCCGCCTCGCGAATACGGGGTGCCCTATCTGGAGAGAGAGAGAGGACGAAGGACGAAGAGGGTTGTCACAGGAGCAAGGGATGATAGAGAATGGAGTCAAGTGCGTGTAAAATTGTCGGGTGACACTGGATATAATGGGGCGAGCACCTCTCTTTCTCTCTCTCTCGGCTGTGCTAAAGTGCGACAGAACGATTTGCGCGAGCGAGATTGTGCTTTTAGTCGAATGGTGTCGCTCTTGTGCCCTTTCACTCCCTCCGGAATCCGGGCACGAGAGATTCCCGCCGCTAGTCAGCTGTTTCAGTCGTTCTCTCAGCTGGTATCGATTAACAAATTTGTGCAATTTCATTATTTTTTCCAAATGAAGTATAATTTTTCAAAAAATTATATACACACTGAGAACATTTTTTTATTAAAAATGCAAAAATTTGTTTGACTCAACCAAATATTTGTTTCCGGACGTTTAACGAGATCACTTTGGTAATTCAACAAAGATACAGTCGAGTTTTTAGTTAAAACGGTTAAATCGGTGCTTGAATGGGCAAAGTTTCAGTTCAATCGAATAAATATCTTGGTGCCAAATAAATTGTGTGATTGAATATACGAATTGTTTTTTTGTTACAGCTAAATTTATTTAGTTAAAATATACTAGAAATCAACGAAATATTTCTGTACAGCAACTCAGCAACGTGTTAATTGGACTAAACTGTATCTGGAAATTGACCAAATAATTTCGTTTACCTCATCTTATCTTATCTTATCTTATCTTATCTTATCTTATCTTAATCTTATGGTTAACCAAATCCATTTGTTGAATTAATTATAGTTTCATTATTTCAAACAAACTAATACTGAATCAAGTACATTTTTCTCAGCTAAATGGATTTAGTTGTTTTAACTGAATTTTTTTCTCAGTGTATGACTGAGAATCATAAAATATCTTATTTGGGAATGAAAAATGTTATAAGTATACGTTTGGAAATGATCGTTTGCAGACTTGCGAAGAGAAGGAATTGCGTCACAAAGTCTGGCACTTGATTTCGAAAACTGACATTCAGCAGTAGAGACTTCAAACTGCCGTTAGATGTCGCACGGAACCGCTTTTTACGCCAATTTCTCAACGCTTCAGTGTAATCCATTATAAAAGCGCTAATTTAACTTCTGGATTAAATAATCATGCTGGTTTCATGCCACAAATAAATGAGGGACGAATATTCTTCACGTTTCTTGACAATTATCGAGTAAAGTGGAAAGAAAAATGACAATTTTAGTTTGCTGGATAACAAGTAAAAAATAGCCTTGACAGAAAAAAAACAAGTACAAAATTAAGCTTATACACGAATATAGCTACTTGCAAAAATATCCCTTTGCAAAAATATCTTCGTACAAAAATATCAAAGTTCAAAAAGAACTCCGTAATAATATCCACTGAAATTTATTTTTTAATCAATACCTTTGAATACTGATAGGACGGAAAAACGTATTTTCCTCAAGAATCTCATTACAGAAGCTCTATTTATAACAAAATAAAATTTAGACAAGATCAAGTAATTACATTAGATACAAAATAAAATTTCACTCATTTATTCTTGTGTCAACATTACTGCATTGCAATAATTATTTCAATTCAACCCTTTAACAGCTGAGTTTTTCTGGAGCGTTTGTGCTAAGTTCGTAAATGGTGAATCTGAATTCATGGGTACCCAATTTGAGAAAAAAAATTATTTGAGAATTTTTCTACCTTCACCCAAATAAAAAACCACCCCTATCATTTGAAAACATCTTAATTTTATTTGCCATCGTTCATTTCTGCCAGAAACTGAGGGAAAGTAATTACAGAACACGTAGTAAGATTCTGAAGAACTTACGAATCAATCAACCCTTAAGACTCCCCCTCAATTGAGAAGAATTGACCCCTAAAGAGATAAAATGTTATTATCGCATTTTCTATTATTTCATCCTGATCTGAATCGAAATATGAGTGTTTCAGAATTGAACATCAATGGAAGTGCACTTTTGGGCGCATCACCCTTTCTAGGGGAGGTTTTCGATGTTTCGTTACTGTTAGGGGTAGTTTTTGATTCGGACGTTCTTGACACACATTTTCCATGCGTTTTTGAAAATATATATGAACTGACCATCAATGGAAGTTCACTTTTGGGCGTATCGTCATTTGTAGGGGTGGTTTTCGATGTTTCGTTACTGTTAGGGGTAGTTTTTGATTCGGCCGTTCTTGACACACATTTTCCATGCGTTTTTGAAAATATATATGAACTGAACATCAATGGAAGTTCACTTTTGGGCGTATCGTCATTTGTAGGGGTGGTTTTCGATGTTTCGTTACTGTTAGGGGTAGTTTTCCAATTGGATATTCTTGCTACAAATTTTCTATGTTATTTCAAAGCACACATGTGAAATCGCGATTCTAAAAAAAATTGGCCTGAAAATTATGTTCGTTTCTCATTTTTTTGCACTTTTTAACAGGGTGTGAGACTGAAGGGGTGCAACCCTTGCGTTTACCGAATTTTTCATGATTAGATGCATCTTTCATCTTCAAAATGCGACCTTAACAATAGTCGATATGTGCATTTTTATGGAAGTTCTGCGTTTTCAAAGTAGGTGGGTCGTATGTGTCCCACCAGCCGTTAAAGGGTTGATTGTCCAAAAAAAAACACTCGTTAATCACTGGATATAAACTACCCTACTAAATTACTCCACAGGGAATATAAATAAAATTGTGGGCGGCAAAACATTAAATTCAAATTTTATCCTTGCAATTGTCACGTGACGATTTCTCAAGAATAATATTAACCAAATATCATTGTATATCTTCAGCCTGAAATTTATAAGAAATTTTTGTATTTAGATTTTATTATGTTATTTTTTAATATATATTTATGTGGGCACCGACAATTTTTCGTTTGAATTGATCAGAGTCAATTTCATCGAATAAAATTAATAAAAGATGATCGATGGCGTAGCGCAGAGTGGGGGGGAGAAATATGTTGCAATTTTCTCGACACGAAAAAACAGGTTCGGCATATGTTTTATATCGTTCAGCCTCAGATCGAGTCATTGACTCTTTTTACAGAGCAAAGTGGCTCGCAATCGTTAAGGCTCTAGTCCTCGTCTTCATCGTCGGCTCTATCTTCTCCGTACATACACGTATGCCAGGCATGCGATGTTATCGCTGTTTAGTAATTTCTCTGATATGACGATTCGCGCACACTCTTGATTCGCGTACGAACGAATCCCTCGTTAATCGATACAGACACACGTATATAAAATATGTATAAACAAGATATGCTGCATAGCATTAGCATGATCACTCCGAGTTTTGCAGTGCTCCGACAGTGTCACTTGATTATATTTATATATATTTATATACATATATATATATAACGTGTAATTTCATATCCTATACAAGCTGTTTTAGTGTAAGTTACAGCGGAAAGTGTCAAATTAATGGGGTCCAGAAATCGCGCGGTCTCACTGACATCAAAATCATGTTTCAATACTCCGGCTTTGATGATGTGTGTTACATCTATTCATCTATTAATCTTAATACGACTCGTTAATCGAATTAATCGTGAGGAATGAGAGGTTCTGGAATATTAATGAGGATGCTCGAGTACATTGCCGAGGAAAAATTTGCCCTTTGTCGGCGAACATTGTCACAACTTAAGCTCATAAATTTGGAAGTCAAGTATCTGTAAATGATTGTAATAGGACAAAATATGTTAAATCTTCAAAAATTGTTTACAACGTAATCATTTTCGTAAAATTCAACATTTTATAAAATTCGAACTCCTCGAAAATCCTGCGAAAATCAATACGAAATCCATATACATAGATATATATTAGGGTGGTTCTTATTTAGAGCTCGAACGAATTTTTTATCAGACGCCCTCCAAATCGACTCCCAATAATTCAAAAGCAATACCCTAATTTTTCATATTTTTATCTAGACTTTAACCCCTCCCACCAAGAGGGTAGATTTCTCCGTTTGAAATACACGTGTTTCGGCCATATTCTCAGGATATATTTTATTCCAAGTGTAATAATTTTTATGAAAATATGTAACTGCAAGATTGTAGTGTTCATTGGTGCTAGTATTTGAGGAAAAAATCACATTATCATCCGGGTCAATCTAGATGAATTGGAGTCGATTTGAGCGGTATCCAATAAAAAATTCGTCCCAGCCCTAAATAAGGACAGCCCTAATATATATGAGGCTTTCCACACCGATTCGACCTGGGTCTAACCCTTCACCTCTCCGATTGAGTGCGCGATTTTTTGTGGTTTTGTAGTACCGTTAAATAGCACTCACGATTTTTTTCAGATTTTTTTGAAGCCATTTGACTTAACTATAATTTTATAAACAAATTATTTTTAGCCCAAATTTAAACATCTGAAAAAAATCACAAAAACCCCGTTTTTCATATGAAAAATTTCAACCATGGAGGCAAAGTGAGCAGAGGTTTCCTTCTGTTTATAATAGTCTTTTTCGAAAAAGAATTTTTTTTTAAATAAAAGGAGGACCCTAAATTTTGACTGGGCCATCCAAATATTTTTGTATGAATTAAAGGTATTTGAAAAAATGTTTGGCCAAGGGCCCACTCAATTCAGGTTTCTTTGTTTGTTAAAAAAAAAAAAAAAATCGAAAAGGCTTGTTATAAGCAAAAGGAAACCCCTGCCCACTTTGGCTCAACGCTTGAAATTTTGCATCTAAAAAACGGTTTTTTCAGAATTTTAAATTTAGGCCAACAATAATTTATTTATAAAATCATAGGTCAAATCGCTCTAAAAAAATCTGAAAAAATCCTAAGTGCTTCTCAGAGGTACTAAAAAACCATGAAAAATCGCGGACAAGATCAGAGAAAGGTAAAGGGTCAAACCCAGGTCAAATCGGCGTGGAATGCCCCATACAGATACATACATTCGCACGCCGGTAGATAAGTAAATAAGTGATAAATATCCATATAGATACGATCGAAAGTATGAAAACCACGGATCATAAAATCTACGCAGTGATACAACCGGCGCTATAAAATGTCAAGGTTTAACGCCCCGCGTGCCTTAACGAGCTTGAGTCTGCACGCATCAATGAATATTACGTGGTACATGAATCCATATGAATTCCCGTCTTGAAATAACGACGAGGTTCGTAACCGATGATTCGATCAATCGTATAAATTCCATCGTTGATCGATGAAAAATCGGTTACATTACGAGAAATTAATTGATGTTTTATCGCCCCGCCGTTGAATTTATCGTTGCTAATTTTCCTCCCCGTTTATATCGTACGGTGAATAATTTCCGCGGTTTAATTTCTCTCCCAAAACGATTGCTCGGAGCGCATTTTGCCCCCGCGAGAGTTTCGCAATGTATAGACGACTTGAGTCGACGATACAATTCTCAAAGTTCTTCTTTATGCATCTCCCCCCCCCCCCTTTCCCGTCCGCGCTTTTACGAAGAGAGACACAATGTGCTTTCTCCCCGACGACTTTGCTCCTAGATCACTTTCACCGTCGACTTTCCAGCGCCCAGATGCGACCATTCGGCAATGTATTTACGATCTCACCCTGTTCTCGAAGCAGAGATATATCCGTCGGGGTGTTGGATTGACTCTCTCTCTCTTCCTCTTTCCCTCATCCCGCCCTCACTTTCTCCCATGTTCTTTTCACGTCTATGGGGTAATTAGAGGGCTCGAGAGAAGGCGCACTGTACATTAAATACGTTTAAAAGAGACGCATCGGATGGTCCGATGGTCTGGGTGAAACCGCTATCTGAAGTCACGCTGATTTTCCCTCGCTCAGGGGTGGCAAAAAAAAGAGAAAGAGATTTTTGCGTACGACGAAACATTTTTAAAAGGACATTCAAAAGGACGAACGTTTTTAAAGGGACATTTGCGGAACAGCGGCGATAAACGTGGTCGGAGATAAGGAGAATAAACAATTTTGCAGAAGAATTATTTTGCTTGCTTTTTTAAGGGGATGTACGGTCATCCGATCATCATATATATGAGGGTGGTAAAATGAGGGATACAGTTTTTTCCGGTTCGAGCGTAAGCTTTCTTTTTTTGTTCTCATATTTTTGGCTATAACGGAATAATTAAACTCCCAAATTCTGCGATATGACATTTTTCAAAAATCACTTGAATTCTATGAAATTTCTAGTATTTTTGCTTCCTCGTAGAGGAAGCTTTATTTTCGTACAAAATTTTTTTTTTTTCGAGATTATCATGTTAGTAGGGATGTTTAAAATATCCTGAAACATCAAGAAACATTCAAAATGTCCGGATGTATACTCCCGATCAAAAGTTTGGAAACATCAGTCAATATTTCTTGCCGCACTAGAAGTCGCATAACTCCGTCAAAAAAAAAAGATTATCGAATTTTTAAAAAAGCGTCTTGGCGGGAAGGAATTCAGCTTTATTTTGCTTTTTAAAAAATATTTATTATTATTATTTTTTCATCCGGTACGCATTTTTGTGCGTGACTGTTTTTTTTTTACTTTTTTTACTTTTTTTTGTATTTTTTATTGACGTTACATTTGAAAGGGTTAGCAGACGCTCTCGATTTTTTCTCGCAAAGTTATTTCACTTTTGACTAAAAAAAACAAATTTTGAAAGATGCAACGTAACTCAAAAACTGTAAAGTTTAAGGGAAAATGTCAAATATAAAAAAGTAGCGTACGTGTACAAGGAATCGCTTGGAATTATTTCAAAATTTTCCTACGAAATTTTTTTTTCACCATTTTCGCTCGAAACTCTGATGATAACGTCCCAGCAAAAAATTGTATCTAATTGAAATTTCTCTACTTCGTCATGTAATAAAAATCTTAACAAATTCAGCAACATTTGGCATGTTATAAACAATCATTATAAATAATAATATTGCCCAAAAGTCGTTAACAAATTGTTTAAACAATTTATTAAACAATGATAAACAATGATCAATAATTATTATTAATAATTGTTGTTTATAACATGCCAAATATTCCTGAATCTTTTCAGACATTCATTGTATCATGAAGTACGGAAATTTCAATGAGATACAATTTTTCGCTATGACTTCATCATCAGAATTTCGAGCGAAAATAGTTAAAAAAAAAAAAAATTCATAGAAAAATTCTAAAATAATTCCAGGTGATTCTGCGTATACGTGCGTTACTTTTTTCATACCTGACATTTTCTCTTAAACTCCAAAGTTTTTGAGTAAAGTTGCATCTTTAAAAATTTGTATTTTTTAGTCAAAAATGAAATAACTTTGCGAGAAAAAATCGGACGAAAATTTTTATAAGATAAAAGGTACGATTTACATTTAAAAAAAAAATCAGTTTGAAATAAAAATTCGCATGATCTTTCTTTGCAAGAAAGATCTTTAATTTATAAAAGATTATCATAAATGTTTATCAGTAAATTAATCAGTAATTAGTTAAAAATGAGTTCTGGAATCACGAGTGAGATTATGTTTCATTATCTTACTAATGGACTATCTGATTCAAACTGTATGGATGATTAAAAATTCTCCCGCGCAAAAGTCACGTGGTCGATATTTGAGACCACGAGGTCTGGCGACGCCACTGAGAAGCGGCAAAGGTATGCACAAATATATATATATATATATATATATATATATATATATATATATATATATATATATATATATATAGAGTGTGCTGTCCTGCGCTTCTACACGCGACGGTTCCCGTAGGTGTTACGTACCTCGGGGAGTACCTCGTTCAATATATAAACCAGCTACGAACAGCCACTGTAACCGTAACGCTGACGTTTACGACGACGAAATCGCGGCTCGGGTCGTTTACTCCCACCCAAAAGACACCCTCTCCACTCCTTCGAATCGCCTTTCTCAACTCCACGCGAGATATCCGATGTTTATAGTACGGGTATAGTCGTGGTGGAGTGTGGCACGGTGTATATTTTATACCGCCTCGAGAAAGGCCTTCACCGTCGGTAACCACAAATTTTATCGCAAACGCTCTTACCGACACCCCGCAAAAGTATCCAAATTCTCATCGTCAATCGTCTCTCGATCATCACGATCTCTTGATCTTTTTTTATCGATGAATGCAACTTTTCGTATGATTAATTTTTATCTTTGTTCAATTTTTCGGCGGTAATTTTTTTAATAGTTTAGGCAAGCTTTTGAATTGTTCATTTTTTTTATATCAATTTTTTTTTTAACTTTATTTTTTTAAACTCTTCAATTATTTTAAATTGACTTTTAACCTTTTTGACTTTTTGTACTGATAAATACCGTTTTTTTTTATAATGAATTATTTTATATTGACGAATTTTGAATGGTGGTAATACTTTTAATTTTCTCAATTTTTAAGCAAGCCTTTTAATTGTCAAATACTTATTTTTCATTGTTAATTTTTATAACATTTTTTAATCTAATTTCTTTCATATTGTTCAATTATTTTGATTCAACCGTTGACGTTAATGGTGTCTAATTTAATACATTACGAACATACATCATAATTAAATAAATCAATTAACCATGTTTGAGTTTTTTTTACCCACATGTGCAATTTTTTGTATCATTTTTAATGGTGGTAATTTTTTTAATAATTTCATTTTTAGGCAAGCTTTTCAACTGTCAAATACTCATTTTTCATTGTTAATTTTTATAACATTTTGAAATCTAATTTCTTTCATATTCTTCAATTATTTTGATTCGAATGTTGACGTTGATGGTGTCTAATTTAATACATTACGAACATACATCATAATTAAATACATCAATTAACGATGTCTGGGCTTTTTTTTACTGATATATGTAATTTTTTGTATCATTTTTAATGGTGGTAATTAAATTGATGAAATAAAAAATTAAAACAATCAAAAATAAAAAATTTAAGATCTTGCCAAAGGTTTTGATCATTTTTATAAAAAATTCAAATACAGCTTTCAATTTTTTTCCAACTTTATAAAGCTTCCTTATCAAGGAAGCCTTAAGAGAAAT